>JAWNNB010001592.1:557500-1126843 GCA_035043285.1 Drosophila subsilvestris | reverse complement strand
GCGCAGTCGGCACACGTACAGAGTAAAGACTTCGTGTGGTTTCATAATTCTGCCCGGCTGACGTAGCGGCAGAGAAGCCAGCTTCGGGCTATGCACAAACGGCTTGATATTCTGCTCGCAGCGGCAGCGAAGCATTCGTGTGCCCTATGCACAATTGCTCGGGTTTCGCAGCGGCAGAGAAATGTCTGATGTCGTCGCACACAAACGCACCAAAAAAATGTGTGAGTCTGGGTGCCGACCCCTGATATAAAGCAAAGTCGTGTCCGTCCGACCACTTATGACTATAATACCTAAAACTACTAACTAGAGAACGGCTGGACATATTTTCATAGTATTTCATTTGTTGAATTTTTCTCCATCCAGGTTAACAGAGTAGTTTGGAAAAACTATGGAAAAAGCGACCGCGGTTCGAAAATCGAGATTTTAGAACGGCTGGACTGATTTTTATGGTTTTATATTTTTTTAGTTTGTCTCCGTCCCGAATAGTAAAATCGCCGCGTTGATTTGTCACGAAAGTTTGCGAGCATTGTGGGGCATGGAAGTTTTCTGGAGAAACGCCTGGATTATGCTGCCTTAATGGCAAAGTGAAATTATTAATCAATCGTAATCCTTAGTCTGAATAGTACAAGAAGATGGTATGCGAATACGAATGAGGAAGAACGGGAATCCGTACAAGAGATAATAACACGAAGCATCTGTATGCCTAGCGGGAGTCGATCAACTGAAGATGCTAGAAACGGAAATGGAATATTGGGTATTTTATTTCTTCCAATTATTGTGAAAATAAATTTATATTGAACGTATTATTCGACTAACTTCAGATCCTAATGCAACCACAAAGTGTCACAGTGAAGCGTGGCAGGGTATAGCTAGAAATAATTTTCATGTGGAACAAACGGGTAAAGAGGCGCAGCTGAAAAATTATTTTACTTTAGGAAAATCGGACAAAAGAAAATATATTTGATTTCACAATCAAACTTCAGAATCATTTCTGTTTTATCAACGGACTGAAAGAAAACCCACTTACAAAAACAAATTTAACTTTTAGCATGCACACCGCTCAATGCAAGTTTGTTAATAATCAAAAAGGTATGGTTTTCGCAGTGAAAATACCGTATGATATAAATTTTGTTAAATTGCTTAAGGTATTCCATTGGGGGTGTACAGATTTTTTTTTAGTGTTTTATTGATTTGGTAGGTGTACCTCGAACTAGAGATGGGCGCGGGCAGGTCCGGGTTTCGTGTCCCGCGGGCCTCTTTTATGAAAACTGCGGGCTTCATGGCACATAATCGAGTTTGGCACGAAGTCGTGCGGGCTTTGTGCGTAACCCAAAAGCCCAAAAGCTCGTTAGACAAAAGCCCACTAGGAAGAGGGTAGCATAAATCATATTATCGATACTGCCATCGGCATGTACGATACATGCATTTTGTTTAATATCATGTTTGATGTGCAAAAACGAGCTGTGATCAACATATTAATGTGCTAGAGTGGTGCGTGTTTCGTTTTCTCGTATCTTTAAAATTGTGGATGCCACAGATTTTCGTTTGAATTGCGTTACATTCCACTACAAATAAAACTGCGTACTCAAAATTTCCTTTTCAAGTTTAAAACTTATTTTCATAAAAAAAAAATATATGTAATGCACATATAACTTTGTGTGTGCCGTAATATTAATATAACTGAAAAATATTGATTTCTTAAATATAACTTAAACTCTTTACGGGGTCTGATCCTAGGTAATCAATTACTGCCCAAGAAATCTGTACATACCCAATAAAATCAGCACAATTTTCTGATATCTGTTTTGGCCTTTAGTTTGTATCAGATTATTTTTGTTTAACTGAAGATAGCAAGCAAAACTAGTTTATATGGGATTTAAAAGTTTAAAAGTTATGTTGTCTGACCAGTCCACTAACACATATCGTATAATGTGTGTTACTTGCACGCGATTGGCAACAACTAATTTTTCATAGTTTATTAAAGCGATCTAACGTAATAAATACTTACAGCTAAATTAAACATAATTTGTGTGCGCTATGAAACACCATAAGCCGTTCGGGAATGATACATAAATAATTATAAATATAATTAGTTATATAAATATTTCAATTGGATGTTTTTTTTTTATTTTATGCTCCATTTTCTTCTGCTTTGCCTTTAGTACTGCTTAAATAGCGTATTTAATTGGTCTAACCCATGGCATTTTTGACACAAAGCTTTTCCATTTCATCGGAATAGAAGGCGTTGAAGTTAATTCGGTGCACCAGATTCATAAAGCGATCGGCGGTGTTCTTCTTAGCCAGTTTGTTGATTTGTTTAAGGAAAGATATTAACAGTCCGGTAAATTCCAGATCGAAGCGTTTTATGCGTTCCGAAAACGTATCTTTCGCATCCAACGAGGTCTCCAACTGGCAAAAGTAATACAGAATTAGTTAAACATTTAACATATGGGCATTTCTCTGAAGTAGAACGGGACAGTCGAACGCATTGCAAGTGGAAGAAAGGTTAAACAAAGACGGATTTTCAAAATATGTTTTATGATACACCTCTTGATTAGCCCTATAAGTGGTGCTAAGGTCGATTTTTGGCCACTATTTTTCGATATTTTGTCAAAAACCGAGCCATTCGCACGGGACAAATATGGAAGTGGTTTTCGCGGCGATCAATTTAAACTCATATTTCAGCGAAAGTTGAGGCACTATGTTCATGCAAATTTCTATACATATTTTGCATTGATGTCTCTTTAAAATGGAAATAGTTAAAGGAAAATATGATTCGTAGTTTTTAAAAATTGAATTAAGACCATATTCGCACGGGACAAAAATAATTTCGCATCAGAATCATATGGAAATGTGTTTTTAAAGACATTTAATTTTTGGTCTCGGTGGACCTCGTCAGAGAAATGCCCATATATATATATATATAAAGCAGAGGCCGGCAGCGTCGTATGCACTGTGCATAGGAAAACATTTCAGGCAGCGCAGTCGGCACACGTACAGAGTAAAGACTTCGTGTGGTTTCATAATTCTGCCCGGCTGACGTAGCGGCAGAGAAGCCAGCTTCGGGCTATGCACAAACGGCTTGATATTCTGCTCGCAGCGGCAGCGAAGCATTCGTGCGCCCTATGCACAATTGCTCGGGTTTCGCAGCGGCAGAGAAATGTCTGATGTCGTCGCACACAAACGCACCAAAAAAATGTGTGAGTCTGTGTGCCGACCCCTGATATAAAGCAAAGTCGTGTCCGTCCGACCACTTATGACTATAATACTTAAAACTACAAACTAGAGAACGGCTGGATAGATTTTCATAGTATTTCATTTGTTGAATTTTTCTCCATCCAGGTTAACAGAGTAGTTTGGAAAAACTATGGAAAAAGCGACCGCGGTTCGAAAATCGAGATTTTAGAACGACTGGACTGATTTTTATGGTTTTATATTTTTTTAGTTTGTCTCCGTCCCGAATAGTAAAATCGCCGCGTTGATTTGTCACGAAAGTTTGCGAGCATTGGGGCATGGAAGTTTTCTGGAGAAACGCCTGGATTATGCTGCCTTAATGGCAAAGTGAAATTATTAATCAATCGTAATCCTTAGTCTGAATAGTACAAGAAGATGGTATGCGAATACGAATGAGGAAGAACGGGAATCCGTACAAGAGATAATAACACGAAGCATCTGTATGCCTAGCGGGAGTCGATCAACTGAAGATGCTAGAAACGGGAATGGAATATTGGGTATTTTATTTCTTCCAATTATTGTGAAAATAAATTTATATTGAACGTATTATTCGACTAACTTCAGATCCATGCAACCACAAAGTGTCACAGTGAAGCGTGGCAGGGTATAGCTAGAAATGATTTTCATGTGGAACAAACGGGTAAAGAGGCGCAGCTGAAAATTTATTTTACTCTCGGAAAATCGGACAAAAGAAAATATATTTGATTTCACAATCAAACTTCAGAATCATTTCTGTTTTATCAACGGACTGAAACAAAACCCACTTACAAAAACAAATTTAACTTTTAGCATGCACACCGCTCAATGCAAGTTTGTTAATAAATCAAAAAGGTATGGTTTTCGCGATAAAAATACCGTATGATATAAATTTTGTTAAATTGCTTAAGGTATTCCATTGGGGTGTACAGATTTTTTTTTAGTGTTTTATTGATTTGGTAGGTGTACCTCGAACTAGAGATGGGCGCGGGCAGGTCCGGGTTTCGTGTCCCGCGGGCCTCTTTATGAAAACTGCGGGCTTCATGGCACATAATCGAGTTTGGCACGAAGTCGTGCGGGCTTTGTGCGTAACCCAAAAGCCCAAAAGCTCGTTAGACCCGAAAGCCCACTAGGAAGAGGGTAGCATAAATCATATTATCGATACTGCCATCGGCATGTACGATACATGAATTTTGTTTAATATCATGTTTGATGTGCAAAACGAGCTGTGATCAACATATTAATGTGCTAGAGCAGTGGTGCGTGTTTTGTTTTCTCGTATCTTTAAAATTGTGGATGCCACAGATTTTCGTTTTAATTGCGTTACATTCCACTACAAATAAAACTGTGTACTCAAAATTTCCTTTTCAAGTTTAAAACTTATTTTCATAAAAAAAAAATATATGTAATGCACATATAACTTTGTGTGTGCCGTAATATTAATATAACTGAAAAATATTGATTTCTTAAATATAACTTAAACTCTTTACGGGGTCTGATCCTAGGTAATCAATTACTGCCCAAGAAATCTGTACATACCCAATAAAATCAGCACAATTTTCTGATATCTGTTTTGGCCCTTAGTTTGTATCAGATTATTTTAGTTTAACTGAAGATAGCAAGCAAAACTAGTTTATATGGGATTTAAAAGTTTAAAAGTTATGTTGTCTGACCAGTCGACCAACACATATCGTATAATGTGTGTTGCTTGCACGCTATTTGCAACAACCTTTTTTTTCCGGTTGACTTTGCCAAGAAAGATGCCAGGTGTCACAGTGAAGGATATTGACCAGCATGCCGTTACCAAGGCTGTTGCCGTCTTCCTCAAGAAGACTGGCTAATTGAAGGTGCCCGACCAGATGGATATCATCACGACGGCCAAATTCAAGGAGCTGGCCCCTTACGATCCCGACTGGTTCTATGTGCGTTGCGCCTCGATTCTGCGTCATCTGTATCACCGCAGTCCCGCTGGTGTTGGCCCCATCACAAAGATCTACGGTGGTCGCAAGCGCAACGGTGTCCACACCTCGCATTTCTGCCGCGCCGCTGACGGTGCTGCCCATAAGGCTCTCCAGGCCCTCGAGCACGCCCGCTTGGTCGAGAAGCACCCAGAGGGTGGCCGCAAGCTCAGTTCCATCGGACAGCGTGATTTGGATCGCATCGCCAACCAGATTGTGGTCAAGCAGCGTGATGCCGCCAAGCTGAAGGGTCCCCTTGTCATTTCCAAGTAAACGTGGATAGCTGGATCGCAACTCCACGCCAAGTCTAAAACCTTTTTAAGCTTATAATTTACGCGACTCTTGTGAGAAGCGCGTACCCAGAAATGGGAAAATTAAAATGAACCATAACTAATTTTTCATAGTTTATTAAAGCGATCTAACGTAATAAATACTTACAGCTAAATTAAACATAATTTGTATGCGCTATGAAACACCAGAAGACGTTCGGGAATGATACATAAATAATTATAAATATAAATAGTTATATAAATAGTTATATAAATATTTCAATTGGATGTTTTTTTTATATTTTATACTCCATTTTCTTCTGCTTTGCCTTTAGTACTGCTTAAATGGCGTATTCAATTGGTCTAACCCATGGCATTTTTGACACAAAGCTTTTCCATTTCATCGGAATAGAAGGCGTTGAAGTTAATTCGGTTCACCAGATTCATAAAGCGATCGGCGGTGTTCTTCTTAGCCAGTTTGTTGATTTGTTTAAGGAAGGATATTAACAGTCCGGTAAATTCCAGATCGAAGCGTTTTATGCATTCCGAAAACGTATCTTTCGCATCCAACGAGGTCTCCAACTGGCAAAAGTAATACAGATTTAGTTAAACATTTAACATATGGGCATTTCTCTGAAGTCGAACGGGACAGTCGTACGCATTGCAAGTGGTAGAAAGGTTAAACAAAGACGGATTTTCAAAATATTTTTTATGATACACCTCTTGATTAGCCCTATAAGTGGTGCTAAGGTCGATTTTTGGCCACTATTTTTCGATATTTTGTAAAAAAAACCGAGCCATTCGCACGGGACAAATATGGAAGTGGTTTTCGCGGCGATCAATTTAAACTCATATTTCAGCGAAAGTTGGGGCACTATGTTAATGCAAATTTCTATACATATTGTGCATTGATGTCTCTTTAAAATGGAAATAGTTATAAGAAAATGTGATTCGTAGTTTTTTAAAAATTGAATTAAGACCATATTCGCACGGGACAAAAATAATTTCGCATCAGAATCATATGGAAATGTGTTTTTAAAGACATTTAATTTTTGGTCTCGGTGGACCTCGTCAGAGAAATGCCCATATATATATATATATAAAGCAGAGGCCGGCAGCGTCGTATGCACTGTGCATAGGAAAACATTTCAGGCAGCGCAGTCGGCACACGTACAGAGTAAAGACTTCGTGTGGTTTAATAATTCTGCCCGGCTGACGTAGCGGTAGAGAAGCCAGCTTCGGGCTATGCACAAACGGCTTGATATTCTGATCAGCGAAGCATTCGTGTGCCCTATGCACAATTGCTCGGGTTTCGCAGCGGCAGAGAAATGTCTGATGTCGTCGCACACAAACGCACCAAAAAAATGTGTGAGTCTGGGTGCCGACCCCTGCTTTAAACTGATCGCCGCGAAAACCACTTCCATGTTTGTCCCGTGCGAATGGCTCGGTTTTTTGACAAAATATCGAAAATGAATAGTGGCAAAAAATCGACTAAGACTAAAATCGACTAATCGGCTAATCAAGAGGTGTATCATAAAGGTTAAAGTATTTTGAAAATCCGTCTTTGTTTAACCTTTCTACCACTTGCAATGCGTACGACTGTCCCGTTCGACTTCAGAGAAATGCCCATATACAGCTGCGGTCATTGAAATAGTAGTGCCGCACCTCACCACTTTCAGGACTGTTTTTCCAGTATTCCATTTCCAGTATTCAAAATTTAACATGTAATACCTTTTTGGAAAGCTTAATATGTAAGCATAGAACCCTAAAGAAATCCTATTGCATTTGCATTCCATCTTCATGTTTTACATGATTTTAGAAAAATACCCATCAAATCTTCTGTTCATTGAAATAGTAGTGCTGTAGGTGTACAAATTTGCCAAAAATTAAAAAACAGAACAAATTTATTTAAAAAAGTCACCATCAGTAAGTCTATATCAGCTATTAAATATTTTGATGAAAGAAAGTTTTGGACATAGCGGTAATTTTGATTTTGGAGCTTAAAAGGAATCCTTGCTCGGTCCAAAAGAGGAGACCTAAGAGTTAGACTAAAAACTAAAGGCAGGAGATATAACGGAACTGAAAACTAAGATTTATCCACTCTCACTATCGTATTTAACTTAATGAACTATAAGAAGTAGGCTGAAAATCTATTTTGTATGCAAAAAACTTATCTTTTGTGTGATTTTCGGCAATGGTCCATACCTTCAATATCCTCAAAAATTATGAACAACATTTTGTATCGTTGTTTAAGTGATGTGACAGTTCGTAGACGGTTGATTTCATATTATTCAAATAAAAAAATTCCCAGAAAGCTACGCGTTTTGTCATATAGCACATAGGCTCAGAACTCAAGTACGCATAAACGCAGGTGCTCTGGCCTAAGTCACAGTGACGAAACATACTTTTTACGGATAGCAGTAAAGTTGTATTATATTGTAAGGTAGACTCCAGAGAATATGTTTGGCATTCACAGAAATCCGATTGCCACCCAAAATCATGAAAAGAATAGCATTGGGCATACTGGGCTGAGCCAAAGACAATAAAACTATAAGATATGTAACGCCATACAAAATTTTTGCAAGCGAATTTTTCATGCTGGCTCCAGGCTCTCTTGAAATTTAGTTGAGAGAGCTCTCTAGAGCCAGCGCTCTAGAGCCAGCCGATCTCTCATTTGTATACAGCATACGAGAGCAACTGGCTCTAGAGCGCGCTCTCTCAAACAAGACTGTATGTGTGCACACATATTCTCAAGCACTCTAGATCTGCCTGCATACATACCACTATGGGAAATTTTAACACTTTTTGTGACAATAATTAATAACTACCAAACGAAACAATATTTTTTGGTTTAGTTTTTTGATATGAGTTAATAACAGCATGAGGAAGGTATTTTGAAAAAATGGGCGTGGCAACGCCTTTTTCTTAATAATAAAACATATTTTAATTTTTTTGCTCAAAATCTAAAAACACAAAAATGTTGTTTTTATTTTATCCAAGAGGGCGTAACACGCCTTAAAATCAAATTCACAAAATTTGACCAGAAAAAGTGGTCAAATTTCCCATAGTGCATATGTTACAGCGCTGAAGAAATATACCCTTCACTTTATAAATGCTAAGTTAATTTTGCAAGACGCTTACCACCCGAATATTAAAAAACTCCTATTTTGTATAACCTTTATATGATAATTTATTTTAATATAGTATATTCGATAATAATGAACGGATATGCATATATAAAAATACATAATACCTATTTAATACATGATTAGGGTCATTAGGGTATTCAGCGTGCACGTGTGAAAAAAATGCTAATTCGTTTCTCAACTCATAAAAATGTTTTTGCTTGAAAATCGTCTGCTTCGCACAAGTACGCACACAAACGCACTCTTTGGTTTTGTGTGTACTCACACATGCAAGCGGATTCTATTTTTAGACTCGTACGCTCCCAAATTTTGTGCGAGAGAGATGGCGCGATTTTCGTCGCTTGCTGAAAAATTGCTTGCATATGGCTAGTTTTTAAAGTGCAAATTTCGTGAAAAAATACCGCAAAAAATTATCAAATTTGAACTTAAAAGCTTAATATCTTCCAGGCGATAAGCTGCAGCTACAAAGGGCCTGGTCTGATTTATAGCTGCATTTATCAGCTTGCAAAGTTCCAAGCAACCGTATATAAGATACTTAAGATATGTTAAAAATAGGAGCACTACCTCTAAAAATAAATGAAAAATACTAAACCAAAAAAAAAAACCATTATTTTTTTTTAAATTTAAAATCCCGAAATCTATTAGAAAAAGTCAATTTGGGCCACAGCGGAAATGTCGTGTTGAGTAGTGCAATCAGCCATGCTCCGGTTATCGCAAATCGCAAAAAGTTACGATTTGACAGTCAAATCGCAAAAAATGAAACACTATCGATAGCAAAAAGTTACGAAAACCGGAGCGCACACAATTTCAATTTGTACGAATTGTCCAAAAATCGTAATCGCATACATATGTGCATATTCATATGTACATATGTATTTTTGAGAAAGTAGGGATATGTACATATGTATATGTAAAATATGTATATGTGAAATTTTAAATAAATATAACAAATAGCAGCTTTTCTTTTTATATTTTATTTATTTCCCACGACCCACTCTGCCCATTCCTCATATATGTTGCGGAAGGTCGTAAGCTTAGGTCGCTGGCTGCAAAACAACCCTCAAAACACGAAAAACTCAGAAAAAAAAATTGTACAACCCACACATGCACAGTATACACACATCTACGTAACCGGGAAACTAAAAATACCGAAACATAAAAATTGGCAACTATTTTGTGGTGTCTGTGTACACACATATGTACATGCCTAATGGCCCAGCTCTCGACCCGAACGTCTCAGATCCCTAAGCCGAAGACCTGGGGACCTGGGACGGCAAATTCTGCTGTGCCACTTTCGTTGTATGAACTGGTACATATGTATATAGGCAGGCTCCGGTTTTCACATTAACTTTTCAGCAAAAAGTATGACTTTTCATTTCAAGGCGCTCTCGAATCCACTTTTATGAATTCGTTTACTCTTTGTACTGTTGAACGCGAAATTGACTGCTGTTATACCCACGCGTTAGTGCCAGCTCATACAAAAAGGCAATTCACTTTTTTGTTTTTGCCCTGACCAATTTTGCAGATCCAATTTGAGGTTGGTTTAAACAAAAATTATTTATAAAAAGGGCACAAGCTCAATTGCCCAGTCAATAATGTCAAATTCATGTCAATGCATCAATAAGTCATCTATTTTATTCCTTTTGCAATTAATATTTGTTTAAGCCTAGTACTCAGTTCCGAAAAAACACCTCGCGAACAGAATCAGGGTTGATATTCGTATGAAACCGATAAGAACTTTTTTTGGTCGAAAACTGTTTTCTAGGCTCTGTACGGAAGGCAGTACTCAGTTCAAGAAAAAACAGGGTCGGTATATACTAGAAAAGTATCCGATCGTATTTGCTGGAATTGCTGGTATCTTTCTACCCCCCTGTAAAGTTATATAATACCCTCTGCACGCTGAGCCCATCCCGGAGGAACGGTGGGAATTTTTGAAATATGTGAAACTCCGATTCACACTGCGACCACACACCATCCCCCATCCATGAGAAACAGCTGATGCTCATAATTGCTTGCGGAAATTTGTTTACGTCTTTAATTAAAATGAATATTAATAATATTGCAATGGTTGTAAATGTGATTCAACAGCAAAACATATTCTTGACCAAACTAATCATGTTGCTGCACATGGATGATGAGGATGTGGACGAGGAGGAGATATTAGAATTGATATTTGTTTCGAAAAAACTGAAGCGTGGTCATTTGTGACTGCATCTACAAAATTTAATCAATGTTTTAAATACAATATATATGATAGGGCTTTTTAGAAGCGGCTCGGGACATTTTGGGAGAAAGATGTAGCCGAAAACAAAGTTGCTGTTTAATGAAAATTTTATATCGCCATAGCATTGTATACTTTGGGCTGTTTTATGAGTAAATAATAGACGGAGGGCTGTTAGCCAACAGCGTGTGCAATTTCCTGCATGAGTTTTGCAAAACACTCCTCATAAACAAATTCCCAGAGGATAGTCCACAAACTATCTCACTTCTGAGTTTTTGTGCCTGAGAATATTTTGACATCAGATGTTTTGTTGTTGTTTTTTTTTCCATTTTCCTGTCTGTCATTGTTTACATTTTCGTAGTGAATTCCGATTTTTCGTTGTGAATGTCAAATATTTATGGTTGCATTTGACAATTATCGAAAAAATACCGCAAGGAAACGTGCGAATTAGGAACATCCCAGATGGATGGCGGAATAACTGGGAAATTTTCGGAACGGCAAAACCTTACGGCCCATCCCAGAAATGGATGGGGGATGGTGGATGGTCGTCAGTGTGAAAAGGCTATAAATTGCATATAAGTTGCTAGCAAGTTCGAAGCAACCACTGCAATATGAGAGCAAAAAACAAAATGAGATATTGAAATAATGAACACAAATATAAACTAATTAATGCAGCACTATATGAAGGACAATTATATGGATATTATAATATATTATTTGTATTAATTTTCATGAATATAAATCAAATATGGTTTTCAAACATGTTTTCCTCACGGTGGTCGGCACGGGCGGTGTCGCTATCTGCTGCTGCTGATAGTCAGACAAACTACCTTGCCAATAAAATATTGGGGAGCCCATGATATGTCTGGGGAAGAGCGACCCCAGCCGAAGAAGTGGATTTCATTAACTTTTAACAAAACCAAGCATCTGTCTGAGCAGTGTAACCGTACGGAATGCAGTGCACACCTCTGGTCACACCACATGGCCGCTAGCGAATTATATGACATGAGTTCGCTACCAAACAGTTTTTGGATCTGAGTACTAGGCTTTAGTTGTACAAAAAGACGTTTACTTTTCATTTCGACGATACTGTATGGTTAGTGGTACTGCCTTCCGTACAGAGCCTAGAAAACAGTTTTTGCCCGAAAAAATGTCATATCGGTTTCAAACGAATATCAACCCTGACTATGTTCGCAAGCTGTTTTTTCAGATCTGAGTACTAGGCTTGAGGTGTTATTACATTAGAGTTCGCTAACTGACCAGCTGGAAAAATAGAGATGCAGAGAGGCAGCAGTCAGAGCGAGATAAGTATATGCTGCTGCAGCATTTATCGACTGTTTAACTTCGCGGATACTATTTTTTTGGCTGTTCCTAATTCGCATGTTTCCGTTCGGTATATTTTCGATATATAACGAGAAGGAACGTGAGTCGCTTCTAGTCGCGACTCTACTTTTATACCCGTACTCAGTCAGTATATAAATTTATGAGCTTATGATTGAAATAAAAAAAATTAATTTAAATGTTACATTTTACATTTTTTGCTACATTTGTTAACTACATCTACATGTAAAATGTAGATTATACATGTATAACAGATATTCTACATCTACCATTTAGATTCTACATCTCCTCCGCTAGGGGTTGCTCGCGCATTGCACAGGGCAGAGTGTGTGCGAGCGAGGCAGAGAATGAATAGCGTCAGCAGCGCCAGAGGAGGTGGGGGAAGCAACTGAAAATTAATTTCTTTATTCTGGCTATAATAATGATCCGATCTGGTTCAGATTCGGAAATCTTATAGCTATGGTCATTCTCTACGATACTGCGTTTTTTGTTTTATCGTATCTTCAAAATTGTGGATGCCACAGATTTTCGTCCTTTGTGAAGGCGGAAGGGGGCGGGGCGAAATTTTGAAATACACTTGTAACAGTGTGATATCACATGAGTCTGGAAAAAAAATTTCGTTGCTCTAGCTTCTATAGTCTCTGAGAACGAGGCGCTCATCAAGACGGACAGACGGACAGACAGACAGAGACTCGGCTATTGATGCTGATCAAGAATATATACTTTATGGGGTCGGAAAATTTTCCTTCTCTGCGTTACACACATCCACTTTTACCACAAATACAGTATACCCCTTAACTCTTTTTGAGTACGGGTATAAAAATGTAAACAATGACAGACAGGAAAATGGAAAAAAAACAACAACAAAACATCTGATGTCAAATATTCTCAGGCTCAAAAACTCAGAAGTGAGATAGTTTGTAGACAATCCTCTGGTAATTTGTATATGAGGAGTGCAGGAAATTTCACACGCTGTTGGCTAACAGCCCTCCGACTATTCTGTATTCAGAAAAACAGCCCAAAGTATACAATGCTATGGCGATATAAAATTTTCTTTAATAAGCGCATCGTTGTTTTCGGCTACATCTTTCTCCCAAAATGTCCAGAACCGAAAATATATATTTGTATATAAAACATTGATTGGATTTTGTAGAAGCAGTCACAAATGACCACGCTTCAGTTTTTTCAAAACAAATATCCATTCTGAAATCTCCTCGTCAAACCTGTCCTCATCATCATCATCCATGTCCAGCAACATGATTAGTTTGGTCAAGAATATGTTTTGCTGTTGAATCACATTTAGCCCCTAACCATTTTATTTATTCTCAGGCATAAAACTCGGAAGTGAGATAGTTTGTGGACTATCCTCTGGGAATTTGTTTATTCATTTTAATTAAAGTCGTAAGCAAATTTTCTCACGCTATTATGAGCATAAGCTGTTACTCATGGATGGGGGATTTTGGATGGTAGCAGTGTGTTTCACATTTTTCAAAAATTCCCACCGTTCCTCCGGGTGGGCTCAGTGTGCAGAGGGTATAACTTTATCAATATCAACTATCAACTAATAGCCTATTAGTGAGTAATCTAAACTATCGATAAGTAACTCAAGTGTGAATAGGTTATTATCGGTTCCATACGAGTATCACCCCTATCCTAGTCAGCAGAAGATGTATCTTGTCTGAGAACTAGGTTTAACAGATTTCTATTGAAGTGTAGCGGGATACGACCGTATATTGTTTACTGAAGTGATTGTAGTATAGTATTTTGGTATCGTATTTTTAATTAATGCTTGTTACAGAAGCACCCGATTCAAGGGAAAGTCTCTGATATGTATAACATATCGGGGTTAAAATTTATAAAAATAATATGCAAACAACAAAACCGGCGTTGTGGAAGAAATATGATTTGATTTTGCAACAGATGACAACCCTACAGTACTAAAAACAAATCAAGAGAGACCACTCATTTTTAGCTCAAGCGCGAATTTATGCTTTTCTGTTATTGCTGTTATTGAAATGTTGTAATCTTTACCGCTGCTTTATTAATTATAACAACAGATCACCCACGCAAATATGAGCAAAGTTGATCTAGTACGTGGGGTACTACACAATCTCATTATCGAGTCGCAGTAAGTAAATTGGACCTCGCCGAGTGCACATCTACCAATAGCGCAATTTATTTCAAAGTATTTTCTGAATACCAAAACAATTTTTTTCATAGAGCTCCATACACGCCAGACATTATTGTGGGCTATTTTCGTGCCACACACGAGCGGCGTCTCTCATCTAACGAGCTTCTGCATTTACTGGCAACCATTAGCCAAAAGCGTCCAAACTTTCAAACAGTGATCACAGAGGTCACCCAATTACTTAAGACGTTAGTGTATCAATCAATTTATTGGGAGTCTAGTTTTTCAAATTTATTTTCTTTCAGGAAGGATCCTATGTACGTTCTGCTTGTGTTCGTCGAGCGATTTAGCTGCGAGGATTTCGCTGGTACCGAAAATTTAAAGATTGAAATGCCATCACCAACCAGTAAGAGCAGTACTGGCTCTCCTGTCAGTGCCTTGTCTTCGCTAAGCTTGGTTCAATGTGCGTCGACTAGAAGTCCAACTGACAATAGTGCAATACATACATTGTCGCAAAGCATTCCCACATCGACTCCAATGAATTATCGTAGAAGCGAAAGTTTTCCAGTCCTCTCCACTGGAGGATTATTTGGACGACGCAACCAGAATCTAAAACTGTACCATCAGAATCAGAGAAAGGATCCAGAGCGCGCCGATTTGAGTGTGGTTAGAGCGAACTATCTAGAAAACTAAATTTTTCCTAGATTCTAATTAAATTCCATCAATTTTGAATTCAGATCAAAGAGCGCGTGCTGATGGCAGTTTCCAGCAGTTCTCTGAGTAGCTACCGTCCGTTTGGAAGCACAGAAGTGGGTTCGACGAAGCCATCTGTCAGCATTAAAACTAGTAGCTCCTTTCTAACGGCGGTGACAGACTTGCCGGATGAGTATCGCACGCACATGCTCTGGGACTACTGCAGAGTAGACGGAAACAACATGGTGCAGCCGGAGCTTGGCGCCCTCCCTTTGGAAAGCCAGCAGAGAGTCCTTCTAAAAGAGCTGCTCCATTGTCTGTGTGGCATCCGAGGAAACTTTATTGTCCCTCTGCCGCTAGATGTGAACAGTGAAGGCATGAAGTATGAATACAATTTCACTATCCATGCGCACCTGGATAAATCGCTAACAGAGCTTATACAGGATATCCTTCCCCTGGCATCGTACTTTATAGGCATACAAAAGATGATGGCGGTCACTGATGGCCACGGACAGGTCATTAACTCTCTTAATGCGGCTCTCCAAGATCTAACCCACGATTTCTACGTAAGTACAAAATCTTTTCACACCCCAAAAACATGATATTTCATGGACAATCTCTTTAGGTTCTGGTTGTACAATCTGAGCAGGAACTGCAGCAGGAGCAATTGACGGTACAGAAGCTTTTGTACTACTTAAAGCCGACCATCTGGGTGATGGAGGAGATATGGACGACTTTGGTGGATGTGCAACTAAAAAAGTTTCAGGGGGCTTCAGTGCTGACGCATCTACACGGGCGGATAAAGCGGCTGGAGGGGGACAAGGCGGCCCAGCATATAATGATCAATCTGACGCATCAGGCAGCCGAGCCGTACATGCGAATGCTGCAGCTTTGGATCCAAAAAGGAGTTATTGTTGACCGCAACCATGAGTTTCTGGTAGAGGACAACGAGGTCGTCCACCAAGGCGAGCTGCCCGAACACTATTCGGACGATTATTGGGAAAAGCGCTACACAGTGCGTCGCGATCGCATCCCTTCCTTTCTGGATAAGTACTCGGACAAGATACTGCGAACCGGCAAGTACTTAAATGTGATCCGACAGTGCGGAAAGCGAGTGATGCCCACTCAGCAAATGGAGCTCCAGCTTGATCCGACCAATGAACGACACGTGTGTGTAATCAACGACGCCTACTACTTTGCCGCCCGAATGCTGCTTGACGTACTACTCACGGAAAACGACCTCATGGGGCATCTGCAGTCAGTAAAAAACTATTTGTTGCTAAATCAGGGCGACTTCACCATGCAGTTTATGGACGCCTGTGAGGACGAGCTATCTAAGAATGTAGACCTGGTGCTGCCTATGACCCTGGAGAATCTGCTCGGTCTTACATTAAGACTTTCTTCGGCCCGCAATGATCCCTACAAAGATGACCTGCACTGCGAGCTCCTCACCTACGACCTGGTTACTCAGATGTCAAAGATCATGAACCAAAAAGAAGAATACTGGCAGTCGCAGGACCGCCTGGACCTCAGTGGTCTCGAGTGCTTCGCCTTCACCTACGAGGTCAAGTGGCCTGTCTCGCTCGTCCTTAACCACATCGCTATTTCAAAGTACCAGATGCTGTTTCGTCAGCTCTTTTTTTGCAAGCACGTCGAGCGTCAGCTTTGCAAGTGAGTATACAACTTCGAGATTACGTCGCTTCTCAATCCTTGCCTTTGTTTTTTCTTGCAGGATTTGGAAAGAGAACTCTATAGCTAAAAAGCTCTCGCCGCAGGCCGCTGAGCTGTATCGATCAGCGTTCACATTGCGCCAGCGCATGATGAATGCCATTCAGAACCTGGAGTACTATATGATGATCGAGATCATAGAACCCAATTGGCAGATATTTATCGCAAAGATGAAGAAGGTCGAGAACGTGGACAACGTACTAAGGCTGCATCAAGACTTCCTGGACTCGTGTCTAAAGAACTGCATGCTGACTGAGTCCTCACACTTAAATCGAGCCATATTTAAGTTGTGCAAGATCTGCCTTAAGTTCTGTGACTTTATCCAGGTGAGACTGTTATTGAAATCATTTATAAATTGGTATATACTAGAGTCCTGAATGAACGGACAACCAAATCGATTCGCAGTAATTCGGTATTCACTTCGTCCGATCCAATTGAATCAGCGATTCGGCTTTCTCAGTTATTCGAATCGCGCGCCCAAAACGGACCGAACGAAGCATGTCTCGTAATTTGTACTGTGTCAGATCCGAACAGTTCGGTTTTTTCTCTCTTTTACTCTCCACTTGATATTTTGAAAGAGAGATCGAGAAAGCAATACACAAATTTGTTTGTTATTTTGCTTTGCCTTGCCCTCGGCTTGAAAATATTTATTTATTACGTCAACGGTGCGTGCTACGCATACTTACGCATAAGCGCGCAGTGGAATATTCTGGAATACACACACATACACAACAATAATCACACACTCCGTGTGCGCAATATTGTTGTACATACATACTGTAAATGTGCACGCATACAAAGGAAGATTTCTTCGTATTATAATTTGAATCAGTTCAGAGACATGCGAACGAACCTTGCTGATATTGATTCGCAGTGATCGGATTCGGTTTTTTGGTGATTCGGGTGATTCGAATCTGACTGATGGCTTAATTCGTGATGATCGAACGCATTGAAGGGGAATGAGTACTGTGATTTTATGAACCATGTGGATTCGTGCAGGGCTCTAGTATATACCTTTGAGCTCTTCCCCTAAATAACTGTCTTGTCCTGTCTATATATGTTCTGCTTCTCTCCTAGTTTGTCTCTTTCTTTTGCTTGTTCATCTGCCTTGATTCGACCTCAAAGCGCTTGCAGAGTTTTTTCCTTTACGCTGAGCTTAAGTCAATGGTCTGTGATAGCAGCGACGACAATATGGATAACTTCGACGTTGATCAGGGAGACTTCAATTGGACACAGGCATTACGCATTTATGGCTATGGAAAGTTGCGATTTATTCTGCATGTATTTTCCGTATCTTAAATGGTGATTTTTTTTGCTAATGCTGTATAAGGGTTTATATTAATATGAAACTCAGTCGAAACCAATTTATTTAGTTAAAATATGCTTTAGTAATGTTGTCTTTTCTGTTCTTCATTTCAAATTAGGTTGGTCATACTACTGTATGTAGTTTTGTGAATACTGTATACTTGATTGTTAATAGAGAGAGAAGGAGGGCGCTTGCTCTAATTACGTATAAGATATATTGTATCAGTTATATAAATATATATGTATATATATGTATGTGGAGGTTTACGCCGACTGTGCTATCTTCGGCGGCGGCGTGGAGGCCAGTAAAAAATCGACGGCTTAGCCGGCGAATTGGTCGGCGACGAGCGCAAGAAGTTAGTAAATACAATTTTTCTTTTTAAACTTAAAAAAATATCACTACAAATTAGAGACCGTATAAAAAGATTATTTGGAATTTTTTTGCCGAAAAAATCCTCTAATTGGAATAGCCGAAAAGAATAATTAAATGACCCATAAGACTGCTCTAAGAATAATCTGTGCAAATCAAACAAAAATTTTAAATTGTAAGCTTTAAGGATAATCTTTGGTGATAATATTTGTTTTTAATAACTATTATTAAAAATAAAACTCAAAAATAATTATTATTTGATGATTAAAATTTAGATAAAAAAAGTTTATGGAGGGTCGATAAAAAAATGCATACATACATACAGATACATTACTAATTAGAGTAATCTAATCTCTTCTAAGTTCAATAAAAAACGAGAAATAACGTTGTGAATCGCTTCTGTGGAAGCGTTATACTTTTACACTCGTACTCAGTCAGTATAAAAATATTTGAGCATATAATTTATGTAGGATTTTAAAATATTTTACATTTTTTGGCTACATCTGTCATCTACAATGTAGATTATACATCTAAAATGTAGATTATTCATTTAAAATGTATGTTCTACATTTCCTCGAAAGGCTGCGCACTGCAGAGGAATGTGTGGATGGATGTGGATGTGTGTAACGCAGAGAAGGAAACGTTTCCGACCCCATAAAGTATATATATTCTAGATCAGCATCAATAGCCGAGTCGATATAGCCATGTCAGTCTGTCTGTCCGTCTTGTCTGTCGCCTAGTTCTCAGAGACTATAAAAGCTAGAGCCACCAAATTTTGTTTCGAGACTCATGTGATATCACAATGCTACAAGTGTATTTGAAAATTTCGTCTCGCCCCCTTCCGCCCCCACAAACGACGAAAATCTGTGGCAGCCACAATTTTAAAGATACGTTAAAACTAAAAACGCAGTATCGTAGTGAATGACCCTATCTAACATATCGCCGAATCTATTATAGCCAGAGTAAAGAAATTAATTTTCAGTTGCTTCCCTCACCTCCTCTGGCGATGCTGACGCTACTCATTCTCTTTCTCGCTCGCACACACTCTGCCCTGTGCAGTGAGCGACCTTTGCGGAGAATATGTAGAATCTGCATACATGCACAATATACATTTTAGATGTATAATCGACATTGTAGATGTAGATAACAGATGTAGCAGAAAATGTAAAATATTTTAAAATTTTCACAAATTTATGTACTGACTGAGTACGAATATAAAAGTAGAGTCGCGCCCAGAAGCGACTCACACTTTTCTTCTCGTTTTGTTTAAAAATTAGAAACTCAGGAACTCAGGGAAGTAACTCGTACATCGAAATAAATTAGATTCTTGTTTTTTTATATTTTAATGGCAAGGCGCGTTTATTAAAAGTCGCACAGTGGGGTCTCATCCGCAAAGAGGTGGCAAAATTCAATGAATTTGTTGAACTCTTTGAATTAAACAAATACACGAAACCGATAGAGAATTTTCCAGAGCTTTCTAAAATCTAAGCTTTATAGGAGATTTTTTTATAGGTTTAGGAGATAAAGTTGAAAATTATTTTCGTGTGCAAAAAATGTATTGAAATAGTAAATTTTTCAGGTAGAACATTAAGTAAACTGTGTGTGTTAGGATTCTGCTTTTGGTATCTTTTACTAGGTGTATTCATTTTGATCAATATTCAATGAAAAACTGGTCCGTTACCTAGACAGTTCTAAAGAAAACTTATTTTCCAAACCATATAGTTTATAAGTTGTTTTTTAACTTTAACTTGAAATTAATTAATTAATTAGTTCCCGGCTGTCTACTCAGGTACTGTGCCGACGCTCTGTGTGGATCCCAGCTTAAACTATCCGCCCTATCCATTAATTCTTCATATTTCTCCTTGATCTGGAAGGAATCTTTTATTATTCTTCTCGATAAGAAAGGTAGCAAGTCTGGTGCAAATAATTATAGAGGTATATCTAAGTTATTTGCTATTCCTAAAATGTTTGAAAAAATTTTAGCTCCGCACTCTCTTCCAGACGTTAAGCTGCTGCTCTAATCACGTCTAGAACGTCTGGAAGATATTAAGCTTTCAAATTCAAATTTGAAAATTGGTTTACTGTATTTTTTCCTGAGTTTTAGCTTTAAAAACTCAGGAAAAGTCGAAAAAATATTTCCTGATATGAATTTTTGGTTTAGACAGACGCATTAATTAGGCGTCGTTTAAGGTATTGCTTGTAAGAATCGATAGCTAAACGGCCAAGTTGCAGTCGTTTGACCAAAACGACTCAAAACTCATTTTACCAGAAAATACCGTATGGTACGTTGCTGGTCCAACTTCCTATAAGTAGCTGAGATATAGGATTTCATGCCATACAACTATCAGTAATTTTCAGTCTTTTCAGTACGTTTTAATCTAAAAAAAGAAAAATTTTTTATTCAAGTGTTATGTTACTACAATATTGTTAAGATTAGTGATGAATTGGGTTTGTTACTGCTTTTTACTTTTTCTTAAATGGTAACTTGGCTGTCTTCCTTTGTCATTAGAATCAGATTCCCTTATGAGAGTCCACACATAGTCGCCCAAAATATTCTCATACCAAACACCTTGATACCGTCGTTCCATAGCTTTTAATTGTTGGACAAATCTCTCCCCGTGTTCATCACTAATTTCCCCTAGGATTGTCGGGAAAAAGTCTAAGTGGGAGAGCAGGAAATGGATTTTTAGTGACATGTTGGCTCCAATTTTTTCATAATTCTTAATTAGGTCTTGAACGATATTAACGTAATCATCACTATTGCTGTTACCAAGAAAATTTGTTGTAACCAGTCGGAATAAGTTCCAGGCTGCTTTTTCATTCGTAGATATAATATTTTTAAATCCATCATCTTTTAGTAGTTTTTGTATTTGGGGGCCATCAAATACGCCTTCTTTAATTTTTGCCAGCGACAGACGTGGAAAAACAGTTTTTAGGTAACTCATCGATTCACCTTCCTTATCCAGTGCTTTAACAAAATTTGAATCCGTCCTAGCTTAATGTGCAATGGTGGTAATATAATGTCTTGGACTTTCACAAGAGCTGCATTTTGTACGATGTAATGTCCCAAAGTATTTTCTTTCCGTTTTGTCCAGGACTTTCTTATGTAATGCTGTTCTCTATCTCGGCTATCCCATAGGCATAGGAAGCAGCAGTATTTTGTATAACCACCTAGCAATCCAGTTAACATGGCTACGACTTTTAAGAAACAAGTAGTATTTTTTGAACACGCACGATCGTATTCTGATGGAAGTCAGAACTACACTGAGGCAGGGATACTATAGGTAAAGAGTTATATATCCTCTTCTAAGAATAGCTAGAAGGGAAAAATGTATAATTTGTGCGGGACCAGCACCTGTGAAGGAAAAAGTTCAAAATTTGACCATAACAAGTATTTATGTATGTATATCTATCCACCAAAGCTTAGGTATAAGGAATAAAAGTAACTGTCCACAACATTTACAGCCCAAATTGACATGAACAGTGTATATATCCGGATATATCCATACCTAGGACTCGGTTAAACCAAAATTACAGGTCCTTTTTGTTTGGTGGTTGGTGGTTGTTTTACAAGTACGTAGGCTGATGGCCTAACTATGAAAAACATAACTAGGCGTCTGAATTTTTTTTATACCCGTACTCAAAAAGAGTTAAGGGGTATACTGTATTTGTGGTAAAAGTGGATGTGTGTAACGCACAGAAGGAAAATTTTCCGACCCCATAAAGTATATATATTCTTGATCAGTATCAACAGCCAAGTCGATAGAGCCATATCTGTCTGTCCGTCCGTCCGTCTGTCTGTCTGTCTGTCTGTCTGTCTGTCTTGATGAGCGCCTAGATCTCAGAGACCTTAAGAGCTAGTTCAACCAAATTTTGTTCCCAGACTCATGTGATATCACACTGTTACAAGTGTATTTCAAAATTTCGCCCCGCCCCCTTTCGCCTTCACAAAGGACGAAAATCTGTGGCATCCACAATTTTAAACATACGATAAAACTAATATCGTAAAGAATGACCATATCTACCAGATTGCTAAATCTGGTACAGATCGGATCATTATTATGGCCAGAATGAAGAAATTAATTTTCAGTTGCTTCCCCCACCTCCTCTGGCGTTGCTGACGCTATCCATTCTCTTTCTCGCTCGCACACACTCTGCCCTGTGCAATGCGCGAGCGCGGAGGTGATGTAGAATCTAAATGGTAGATGTAGAATATTTGTTCTAGATGTATAATCTACATTTAAGATGTAGATATAGTTAACAGACGTAGCAAAAAAATGTAAAATGTAAAATATTGAAAAATTCTATTTAAATATCAATCATAAGCTCACAAATTGAGCTTATAAAGTATATATATTCTTGATCAGCATCAATAGCCGAGTCGATATAGCCATGTATGTTTGTCCCAAAAATCCCCAAACAAAGTTAAATATAAAAGTATTAGCTGTGAAAAAATGTATACATATTCTTACTAATTGAGCCAAGACAATAACTTATGTATGTTACTAGTTTAATCGTAAAGGAACGTGTGAGTCGCTTCTGGACGCGACTCTACTTTTATACCCGTACTCAGTCAGTATATAAATTTGTGAGAATTTTAAAATATTTTACTTTTGTTTGCTACATCTGTTATCTATATCTACATCTTCAATGACAGGAGAAAGAGAACAAACAGCGACAGCAGCGCCAGAGGACGTGGGGGAAGCAACTGAAAGTAAATTTCTTTACTCTGGCTATAATAATGATCCGATCTGTACCAGATTTGGCAATCTGGTAGATATGGTAATTTTCTACGATACTGCGTTTTTATCGTATTTTTTAAATTGTGGCTGCCACAGATTTGCGTTCTTTGTGGGTTGCGCTAGCTCTTATAGTCTCTGAGAACTAGGCGACAAACTAGAAGCATAGACAGACAGACGGACGGACGGACGGACGGACAGACGGACAGACAGACATTGCTATATCGTCTCGGCTATTGATGCTGATCAAGAATATATATACTTTATGGGGTCGGAAACGTTTCCTTCTCTGCGTTACACACATCCAATTTCACCACAAATACAATGTACCCCTTAACTCTTTGAGTACGCTTATAAAAAGTCATTGGCCTTACAAAAAAATAACTTTTCGAGCCACCCATTAATACATTATTCGACTAGTATTTTTTTATTAGCGATTGCTGAAAAAGTTTCAGTCAACCGTGATAATTTTGGCGGGATTTTAAGCATGGTAAATTTTTCCATTTAAAGAAAAAAAGTGAATTTCGAGTGATGATTAAGCATAATTTTATTGTTTAGGAAAAAACTTTAAGCTGGAACCAAGGAAAAGCTTAATAAATATTATGAGATCTCTTCTCCATCGATTTCAATGGTAAAAAATTGGCTTACTGTATTTCGTTGTGCCCGTACTAGCACAAACGATGACGCACATCCTAGACGCCTAGTTATGGTCCTATACCAGAAGAAATTTAAACGAGAAGGAACGTGAGTCGCTTCTAGTCCCGACTCTACTTTTATACCCGTACTCAGTCAGTATATAAATTTATGAGATTATGATGGAAATTAAAAAAAAATTGTGTAATATTTTACATTTTACATTTTTTTGCTACATTTTTTAACTACATCTACATCTAAAATGTAGATTATACATGTAGAACAGATATTCTACATCTACCATTTAGATTCTACATCTCCTCCGCTAGGGGTTGCTCGCTCATTGCACAGGGCAGAGTGTGTGCGAGCGAGACAGAGAATGAATATCGTCAGCATCGCCAGAGGAGGTGGGGGAAGCAACTGAAAATTAATTTCTTCATTCTGGCCATAATAATGATCCGATCTGTACTATATTTGGCAATCTGGTAGATATGGTCATTCTTTACGATACTGTTTTTAGTTTTATCGTATGTTCAAAATTGTGGATGCCACAGATTTTTGTTTTTTGTGAGGGCGGAAGGGGGCGGGTCGAAATTTTGAAATACACTTGTAGCAGTGTGATATCACATGAGTCTCGAAACAAAATTTGGTTGCTCTAACTCTTATAGTCTCTGAGATCTAGGCGCTCATCAAGACAGACAGACAGACAGACGGACAGACGGACGGACAGACAGACATGGCTCTATCGACTCGGCTATTGATACTGATCAAGAATGTATATACTTTATGAGGTCGGAAAATTTTCCTTCTCTGCGTTACACACATCCACTTTTACCACAAATACAGTATACCCCTTAACTCTTTTTGAGTACGGGTATAAAAATTCTCGATATAGTCTTGGCCGATCGGATATTGAATTTGCAAGATGTTCTAAAAACCATAGGCAACCATATGACTAAATGGTATCTATTTTGAATTATCCCTCATAATTGAGAAAGCTTTCCGAAAGATGACTGTCGCGTTTGCTCACAATCGACCACAAAATAACTCGTGAGACAACGTCAAAAGAGTGTTTAGTGTGTTTAACCACAATTAGGATGAGTTTTTTCGACGTTTCGTAAACGTGGATAAACCGTGAATCCACCAGAACACACAAAAAACCCCAGCAGTCAAAACAGTAGGTTTCTTAGGGTGATTCTAGGTAAAAGAAGGCCTAAGTTGGGTTTTCAGCCAACAAAGTTATGGCGAACGTTTTGTGGAATGCTCGCGGTATTAATCACTTTGAATACCTTCAGAATGGGTAAAACAGACAATGGCGAATATTATGCCAACTTATTGGATCGATTTAATGAGGATTTGAAAATGAAACGACTGCAAGAAAAACTGCATTTGCAGTTGTAGCAACACAATGTACTCTAATACAATTTTTAAAAATTCCACATAAATCATAACGTTACATATGTATGTGTGTACATATCGACGCATTTCCGCAAATCTAACGTATGTCCCTTTTTTTTTTTTTTTTTAGCGAAATTGAGATTTTAATGGACTTAAACTTGGATTGTTATTATAAAACATATGTCTTACAATTCGGCAAAATATTATAAATGAAAACGTTATAGTGCCAATAAAAACTTATTTTCAATTTTATCGTATGTAATTTCGCATTTTTCTGTCCGCGCCAAATTTTTGTAGGGTCATACAACTTTTTTTTAAGTGGAACAAATTTCTTTAAATGCACAAAAATAAATAGAGATAACAATCTCTTCTTTATCAGGGGTCAGACTGTCAAACCAAACGAATTTCAACTGAGTAGGTTTTGCACGGTGCCACAGCATGCTATCTTGGTTGATTAATCTTAGATTTCACTTGTTTTAATCCTTTTACTGTCAGCGTCTAAAACCAGCTCAAAGAAAATTTTGGCCACCTAGTTTTTCTGACAATTTTATGTCTGTTGGAGTGCTAAATTCGATTGGTATTTTGGATTTAATTGTTTTTAATTCAATAAAAACGAAAAGGAACGTTTGAGTCGCTTCTGTGGTCGCGACTCTACTTTTATACTCAGTCAGCATATAAATTTGTGAGATTATGATTTATGTAAAATTTGTAAATATACATTTAAAATTTTTTTTTGCTATAGCTGATATCTACATTTACATCTATAATGTCGATTACACATCTTAAATGTAGATTATAAATCTTCAATATAGATTATTCATCTTCTCCGCAAAGGTCGCGCATTGCACAGGGCAGAGTGTGTGCGAGCAAGAAAGAGAATGAGTAGCGGCTGCAGCAATAGAGGAGGTGGGGGAAGCAACTGAAAATTAATTTATTTATTCTGGCTAACTAATGATCCGATCTGATTCATATTCGGACATCTGGAAGATATGGTCATTCTCTACGATACTGCGTTTTTAGTTTTATTATATCTTTAAAATTGAGGCTGCCACAGATTTTCGTCTATTGTTGGTGCGGAAGGGGGCGTGGCGAAATTTTGAAATACACTGAAATAAACAGCAGTGTGATATCTCATGAGTCTAGAAACAACGAGAAGAAACGTGAGTCGCTTCTAGTTTATACCCGTACAAAGTCAGTATATAAATTTGTGAGCTTATGATTGAAAATTAAAAAGAAATTTTAAAATTTTACATTTTACATATTTTTGCTACATTTGTTAACTACATCTAAAATGTAGATTATACATGTAGAACAGATATTCTACATCTACCATTTAGATTCTACATCTCCTCCGCTAG
Source organism: Drosophila subsilvestris (assembly GCA_035043285.1). NCBI lineage: Eukaryota > Metazoa > Arthropoda > Insecta > Diptera > Drosophilidae > Drosophila > Drosophila subsilvestris. The sequence continues at coordinate 1,100,346 of JAWNNB010001592.1, read as the reverse complement.
GGGTTGCTCGCGCATAGAACAGCGCAGTGTGTGTGCGAGCGAGAAAGAGAATGGATAGCGTCAGCAACGCCAGAGGAGGTGGGGGAAGCAACTGAATATTAATTTCTTCATTCTAGCTATAATAATGATCCAATCTATACCAGATCTGGTAGATTTGGTCATTCTTTACGATACTGCGTTTTTAGTTTTATCGTATCTGCAAAATTGTGGATGCCACAGATTTTCGTCCTTTGTGGTACAGTGTGATATCACATGAGTCTGGAAACAAAATTTGGTTGCTCTAGCTCTTATAGTCTCTGAGAACGAGGCGCTCATCAGGACGGACAGACGGACGGACAGACAGACAGACATGGCTCTTTCGACTCGGCTATTGATACTGATCAAGAATATATATACTTTATGGGGTCGTTACTCTGCGTTACACACATCCACTTTTACGACAAATACAGTATACCCCTTAACTCTTTTTGAGTACGGGTATAAAAATTGGTTTCTCTAGCTCTTGCAGTTTGTGAGAGCTAGGCGACAAACAAGACGGACAGACAGACAGACAAACGGACAGACAGATGGACAGACAGACAGGCAGACGGACAGACAGACAGACAGACAGACAGACAGACAGACAGACAGACGGACAGACAGACAGACAGACATGACTATATTGACTCGGCTATTGATGCTGACGAGGAATATATATATGTACTTTACGTGGTCGGAAATAGAGGTGAGCGCGGGCCGGGCCGGGCTTCGTGTCCCGTGGGCCTCGTCATGAAAACTGCGGGCTTCGTGCCTTAAAATCGAGTTTGGCACGAAGTCGTGCGGTCTTCGTGCGTTAGCCCCAAGCCCGCTAGGCCCAAAGAGGTATATTTTTGGTATATTTTAAATAGTATATTTGGAATATTCCGAATATATCTGAGGGTCGGACGGTATATTTCAGTATATTTATAAGGATTGGACGGTCTATTTTATATAAATCTGAGGATCAGAATGTATATTTGATCGATAATTCCGCGGTCACACTACTTATCTTCTTCGTTTCCAGCAAACAACAACATATTACCCATCAATCAACAATTGTTGGAAGTATCGGGCCGGGCCTATTCGGGCCTAAAAATTTCATTTCGTGTTCGGGGCGGGCCGGGCCAAAAAAAAGAGGCCCGCGCCCATCTCAAGTCGGAAACGTTTCCTCCTCTGCGTTACACACATCCAGTTTTACCAAAAATACAATACACCCCTTAACTCTATTAGTACGGGTATAAAAAGTACAAAAACTGATATCGAAATTTTAAGTACGCAGTTTTATTTGTAATGCAATTTTAAAATTTTTTAATGCAAATAATGCAAGTGATCAGTCAGCTCTCACTGCGTTCGGACGTGTTTTCGCTATGTCGCTTTATCACTGCTCGGAATGCAATTCGGACGTCACTGCCGCTCAGCTTCGTTGCTTTGATGCTGTTCGGTGTTCTTCTATATGCCGCCGTGCGTTTCATTTGACTTGCATTGATCTGCACTCAGATGCTGTAAAACTGTTTATAAATCTGCCTAACCTGTTATGGCAGTGTGATTACTGTGTGGTTGCCAATGACTCGCATTCGAAAATTGATGAGATTAATGAAAAGGTTTTGAAGCTTGAAAGCCTTTATCGGGATCTGAAGTCGGACTTCCAGGGCCTTTCCGTCAATCCTACGCGGGTGAAGCCTACTAGGAAGGTGGCCAACAAGCCCATCCCAGCGGCTGACTTATTGTCACCGCAACAAGTGGCCGCTACGTCGGCGGCGGTCATTCAACCGGGATCAGTTGCTGCTCTCCCTTTGGATTTGGACGGCTTTGTGACAGTCAGAAAGAAGGAGAGGAAGAAGAATATAAACAAAAACACTAAGCGTTTTGTTGGTGTTGCTCCGTGCTGTGAGCAGTTAAACGTTATGCAGAGTAGCAAGTATATGCATATCGGTAAATTTTCAACCGCGACTGAGCCAGAGGCGGTAGTAAAATTTGTTGCCGAAAAACTTAAGGTGCCGGTAGCGAAAATTTCCTGTGTGAAGCTTGTCAAGAGAGATGCCGATCTATCTTCGTTGAAGTTTGTTAATTTCAAGCTGGGGGTCGCGGAGGATCTGTATGCTGCTGCTTTTGATGAAGAGTTTTGGCCTGTATCGGTTAGGGTTTCCCGCTTTGTACACAGGCAGAGACCGGACGCTGACTTGACGGCAGTGGATCTCGGTGCTATCGTACCGTTGCGGACGTCCACGCCCACGCAGGAAGCTCCAGCTCCATCTACTTCTACCCCCAGTGAGCGGCGCCTCTGGATTTATGGTCGCCGCTGTTCGACAGAATTTTCTACCTGCACTTGTTTGCCTCTTTGCTTTGAGCAACCGCCCGTGGGATCATATTTGGCATTCCCCGTCGACGCAACAACTACAACTTACGTATTTTTCACGCTGCGCTTTGTGCGGCATTCGCTCGGCTGCTGCTGGGTCAAGAGGCGATGCTCTTGCTGGCGCTCTCCCTCAATTGCGGGAGTGCTTATCAACTTCACAACAACAAATGCAATTGCAGTGCTTCGTGTGCTGTGCCGGCGCCGGCGCTGCACTCGACACTTGCGGAGAGGCAGCAGCCCGGCGCTTGCTCTTAAGCGGATCACTCTCTTCAGCGCCACTGCCAATGCTTTCAAATAGTGTGGGTCTCCCAGCCGCAGTTCCGCCCACGCTACTCAATGAGGATTGTCAGCTGATCCACACTGCAACGGTTCGGCGAGTTCCAAGTATGGATCTTGCCCCTGCTGCTCAGAGTGAATGGCGTGGTTCCGCTCTGGATCCTCCTCCGGTGGCCGCTGACCGGACGGCAGTGCCACCTTCTGGGACCATGCTGATGGACGGGGCCAAATCCATTCGCATTTTTTTCCAAAACATATCAGGTATGCGCACAAAGGCTCAGGCTGTCTACGTGGCAACCTCTACATGCGACTTCGACGTAATCATCTTGGTTGAAACCTGGCTCAACGAAAACTTCTTCGACAATGAGTACTTCGATCCCAACCTTTTCCAAGTGTTTCGCAAGGACAGAGATTGTGCCAAAACGAAGCACCGGAGAGGAGGTGGTGTCATTGTGGCCGTTAGACGCACCCTACGCTGTGATCCGATTTGTCTTCTTGATGATGACTCCATCTTGGATCAGATTGGTGTGGCAGTGGCCGGTCAGTCGGAGACGCTATGTATCAGCGCATCATATATTCCACCGAATAACAGTTACCAACTCTACAAGGCGCACACGCTGAATATTGCCAACTTATATGGTAATCTACGAGGCCGTCAGCATCTCTGCGTTGTTGGCGACTTCAATTTGGGCTCGTTGGTATGGTCCGCTGATCCGCAGTCGGAGGCTATGATGCCGAGCAATGTGCATTTGCAGCACGAAGTTATGTTTTTAGATAATTGTTTTAGTATGGGCTTAACTCAAATTAATAATGTTTATAATAGGCTAAATAAGATTCTAGATTTAGTTTTTGTTAGTGCGGATATTGATTGCCCTGTTGCACGTTGCGAGCTGCCTATTGCAGATTGTGACATGCATCATGAGCCGTTGGTATTCACCGCTAAATTCTATAGTTTCTCGCCTTGGTCTGAACCCGGCTTTGCATATTTATTTACTGATATAAGTTTGAATGCTATACGTGATGACTTGTTAAATGTAAACTGGGCTTCTGTTCTCTCGCATCCTAGTGCTGAATCTTCTTTCAATGTTTTCGTTCGTAATGTTCATATTGTTGATAATAATGCTTCCAGAAGAGTGCGTGGCTCGTATAGGCTACCGTGGTATACGAAGGGTCTTGTGAGGTATAAGAATCTGCGCAACAAGTTTTTTAAACGGTTTAAGAAGACCCGTGACTCTTTTGACTGGGCCAGGTATATGCAGCATAAACGGGAGTTTGATTTTTTAAATAAATTTTTATATAATCAATATATTGCTGACGTTGAAAGAGGACTTAAGGTTAATCCCAGGTCGTTCTGGCATTTCATAAATTCAAAAAGATCGACGAGTGCTCTTCCTTCAGCTATGAGCCTTGGTAACTTGAGCTCAAATACTGACAGTGGCATAGCGAACCTTTTTGCTTCTTTTTTTAGCTCAAACTTCGAGCCATACGCAGTTTGGCATGAGTCTGATGTCTTAGACATCTATCCCTTCGGTGGTCAATATTGGCTCACTTGATGTATCGGAGGTGGACATTTTGGAGGCAATCGCTGATTTCGACAATTCGTGTAAGCCTGACAGTGATGGCATTTCTGCTTTTCTGCTTCGCAACTGTGATGTTGCTTTTTGTGAACCCCTTAAAATTATCTTCAATAATTCTTTGTTAACGGGTCACTTTATTGGAAAGTGGAAAGCTGCCACTATTACTCCCGTTTTTAAGAGAGGTGCTAAGAATGTTATCTCTAATTATAGACCAATTGCCAAACTCAGCAATGTCTCAAAACTTATTGAGCGAATCATTGCCAAAAAGATCTCTTTTCTCATGAAGTCATACATTAGTCAAAATCAGCATGGTTTTATGCCGGGTAGATCAACGACTACTAATTTGGCAGCCTTCAGTAATTTTTGCACACATGCCTTTGAAGGGCACTCTCAGGTCGATGTGGTATACACTGACTTTGCTAAGGCCTTTGACAAAGTCTCCCACTGTGCCTTAGTAGCCAAGCTGAAGCGGTTGGGTATTCATTCAAGTCTGCTTAATTGGTTCATGTCATACCTTGAGCAGCGAGAGTATGTTGTTTTGGTAAATGGAAAGCAGTCGAGCCCATATTTGGCTACTTCTGGCCTGACACAGGGGAGTGCTCTTGGGCCGTTGCTATTTTTTATTTTCATCAATGACATATGTCTCAGGATTGAAGTTTCTGAGCATTTGCTTTATGCTGATGATCTGAAAATATTCGGTTCTGTCAGAACTTTAGGTGACAGTATCCGTCTTCAGCGAGACCTGGATGCAGTCGTTCGTTGGTGCTCACTGAATTGTCTACCTCTCAAAATTAACAAATGTTACTTTGTGTCCTTTAGCAAGTGTTTATTCAATGTTCAGGCCTCTTATTCGATAGATGGCATTCCGCTCTTGAAGCAGACTGAGGCACTTGACCTGGGGGTTTTGTTCGATTCGAAATTTCTTTTTATCGAACATTTGAACTTCATTTTGCCAAAAGCCTATTGGCCTATATGCTATGTACTAGAGGTTTACGCCGACTATGTTAGCTTCGGCGGCGGCGTAGAGGCCAAAAATATCGGCGGCGGCGGCTTAGCCGACGAACTGTTCGGCGGCGGCGGCGGCGTAAACAATAAATTAATAAGGTTTTTTTAACTTAAAAAAGTATTACTTCGTGTGTTTATTCATAAAAAATTAAAATTAAAAAAATTATAACAAATTAATAGTAATTCTTCATGGAATTTCCATACGAATATATAAATTGAAGTCTTTTCCTTTATTTTTGACTAGTTTAAACAAATTAAATCATATATAAAAAAATTGAGATCTGCATTTCTTTTTGCAAAGTAAAAAAAAAATAAAAATAATAATAAATTAAGATAAGTTTTCTTTGCAATAATCATAGTTGTCATGAATGAACACAATTTTATTAACGTTGTGAGGACTGAGCTGCGACCTTTTGTGAGTTATTGTTAGACCTGCTATAGAAAAGACTCGCTCACTGGGTGTGCTCGTTGCTGGAATACACAACACTTTTCTTGCTAGCATAGATAATAATGGCATTGCAGATGCCTTTTCCCTCCAGAAACTTAAAACGTCTTCGCATGAAGACAAACTTAAAAGTAGATGGCATTCAGCTTCCAAATTACTATTTTTGGTATTTGTAGAGTGTCGCTGAGCAAGCTTTAATATTTTGCATACAGATGGGGATTCATTTAAACTATCCTGCTGATCGCTAACTTGTTGTACATCGCCAACCAGCTCTTTAAACATTTTTAACAAAAAAATCAGATTTAGTTAAATTTTGGTCTTTACAGTACTCTAACACACAATCTAGTGAGCTGAATCGCGGATCTAGCAAGGATGCGCAGACTAGAATATCTGATATTGGGAATCTCGAATCCAATTTACTCTTTATATTATTTTTCATTTCAAACAATGAAAGCGGTTCATTGCTTTCAGCTTCACCCAAAATTGAGACGATCTCTGTTCTGATAACTAACGCAAGGCTTATTGATGAATACAAATCTCCAGAAAGAATATTAACAGCTTCTTTAAATTTTTGCAAGAAGTCGCGTAGTTTATACATAAGCTGTACTTCTGGTTCTAGTAGTATTAAATCAATCTTGTTGCTGCTAGTGAGCAATTTATTAATTGCAGTTCTTTGGCACCCAAGACTGTGTAGCATAGCTAAAACGCTGTGCCACCTAGTTGGGACCGAGTTTTTAAGAGAAACATTTTTCTTGTCCACCAAACTACTTCGCAGGAACTGTAGCCATCTACATTAAGCAAATTGTGTAGTCCGTGTCCAAGGCAGAAATGGTTATTTAAACACCCCAAATTAATCGCTTTTTTAATATTGCTGCCTTGGTCGGTTACGACGAAATTATTTTCCATTTGCAAATTAAAAATTTGAGTTACATCTTCTAGCTCTGTTAAAATATTACTTGCCGAGTGAGATTTTGACATGTATTTTGTTTCCAGCGTTAAATGCTTCATACCAAAATTGTGTGACAGAAAATGGCATGTAAATGTGATATACACTGACGAGCAAAACTGTAACACTAATTCATTACTCTCACTTCAACGGTCTGTATCTTGTCTTCTAAATTATGCATGCTAAAGATCTTAGTCTTGTTTTGTTGGTGAATCATTTTACTATGTTTTTGGAAAATTTGAAGCCATTTGATACGCCGGAAGAAATATGCCAAATCAAAATATAAAAAAAGTCAAATGTTACAGTTTTGCACTCCGCCTATATTTTAAACAAATATTTTTATTAATAATTTTTGAATAATGTTTCCACAGCCCTTTTAATTTTTTCAGTCCTTCCATTCTATTTAGCATTTTTTGGGTGTACCGTTGCACCATTTCAGGGGGAATAGCTTACCCTACATCCTTTTCTTCTCCCACAACTCCACATTCCACCTGGAGGGACCGCATATTTCACCAGCTCCGATTTTACATGGCTCTATACTTTTTTAAATAATATTCATATCGGGAGATTGTGGTGGATACTTCAGGGACTGACATTTTTCCCTTGACATCAAATTTTTGACCAATAAGGACGTATGTTTTGGGTAATTTTCTTGCTGAAAAATTCATTTTTCACCAGCAAGACCCATATCCTTGCAGATTCTGTTGCAGAATGCTTAAATATTGTTATTATCACACTATTCCATCAATAAACACCAAGGGATCAGCTCCATTTTTATGAAAACACACCCAAAACAATACCTGAACCGCCACCGTACTTGACGGTGACTTTAATTTGTTTTGGTGACTGGAGAATAGATTGTGGGATAATTTTATATGGTTCAGATTAAACAAAATTAATCGTTTTGAGTCAGACGCTCTTGCTATTAGACTAGACATACCACTATCCAGTTCCCAAGTACTGTGCGGAAAACCGTCAAGTACGGTGGCGGTTCAGGTATTGTTTTGGGTGTGTTTTCATAAAAATGGAGCTGATCCCTTGGTGTTTGTTGATGGAATAGTGTGATAATAACAATATTTAAGCATTCTGCAACAGAATCTGCAAGGATATGGGTCTTGCTGGTGAAAAATGAATTTTTCAGCAAGAAAATTACCCAAAACATACGTCCTTATTGGTCAAAAATTTGATGTCAAGGGAAAAATGTCAGTCCCTGAAGTATCCACCACAATCTCCCGATATGAATATTATTTAAAAAAGTATAGAGCCATGTAAAATCGGAGCTGGTGAAATATGCGGTCCCTCCAGGTGGAATGTGGAGTTGTGGGAGAAGAAAAGGATGTAGGGTAAGCTATTCCCCCTGAAATGGTGCAACGGTACACCCAAAAAATGCTAAATAGAATGGAAGGACTGAAAAAATTAAAAGGGCTGTGGAAACATTATTCAAAAATTATTAATAAAAATATTTGTTTAAAATATAGGCGGAGTGCAAAACTGTAACATTTGACTTTTTTTACATTTTGATTTGGCATATTTCTTCCGGCGTATCAAATGGCTTCAAATTTTCCAAAAACATAGTAAAATGATTCATCAACAAAACAAGACTAAGATCTTTAGCATGCATAATTTAGAAGACAAGATACAGACCGTTGAAGTAAGAGTAATGAATTAGTGTTACAGTTTTGCTCGTCAGTGTAACTCCTTCTTCTATAATTGTCCGTCCACAAATCAAAAGTTAGGGCAAAGTGTTTTTGTCCAGACACTATCCGTGTAACTGCTTTTAAAACGCATTCATACACATCGTCGAGTGCAGTTGTTGAAAGCGTTTTGTAATGTGGAATATCTTCAGCAGTTACCACAACTTTATATTTTGTTAAGAAGTCTTTAATTCCATTGTGACTAATTGTATGAAATGGTAGCAGATCTCTAGCCATCCACAAAGCTAGCTCTCGTCCCAGCGCCCATTTACTATCTCTTGGAGACTTTACTGGCGTGGATTTGTTGAAAAAATTTGATATCGATCCACCTGTAGCTGAAGAATCGATATCGCGAACATTGTGTTCGTTTTTAAGGTGACGAGTTAAGTTTCCTGTTGAGCAGTTCTTTGAATACGACTGAATCTTAGCACTGAAACAATTGTCGAAATCTTATTTTGAACTTAAAAAGTGAAATTAATTATTACCATGAGAATATTATTGTTTCGTCTTTCTTTTTCTGCTCATCAAAACATAGTTTACAAAAAACCTTGTCCTCTTCAATACATTTGCTTTCGGTTGTCGTTGTCACTTGCAAGATGCCAAAAAACTCCCATACTTTGCTTTTGCGATTTGCATTACGCAGAATTTTGATTGCGTACATGCCCAATGACTTATCCATCTGTTTCTTGTGAGAATAATGAATTGATATATTTCTAATACCAATAAATATATTGTGAAACTTACTTTATGAAATTATTTACGCACATAACAAACCAAGCAAACAAACAACACATGAACTACAGCTGTTATAGAGATGGACCGGCAGATGGGAGATGAGACATAAGAATTATTCGAATAAATCGAGGCGACTATTTTGCAACTTTATACGATATATTTTAAATTTTTCCGTTAACATAAATTTTTGATTCCTCGGTGCTGGATAATATGCTTAAATCTGTACAAAAATGTATGACGCCGAACGCCGCCGCCGCCGCCGCGCCGATATTTTCGTGAGTCGGCGGCGGCGCGTCAGAAAAGTAAAAAATCGGCGGCGGCGGCGGCGTGGCGCGGCGGCGTATATGTCTACTATGTACAGCTTTGTTACGCGTAATGCAACCCAGTTTAGGGACCCATACACGAGGCTAAGTCTTTATTCATTTCTTGTGCGCTCGCGCCTTGAGTATGCTTCAGTGGTTTGGAACCCCACAGGGGTCGTTCAAATAGCGCGTATTGAGAGATTGCAAAGGAAGTTTTTGAGGTTCGCACTACAGCCGTTGCAATTCTCCGTTCCGGTGCCGTCCTATGAGTGCAGATGTCGCCTCGTGCATCTCTACTCTCTCGAGGATCGAAGGACCATTGCGGCGCAGATATTTCTGTACGATCTGTTAGTGGGTAACATCGATTGCCCTGACCTGCTTACTAGGATTGGCTTCAACACGCCTGCCAGGAACCTTAGGCACCATGCACTCTTTGTTGTTGATCTCCACCGGACCAACTACGGGAATAATGAGCCGTTATGTAGGGCTCTTCGGCAGTATAATTCGTTGCCAGCTAGGATGCGATTCGACTTTTGCCTGGGAAAAGGAGCCGTTAGACGGTTGCTATCTCAGTTTTTCTTGTTTAATTGTTAGTTTGTTATTCTTTGTTTTTGTTTAGTTTTTAAGATAGAAATAAGTTAGTTTAGCCAGTTAAGGTTTATCCGTTGGCGAATAAATAAATAAATAAATATAAATAGTCTTCATACTAAATACCTCAGTAAAATTGATATTTGTGCAACGTGTTTTTTTTAAGTTTTTAGATAACCTTATGGGTTTGATTTTTATTACTAATTATACCCGTACTCAAAAAGAGTTAAGGGGTATACTGTATTTGTGGTAAAAGTGGATGTGTGTAACGCAGAGAAGGAAAATTTTCCGACCCCATAAAGTATATATTCTTGATCAGTATCAATAGCCGAGTCGATAGAGCCATGTCTGTCTGTCCGTCCGTCCGTCCGTCTGTCCGTCTGTCCGTCTGTCCGTCCTGATGAGCGCCTCGTTCTCAGAGACTATAAAAGCTAGAGCAACGAAATTTTTTTCCAGACTCATGTGATATCACACTGTTACAAGTGTATTTCAAAATTTCGCCCCGCCCCTTCCGCCTTCACAAAAGACGAAAATCTGTGGCATCCACAATTTTGAAGATACGATAAAACTAAAAACGCAGTATCGTAGAGAATGACCATATCTATCAGATTGCCGAATCTGAACCAGATCGGATCATTATTATAGCCAAAATAAAGAAATTAATTTTCAGTTGCTTCCCCCACCTCCTCTGGCGCTGCTGACGCTATTCATTCTCTGTCTCGCTCGCACACACTCTGCCCTGTGCAATGCGCGAGCAACCCCTAGCGGAGGAGATGTAGAATCTAAATGGTAGATGTAGAATATTTGTTCTAGATGTATTATCTACATTTTACATGTAGATGTAGTTAACAAATGTAGCAAAAAAATGTAAAATGTAAAAATTAAAATTTTTTTTTTTAAATTTTAATCATAAGCTCACAAATTTATATACTGACTGAGTACGGGTATAAAAGTAGAGTCGCGTCCAGAAGCGACTCACACGTTCCTTCTCGTTTTATTATATGGTTGGGTGATATACAAATTTAAGGAACTTGAAATATTTTAAATATGTCGGTATTTTATCAAGAAAAATGAACATACAAAATTTGTTCAACGAAAGTTGATATTTGTGCAAAAATAAGCTTCTGACCAAAATGAAGATTTTAAATTTTGTGTGCTGCTTAAACAATTTTTATTATATTTTTTAATATGATATAGTGTTTCCTCGGCGTCGAAAATCATCATCTGGGACGAATGCACAATGGCGCATAAACGTGCATTAGAAGCACTCAACCGAACTTTGAAAGATTTACGCAATGATTCGAGATATTTTGGAGGAGCAATGATTTTACGGTCTGGCGAATTCCGCAAATACTGCCAGTTATTCCAAGATCTACGGCTGCCGACGAAATAAACGCTTGCCTCAAATCGTAGAATCTATGACACTATGTGAAGAAACTGCAGCTGACAAAAAACATGAGAGTTATATTGCTTAATGATACATCTGCTGAATATATCTCGGCGCAATTGCTGACTATCGGTAATGGTCAAGTACCTGTCGATGAATCGAGCGGATTAATATCATTTCCAAATAATTTCTGTAATATTGTCTCATCTAAAGACGAACTTATCAACAATGTATTTCCAAACATTATTTCTAACTACAAAAATAATGAATGGTTGAGTGAGCGAGCAATTTTAGCGGCTAAGAATAACGATGTAGATGACCTGAACTACATAATGCAAAATAAGATCATTGGAACAATGCATTTTAAGTTTTTTAGATAACCTTATGGGTTTGATTTTTATTACTAATTTTATTATATGGTTGGGTGATATACAAATTTAAGGAACTTGAAATATTTTAAATATGTCGGTATTTTATCAAGAAAAATGAACATACAAAATTTGTTCAACGAAAGTTGATATTTGTGCAAAAATAAGCTTCTGACCAAAATGAAGATTTTAAATTTTGTGTGCTGCTTAAACAATTTTTATTATATTTTTTAATATGATATAGTGTTTCCTTTATGTTGTTCTACCAGTTTCAACCGTCGGGGCATCGAGTTTATCAAGTTTTGGAGGACGGTTATATCAATGTTTGCCCATTCCTGGACAATGGCTTTTTTAAATCTTTCAAGGACTCGAATTGTCTTCCACCCACAAAAACTTTCGCTGAAAGGATGCCCCAAAGGTCCTCAATTGGATTTAAATCCGGACTTAGTGCAGGCCACTTCATTAAAGGAATATTTTTCGACTCCAGAAACGCCATCGTATACCGTGCAACATGTATAGGAGCGTTATCCTGTTGAAATATTAAATCCTCGCCATGAAACTCCTCTGCAAATGATATAAGTTCGCTTTCCAGTAGATCCGTATATATCTGCGCATTCATCCGACCAGGTACAAAGCACATTCGAGACTTGCCAAGAGAGCTAAAGGCGGCCCAGACCATGAGTGAGCCACCACCATGGTTGCGCCTGTGGCAAGTCTGGCGGGGATGCCTGGGGTCTCGCCAATATTTCTGGTTTCCATCTGGGCCATCTGCAAATTTATATTCAACCAGATATAAGATACTTAAGTTATGTACAAAATAGAAGCACTACCTCTGAAAAAAACATGAAAAAAATAACAAATTTCAAAAATTCTTTACAACAAAAAAAAACATTTGTTAAAAAATGTTCAATCCCGAAATCTATCAGAACAAGTAATTTTGGGTCACAGCGGGAAAAAATGTTCAATATTTTCAAGTAGTGTAATTAGACAAATTAGTTCCAAAATGCATTTCAACAAAACCATTTTAAACGAGAAGGAACGTGAGTCGCTTCTAGTCGCGACTCTACTTTTATACCCGTACTCAGTCAGTATTTAGATTTATGAGCTTATGATTGAAATTTAAAAAAAAATTTTTAATTTTACATTTTACATTTTTTGCTACATTTGTTAACTACATCTACATGTAAAATGTAGATAATACATCTAGAACAAATATTCTACATCTACCATTTAGATTCTACATCTCCTCCGCTAGGGGTTGCTCGCGAAATGTTTAACTTTCATTAGGTTGAACAAAGCCAAACTTCGTTCTGAGGAGTACATCTATTTTTATACCCGTACTCAAAAGAGTTAAGGGGTATACTGTATTTGTGGTAAAAGTGGATGTGTGTAACGCAGAGAAGGAAAATTTTCCGACCCCATAAAGTATATATATTCTTGATCAGTATCAATAGCCGAGTCGATAGAGCCATGTCTGTCTGTCCGTCCGTCTGTCTGTCTGTCTGTGTGTCTGTCCGTCCCGATGAGCGCCTAGATCTCAGAGACTATAAAAGCTAGAGCAACGAAATTTTGGTTCCAGACTTATGTGATATCACACTGTTACAAGTGTATTTCAAAATTTCGCCCCGCCCCCTTCCGCCTTCACAAAGGACGAAAATCTGTGGCATCCACAATTTTAAAGATACGATAAAACTAAAAACGCAGCATCGTAAAGAATGACCATATCTATCAGACTGCCGAATCTGAGTCAGATCGGATCTTTATTATAGCCAGAATGAAGATACTAATTTTCAGTTGCTTCCCCCACCTCCTCTAGCGCTGCTGACGCTATTCATTCTCTGTCTCGCTCGCACACACTCTGCCCTGTGCAAAGCGCGAGCAACCCCTAGCGGAGGATATGTAGAATCTAAATGGTAGATGTAGAATATTTGTTCTAGATGTATTATCTACATTTTACATGTAGATGTAGTTAACAAATGTAGCAAAAAATGTAAAATTAAAAATTAAAAATTTTTTTTTTTATTAGTTTCAAATAAGCTCACAAATTTATATACTGACTGAGTACGGGTATAAAAGTAGAGTCGCGACCAGAAGCAACTCACGTTCCTTCTCGTTTTGTTAAGTTTTTTTAAAGCAGCTAATATTGGACGAAATTGGAACTGGAACGTGAATATGATCACCAGGAATTAGATTTAGTAGTTCAAACGAATGTACCCCTGTTGAATTCCCAACAAAAGGACGTTTATGATATTTTAATGAAAGCAATCGATGATGAAAATGGTGGTTTACATTTCCTAGATGTCCCTGGTGGAACTGGTAAGACATTCCTCATGTCAGTAGTTTTAGCCACTGTTCGTGCGAGATCCAACATAGCGGTTGCAGTTGCTTCTTCTGGAATAGCAGCAACATTGTTAGAAGGATGCCGTACGTCTCATTCAGAATTAAATTTAACGTTAAATCTTCAAACTATTGAAGAACCAACGTGCAATATTGCAAAACACTCAGCAATGTGCACAGTTTTATCGGCGTCGAAAATCATCATCTGGGACGAATGCACAATGGCGCATAAACGTGCATTAGAAGCACTCAACCGAACTTTGAAAGATTTACGCAATGATTCGAGATATTTTGGAGGAGCAATGATTTTACGGTCTGGCGAATTCCGCAAATACTGCCAGTTATTCCAAGATCTACGGCTGCCGACGAAATAAACGCTTGCCTCAAATCGTAGAATCTATGACACTATGTGAAGAAACTGCAGCTGACAAAAAACATGAGAGTTATATTGCTTAATGATACATCTGCTGAATATATCTCGGCGCAATTGCTGACTATCGGTAATGGTCAAGTACCTGTCGATGAATCGAGCGGATTAATATCATTTCCAAATAATTTCTGTAATATTGTCTCATCTAAAGACGAACTTATCAACAATGTATTTCCAAACATTATTTCTAACTACAAAAATAATGAATGGTTGAGTGAGCGAGCAATTTTAGCGGCTAAGAATAACGATGTAGATGACCTGAACTACATAATGCAAAATAAGATCATTGGAACAATGCATTCATTCAAATCTATTGACTGCGTCACAAAAGAAGATGAAGCCACCAACTATCCAATCGAATTTTTAAACTCCCTGGATGTGCCTGGCTTACCACCGCACAATTTACGCCTAAAGGTTGGCTCCGTAGTAATCATGCTTCGAAACATAAACCAACCAAAACTGTGCAACGGTACGCGTTTGGTGGTTAGAAAATTGATGAACAATGTAATTTACGCGACGATACTAAAAGGAAAAATCAAAGGTGAGGAAGTTCTCATTCTGAGGATCCCGATAATCCCAACCGATATGCCGTTTGGCATTTTCCATGACCATCAACAAATCACAAGGCCAATTCTTAAAAGTTTGTGGCTTGAATCTAGAACATCCATGTTTTTTGCATGGTCAATTATATGTGGCATGTTTACGGGTCGGGAATCCATCTGCGTTGTTTGTTTTTGCGCCTGATGGTAAAACAAAAAATGTCGTTTATCACAAGGTACTTAAGTGAAGAGCAACCTATTTACTAAAATAAAGAAATAATATTGAATGATTAATGTAGGTATTTAATTTTTGTTGTAAGTTTTCTAATAAAAAAATTAATAAATTCCAAAATCTGCCTTTAAGGCGGAACAGAGTTCGCCGGGTCAGCTAGTATTAAATATAAAGAAACCCAGTGGAATGTAGCGTGTGACTTAAAAGTCGTAGCCATGTTAACGGGATTGCAAGGTGGTTACAGAAAACACTGCTGCTTCTTGTGTCTATGGGATAGTAGAGCTAGAGAACAGCATTACCCAAAAAAACTCTGGCCAAAACTGGAGAAACATACTTTGGAAAATGACAACATACAAAATGCAGCTCTCGTGAAGTTTAAAGACGTTATTTTACCACCATTACACATTAAGCTGGGACTAATGAAAAATTTTATTAAGGGACTGGATAAGGAAGGTTAATCGATGAGTTACCTACAAGCTGTTTTTCCACTTCTATCGCTGGCAAAAGTGAAAAAAGGATTATTTGATGGTCCCCAAATAAGAAAACTACTAAAAGATGATGGATTTCCAAAAATTATATCTAAGAACAAAAAAAGCAGCTTGGAACTCATTCCGAATTGTAGTAACAAACTTTTTTGGAAACAGCAAGTCGGATGATTATGTTAATATCGTCCAAGAGCTAATAAAGAATTATGAAAAAATCGGTGCAAATATGTCACTAAAAATTCATTTCCTACACTGCCACTTGGACTCCGACAAACCTAGCTGACGTTAGTGATGAACATCAACAATTAAAATCTATGGAACAACGTTATCAAGGTGTTTGGAATGTTGGGCGACTATGTGTGGAATCTCATAAGAGAATCTGGTTCGAATGAAAAAGGAAGACAGCAAGCATTATCAAACCAAATGTATCACTTATGTTTAAAAACTTGTAGCAACATAACAACAAAGCTTCTCCATAGATTTAAATGAGCAATACATTAAACGACGCCTAAATAATGAATCTATACAAAAAAATAAAGGACACAGGATATTTTTCGACTTTTCCTGTCTTTTTAAAGTCAAAATTTCGTAAAAAATACTACACAAAAATCATAATTTTTGCATTTAAATGTTTGATATTCCCCAGACGGTAAGCTGAAATCACAAAACGGTTCTTCCAGCTGTTTAAATTATCTTTCCAGAATAGAAAAGTTCTTTACAACCAGACGTAAGATACTTATGTTATGTGAAAATATAAGGCGCTACCTCTGAAAAAGAAAAACAAAAAAAATACGAGACTTAAAAAATTCTTCAAAAAAATGTTAGAGCCCATATCTATCAGAAAAAGTCGGTTTGGATCCTTGAGAAAAAAAAGTTCAATAACACTTCAGGAAAACGTAAGCGACAAATTCCTGACAGTTTTTTATACCCGTACTCGAAAAGAGTTAAGGTGTATATTGTATTTGTGGTAAAAGTGAATGTGTGTAACGCAGAGAAGGAACATTTTCCGTGAGTCGCTTCTAGTCGCGACTCTACTTTTATACCCGTACTCAGTCAGTATATAAATTTGTGAGCTTATGATTGAAATTAAAAAAAATTTTTAATTTTACATTTTTTTGCTACATTTGTTAACTACATCTACATCTTAAATGTAGACTATACATGTAGAACAAATATTCTACATCTACCATTTAGATTCTACGTCTCCTCCGCTAGGGGTTGCTCGCGCATTGCACAGGGCAGAGTGTGTGCGAGCGAGACAGAGAATGAATAGCATCAGCAACGCCAGAGGAGGTGGGGGAAGCAACTGAAAATTAGTATCTTCATTCTGGCTATAATAAAGATCCGATCTGACTCAGATTCGGCAGTCTGATAGATATGGTCATTCTTTACGATGCTGCGTTTTTAGTTTTATCGTATCTTTAAAATTGTGGATGCCACAGATTTTCGTCCTTTGTGAAGGCGGAAGGGGGCGGGGCGAAATTTTGAAATACACTTGTAACAGTGTGATATCACATAAGTCTGGAACCAAAATTTCGTTGCTCTAGCTTTTATAGTCTCTGAGATCTAGGCGCTCATCGGGATGGACAGACACACAGACAGACAGACAGACAGACAGACAGACAGACAGACGGACGGACAGACAGACATGGCTCTATCGACTCGGCTATTGATACTGATCAAGAATATATATACTTTATGGGGTCGGAAAATTTTCCTTCTCTGCGTTACACACATCCACTTTTACCACAAATACAGTATACCCCTTAACTCTTTTTGAGTACGGGTATAATAAAAAACATGGGATATAATTTTTTTTCGACTTTTCCTGAGTTTTTAAAGTTAAAGTTTCGTAAAAAATACCGCACAAAAATCATAATTTTTGCATATGAATGCTTTATATTTCCCAGACGGTAAGCTCAAATCACAAAGTGTTTCGGCTTTACTTCTAGCTGTTTAAATTATATTTTCAGAAGATAAAAGTTATTCACAACCAGACCTAAGATACTTGAGTTATGTAAAAAAAAAAAACGCGCTACCTCGGAAAAAAGCTTTAAAAAAATACCAAACTTCAAAAATTCTTCAAAAAAAAGTTCTGCTATAGAAAAAAAAATATCATTAAACCATTTCTAAGCCCCAAATCTTTAAAAAAAGGTTGGTTTTGTTCCTTGAGGGAAAATCGTGTCGGGTAGTGTTATCATTTAGTATTTTGTTCTCTGTCAGATAGTCACTGATCTGCATTGCCATTAAGCTTTCAAAGGCTTTCGATAGCATTGGGAGAATTGAAATTGAATTGAAATCTATAATCTTTTGAATTTGGTTTTGGTATGGGTATGATTTCAGCTTCTTTCCATTTTTCAGGAAACGTGGACGTCATTACAGCAGTATTGAATATATGGGTAATTGGCATTATAATATATGGGAGTATAAGTTTGAGAAATTTGGGGTTCATATTATCTAGACCAGTTGCGTTGGACTTTATTTTCAAAATACAGTCAAGGGCATCTCTCGGACTCACGCTAATGAAGTTAAAGTCTGGAAATGTAAGACTAGCAGGTACGGAGCTCAGTCTTGTATTGTTTGTAGTGACAGGCACTGGAGGTTGCGAAAATTGTATATTTAGTTCTTCAAAATTAATATTAGCTTGGGCCACAGATTGTTGTTTCCCTATACTTTTATTGCTTGCCATTTTTGTTTAGAAGTGTTAAAGGCCTTGCTAAAGTCAAGTAGTGTCAGGCATGTAATTTGGCCCTCATCCATTTGTTCTCGTATATCATCTACTATTTTTATAATGGTTGTTGTACAGCTTCTATTTCTCCTAAATCCAGACTGATTATCATTTAGTATTTTTTTCTCTGTCAGAAAGTCACTGATCTGCTTTGTCATTAAGCTTTCAAAGGCTTTCGATAGCATTGGGAGAATTGAAATTGGTCTATAATCTATTGAATTTGGTTTTGGTATGGGTATGATTTCAGCTTCTTTCCATTTTTCAGGGAACGTGGACGTCATTAGAGCAGTATTGAAAAAATGGGTAATTGGCATTATAATATATGGGAGTATAAGTTTGAGAAATTTGGGGTTCATATTATCTAGACCAGTTGCGTTGGACTTTATTTTCAAAATACAGTCAAGGGCATCTCTCGGACTCACGCTGATGAAGTTAAAGTCTGGAAATGTATGACTAGCAGGTACGGAGCTCAGTCTTGTATTGTTTGTAGTGACAGGCACTGGAGGTTGCGAAAATTGTATATTTAGTTCTTCAACATTAATATTAGCTTGGGCCACAGATTGTTGTTTCCCTATACTTTTTATTGCTTGCCATTTTTCATATATTATATTATCTAGACCAGTTGCGTTGGACTTTATTTTCAAAATACAGTCAAGGGAATTTCTCGGACTCACGCTGATGAAGTTAAAGTCTGGAAATGTATGACTAGCAGGTACGGAGCTCAGTCTTGTATTGTTTGTAGTGACAGGCACTGGAGGTTGCGAAAATTGTATATTTAGTTCTTCAACATTAATATTAGCTTGGGCCACAGATTGTTGTTTCCCTATACTTTTTATTGCTTGCCATTTTTGTTTAGAAGTAATTGCTTCGTTAAGTGTTACTGTATAGTACGATTTTTTAGCTTCGATTATTTCTTTGTCACATTCTGTCTATTAGATTGGTAAATTTTAAAATGATTTTCAGTCTTGTATCTCTTCCACTTATGATAAGCTTTGTTTCTTTTTTTAATTACTAGTTTTAAGTAATTTGAGAACCAAGGATTTGCTTTTCGATTGGCAGTTGCTCTCTTTAGCGGAACATTCTGATTAAAGAGGTAATTAATATTAACCTGAATATGGTCAAGTTGAGTGTTAACTGATAATTGGTCATATATAGAGTGCCAGTCAAGTATGTTAATGTCAATCTCAAGCTTTGCATAGTCAATATTTTTGAAGTCTCTGTAGAATATGGGAGGGTCATTTTCGTCAAGATTAAAGTCATAGGTCAAAAATAATAAGTCATGTTTTGAATATCCAGGTACTGAAAGTTGATCGTATAACATTATCTTTGTTTTATCATTCACAAAAAATAAGTAAAGTATTTCGGGTTTTTGTATAGTTTGTGGCCACCGTAGAGTTTACCAAGTTCAGTCCTAATGCTTCCATACTTTATGTCAAGTGTCTTTGTCTGAATATCACAGTTAAAATCTCCAGTCAGAATTATATCGGTATATGTAAGGGATATGTCAGATATTTTATTTGTCAATTCGGAATAGTCAATGTTCTGATTAGGTCGATAAATGCATCCTCGTAGTAATTTATTTGAGCTTTTTGTGTCGATCAGTTTTACAAAAATATATTCAAGCTCACTTTCTGGGGGCTTTTTGCAGACAATTTTAGTTAGGATAGTTTTTCTTGTGTAAATTGCAACGCCACCCGCATGGCCAATACGATCTGAACGAAACACATTGTAACCACCACATGCAATTAACAAATCACTACATTCAGGGACAAACCAAGTTTCAGACACACAAATAACATCGATCTTAGAATCGGTAACAAGCTTTTCCGATATCGGTATCAATCGCTGGACAGCTGTCTAATGTTACCTCTAATGCAAAGTGCAATTGTTTTCTCCTTCACACGACGAGTAAAATCTTTTATTTCGCGCCTTTTCCTCGTCTCCATTCCTCACGTAAGCCAAACTTGAGTGATTCCAAGACAAAAATATAAAGTTGGTTTTATCCACGACCCGATCTGTTGGAGAGTTAGTGTCAGTTGTCGGATGTTGGTAAGCACCTTATGCTTGGATTTTCCAACAGCTAATCTTTTATTGTTTGCAGATTTCTTGGAAAAATGTATGTATTGGCGGAGCTCGGCACTAACACGTCTGCACTGTTTTCTTTTTTTGTGTAATGTATAAAAGTAGAGTCGCGACTAGAAGCGACTCACGTTCCTTCTCGTTTTATATGAAGTTTGACAGGAATTTTTTGATTCCGCGGTGCTAGAGAAAGGCCTTAAACAAAAAAAAATGTACTTTTCTCTAAGCATTTTTAGCCTTGTTTTCAAATAAAACATCGGCAATATATTAATTTCTGTCTTTGTTCTAAGATAAATTCTATATGGGCAACATCGCGCATTGTTTTGAAACCGTGTACTTTTAATATTTATTTTATTTGCATTCAAAATTTAAAACCTGTATTGAGATTTTATGTTCAAATAGATTGTACACGTTGTTATTTAAGAGTTATGAACGTCTCAAACTGACTGTTACGTTACACAAATTTGGAAGTACGTTTTCAAGTTGGGCAACACTTTCGACTATTTTAAACGAGTAGTACAGCATTTTGTAGCTTGAGGAAGTAATAAAGTAAATTTTATTTATGCCAAAAACTATTTTTTTTTCCTTTTTTGACAAGCAAAAAGGTGCTCACTGTTACGTTACATAAAAGACTGTTACGTTACATGAGCGAATTCGGATTTTTAAACATCATGAAAAGTTATATAGGTATGCATTAGAGCCCTGCATGAACGGGCAAATGTATCGATTCGCAGTGATTCGGGATTCGATTCGTCCGATCCAATTGAATCAGCGATTCGTCTTTCTCAGTGATTCGAATCATACGCCCAAAATGGACCGAACGGATCATGATTCATAATTTTTACTGTCTGATCCGAACAGTTCAGTTTTTTCTCTCTTTTACTCTCCACTTGATTTTCAGGTAGAGAGAACGAGAAAGCAATACACAAATTTGTCGGTTTTTTGCCTTGCCCTTGGGGTGGAAATCTGTAGTTGTGTGTGTGCCTTTCTGTGCCTGTGTGTGTACGTCAACGCATTGAGGTACACATATACATACTGTACATGTGCACGCATACAAAGGAAGATTCTTCGTAGTATGTTTTGAATCAGTTTTTGAATCATGCGACGAATCTTGCTGATATTGATTCGCAGTGCTCTGATCCGGTTTTTTAGTGATTCAGGTGATTCGAATCTGACTGAAGGGATGATTCGTAATGATCAAAAGCATTGAAGGGGCATGAGTATACTGTGATTTTTTGAATCATGTGGATTCGTGCAGGGCTCTAGTATGTATATACACACATATGTTATATGAAAAACAAATAAAATCATAGATTGTCTCCCTGTTTTGAAGTATTAAAACTCCATTAATAACTTGAATTTGGTGCGCTCACATTTTATATCATTGACACGTTTCGCACTGTGTGTTCAAAATGTAATCACAATCGAGGTTACTGATGGTTACTGGAACTATTTTGCAGTTTCCCACAGAAAATTTTGTATCGGCGGGTATAGGCGAAACTAAATAATTGTGGGGAAGTATATATTGTCGCGTGAATGCATCGTCAAATGTTTTTCAGACTTTGAAGCTTTAATCGTTCAGAATCGAATATCACCAATAAGAGTTTACTGATTTCTGTGGCATGCTTATGCGTGTTTTTTCGATTTTGGTTATTGCTTATCTCTCTTGCAGAGTTGGTGTACACTTTAGTATTAATTGATTAGCTGGGGATAAAAAAGGATGTGAAAGCTCAAACAGATTACACTACCCGACACCATTTTTCCGCTTCGAACCAAACGAACATTTTATACCCGTATTCAAAAAGAGTTAAGGGGTATACTGTGTTTGTGGTAAAAGTCGATGTGTGTAACGCAGAGAAGGAAAATTTTCCGACCCCATAAAGTATATATATTCTTGATCAGTATCAATAGCCGAGTCGATAGAGCCATGTCTGTCTGTCCGTCTGTCCATCTTGATGAGCGCCTGGATCTTAGAGACTATAAGAGCTGGAGCAACGAAATTTTGTTTCCAGACTCATGTAATATCACACTGTTACAAGTGCATTTAAAAATTTCGCACCGCCCCATTCCTCCCCCACAAAGAACGAAAATCTGTGGCAGCCACAATTTAAAAGATACAATAAAACTAAAAACGCAGTATCGTAGAGAATGACCATATCTTCCAGATGTCCGAATCTGAATCAGATCGGATCATTGTTATAGCCAGAAAGAATAAACTAATTTTCAGTTGCTGGCGCTGCAGACGCTAATAATTTTCTTTCTCGCTCGCACACACTCTGCCCAGTGCAATGCGCGAGCGCCCCCTCGCCGAGGAGCTGTAAAATCTAAATGGTAGATTTAGAATATACATTTTATATGTAGAATCTACATTTTAGATGTAGATGTAGTTAACAGATGTAGCAAAAAAATGTAAAATGTAAAATATTTAAAAACTTTACTACAATTTCAATCATAAGCTCCCAAATTTATATACTGACTGTGTGCAGGTATACAAGTAGAGTCGCGTCCACAGAAGCGACACACACGTTCCTGCTCGTTTATCCTTCTATTTTAAAAATTCTAAATAAATTAATTATCAGGCAGGCCCCGGTTTTCACATTCACTTTGCGTTTTACTTTTCAGCAAAAAGTATGACTTTTCATTTCGAGGCGCTCTGGAATCCACTTTTATGAATTCGCTTACTCTTTGTACTGTTAAGCACGAAATTTACTGCTGTTATACCAACGCGTTAGTACCAGCTCATACAAAGAGGCCTCTGTTATGTGTGAAATTTCCTTTTGCAATTTAGATTTTTATACCCGTACTCAAAAAGAGTTAGTGGGTACATATATTGTATTTGTGGTAAAAGTGGATGTTTGTAACGCATAGAATGAAAATTTTCCGACCCCATAAAGTATATATATTCTTGATCAGTATCAATAGCCGAGTCGATAGAGCCATGTCTGTCTGTCCGTCTGTCCATCTTGATGAGCGCCTGGATCTTAGAGACTATAAGAGCTGGAGCAACCAAATTTTGTTTCGAGACTTATCACACTGCTACAAGTGCATTTAAAAATTTCGCACCGCCCCATTCCGCCCCCACAAAGAACGAAAATCTGTGGCAGCCACAATTTTAAAGATACGATAAAACTAAAAACTCAGTATCGTAGAGAACGACCATATCTACCATATCTATTGCCAAATCTGGTACAGATCGGATCATTTTTAGCCAGAATGAAGAAAATTTATTTTCAGTTGCTTCCCCACCTCCTCTGGCGGTGCTGACGCTATTCATTCTCTTTCTCGCTCGCACACACTGTGCAATGCGCGTGCGCTCCCTCGCGGAGGAGATGTAGAATCTAAATAGTAGATGTAGAATATTTGTTCTAGATGTATACTCTACATTTAAGATGTAGATGTAGTTAACAGATGTAGCAAAAAATGTAAAATATTTAAAAATTCTATTAAAAATCATAAGCTCACAAATTTATATACTGACTGAGTACGGGTATAAAAGTAGAGTCGCGACTCACGTTCCTTCTCGTTATTAAATGCGATATCTGAAGAAATTTAAAAAATGTAAGAACATATCAACTCCTTAGGTATATTCATTCTATCAGCACGAATCAAAAAACCTGTGAAAGGTGGTACAATTCTTTTGTCAACGTTATGTTTTTATGTTGATATATGAGCTTCAGATTCAGAGTAAAAATTATGAAAGGCCTCAAAACGTTTGGCCGTTTCGAGCGATAAAATGTTATTTTCGGAGGGTTCCTCAACCATTTTTAGCCCAGACGTTTCTCCATAGATTTTGATGAACAATACTTGATAATACTGCTCTCATCTCTTTATTGGTCGTTTGTGCATAAATGGGCTGTGGTAAATGGTAATAAAATTGCAACAGAACGCTTGGAAAGGTTGGGATAACCCGGACGGCCATCACGGGGCCACTCATAGGCCGGTATGGCCCTTAGCTATCCGGATAGGTGTGTATGGACCTTCTTGAGTAGTTTACGCGGTTTCGAAGTCCGTGAGGATTGAGGAGATTTTCGCAAAGGCAAGAAGTTCCCCTGGCGTTCTCCTAAATGCATCTTCCAGCAATGCCAGCACCGAATTCCCTGTGCATCTAAGTGCTCTGTTAATGTGCCAGAAACGAACTTGTGGGTCCTTCAACGGGCATATTTCATGAGTTTATCAATGTGTACCCTTCTCGATATGTTTGAACTGATGGGAGGCAGGAGCCAACGATTTATGCATGTCCCCAGCTCTCCATTCGAATAGGCGTTGTGCTGCCTTAACAGCAATCAGTTGAGCGTTTATGTCCAGGCGGTTGATTCCGAGTATTGTTTCGAGTGCTTTTGTTGGGGTTGACCTCAGCGCCCCCGTGATGCAGAGCAGTGCCTGCGGCTGAGTTCTCTCCATAAGCTTGTTGTAAGTCTTCTTTTCTGTGGCCTGTCACCACACTAAGACTCCATACAGCAGAGTCGGTCGCACCACCGAGATGTAGAGCCAGTGCATTAGGGCAGGTGACAGGCCCCATGTGCTGCTAAGCATCTTCTTGGATGCATATAGCGCAATGGTGGCTTTCTTCACCATTTCCAATAGATTGGGTCTCCATGCCAGCTTGCTGGTCAGTACTATGCCGAGGTATTTGACCAGGTCAGCCTGGTTCTGTCGATTTTCGGGGGGATCCATGCCGTCGCCTTGTATCTCTTGGTAAAGAGGATGGGGTCCGTCCGACCACCAGATTCCATAGGAGGGGCGATAGTACTCCACCTTGACGTGTGCCTCTGTGCGTCTCTTTCACCATGGAGGGGGTGTCCCACTCTGAATACACCCGTCTAAAACTTAGAAGGTTGTTTATACAGAGGTTGATGGCGGGATACGTGTTGGTCGCTTCTAGGCGGTCCATTATAGCGCTCGTATTCACGTTGCTGGATGCCCCGGATATGTCTACGAACACTACTAGAGCATTCTTTTTTTTATGAAGGGCTCTCTCGATGGGGGCTACTAACGAATGCAGTGCCGTCTCTACCGATTTCCCTTTGGTGTAGGCATGTTGGTTGGTTGACATCCGCCCCCCTACATCGTTCCTGATGTGTAAATCCAGCAGCTTTTCTAGAGTTTTGAGTAGAAAGGAGGTGAGGCTTATCGGTCTATAATTCTTGGGGCTCATATGGCTGCACTTTCCTGCCTTTGGGGAGGAAGACAATCCTCGAGGTCCTCCATTGGATATGGATGTAACCTGTGCTCAGGCAGGCTGAGTATATTGCAGAGAGCCATGGGGTGGTAACGTCTTTGGTCACCTGTAGCATGGCTGGAATATACCGTCTAGTCCCTGGTTTTGTACCCGCAAAGGAGTCTATAGCCCAGTGGATTCTCTTAGACGATATGAGATCTGTTGAAGGATGCTGTTCCCCATTTTATAGGTCCTGATGAGTTTTAGCGTCAGCGTCCTCGGTGCATCCTGGGAAGTGAGCTTCTATTAGTGCTGTTAGGGCTTTTTCACTGCCCTCGGTCCACTGTCCATCGTTTCGCTTCAGCTGACTCTGTATGGTAGGTTGTTTGGATAGCAACTTCCGGAGTCTAGCCGTTTCCGGGATTATCTCAATGTTGGAGCAGAATTTCCTCCACGAGTTTCTTTGTGCCCTGCGTATTTCCTTCTTGTACTCCCTGAGTAGGTTTTTGAATTCCTCATTGATTATCTCATCGTTCGCCTATTTGGCGATTTTTAAGAATTATTTGAGGTTGTTTCTTTGAAACGATAGGTCTCGGTTCCACCAGAGTGGTTTGGTCCTGTTTTTCGTTCTCAAGGGTGGGCATGATGCGTGGTACGCATCCAGTAGTTCCTTGGATAGTGTCTCTGGGGACGTCTCTATGTCCTCCGTAGATTTCACTGTGCCCGGATGAGTCGCGAGCTTCGAGGTAACTGTCTTTTTTAACTTTTCCCAGTTTGTGTTCCGGGGTTTCTATAGACAGTTATCTTCGGAGAGTGTTTAAATTCGCACTTGAACTGAATGTACTTGTGGTCTGAGAAGGATGGTCTCTCGAGGACTCTCCAGACAGATACCAAAGTACTACCTTTCCCGTTACGAGTGTTAGATCTAGTACGTTAGACGAGGTGGGACCTACGAAGGTGTGTTCCCCCCCCACATTTGCTTTAGGTTAGTAGATAGTATAAGGTCTAGAAGTGACTCACCTCTGTCGTTGATATCGGGCTTCTCCACACGCTATGGTGGGCATTGGCGTCCGTACCAACAAGAAGTTGCTGGTCTTTCGGGCTGGCTTCCGCCACCAAACTCCTTAGCTCTTCCGGTGGAGCCATCCTGTCGTGTGCCATGTAGCAGGAAGCTACCAGGAAGCTTCGAGCATCACCGCAGTCAGGTCGTCAGTGCTGTAATGAGACATAAGGTACGAGTACGGCGGTTCTGGTCCTGCTTACCGATGGTGGGTGAAAAAGGTGGTAGTTAGAGGACTTTAGTCCGGCCACAGCATTGCCAGAAGCAATCCATGGCTCCTGGACCAATGCTATGTCGACGGGCCCTTGCTCCAAGGCAATGAGGAGCTCCGCCGACGCGAGCTTTCTCTTATGGAGATTGAGCTGCAGCACCCTCACTGTCATGAGTGGCTGGCTCAACCTCCCTAGACGGGTTGATTGTAACCGTCAGGTAACCGTCCTCTTCCTCCTCCTCCGAGTCGTCCAGCACAAGACTCTGGGCGGCTTCCAGGATGGAATCCAGACCAAGGTCTTTCTCCACCTTGCCTGCATGCAGGGTAGGCGCATCCTTGTCCCCCGGGTGGCGCTTTTTGAGACGTAGGTAAACGCTACCTACGCCCCACGTCATCTTTTCGAATCTCGGGAAGAGGATGTCCTCCGCCTCTTTGCTGATCTGAAGGATCATATGCTGGCCCCCTCATTGGGTAATGGGCTATCAGATACCTCCAGTCCGCCGTTGGCAAGTCCGCGTTCTGACGCTGAAGGAGCTTCAGTGTCGGTCTCCCTGGATGGGGAAGAGCACCTTAGCCTTTGGGATGGACGGGACTGTCTGCCTGTCCATTACCTCCAGCTTGGCCCCCTCCCACAGAGCTTCCAATTTGGGTACCGCCTGCACCAGCCACTTCCTCGTCGGCTCGTCGTTGCACTTGAGGATCTTCACCACGTTCAACAATCCCGCACCGTAAAACGTGGGCATGGGAGCGTCTGGCTCGTCCTCCATTCGCGCAACCTTATTGGCGAATTTGCCCTTTGTCGCCTGGATTTGAGGCAGCTGCGCTTAGTGTAGATGTACCTTCTGCTCAGCCCAGACTAATTTGGACTTCTCCTCTTGGGAGATGTCCTCTTTACCTTGGTGCCGGCTTTGGACTTTGAGGGCCGCCTTGTATTGGGCCTTAGCCTTCATTCCCTCCCTGGAACGCTTCAACCCTTCCCTGCGCAGCGAAGGCGAGCGAAGAAGGCTATCTTCCGTTTTGCTTACGCTGAGCACGCTCTCCAGATCCGAGTCTGTCTCGACAGTGGCACCCGTGCGTCTAAGCTCGCATTGATGCGTTTTTGTGGCAGTAGCTTTCAAACTGATATGACCTGCTCCCGCCATACCAGAGTTGTGACCGCTTGCGACACGCAGAGTGGTTGCAGTCACACTTTGCACCGACGCACAGTGAGGCCTTTGGCCATTTCGGCTTGCTAAATTAAGAACTTCCGAACGAATCAAGATATTTTAATGAAATAAATTGCGTTTGAAAGAAAAAACTTTCAGAATTTTGTTTTCAAAAGTACATGCTGCTACAATATCTAGGAGCTTTACAATAAATAGCCAAAGTTGAACTTTGTTACCAGTGCATATTTTCCTATGCAAAATGATAAATTCCAAGTTTTTCGGATCGATAAAGAATTTTTAATGGCCTATTATACTATAAAAAGTTATTTAAAATTTAATTTTTAACTTAAACCGAATTTACAAAAAAAGAAAAAAAAATTTTTTTAATTGTTCTTATTTTTGGTTTACTATAAAACATGCATCTATTTCCGATGGATCGTTAGGAATATCCAATAATCTTAACATTTCTGAAGAATAAATACTTTCTAATTATTTTTTGGATTTCACATGTCTAATAGATGAAATAAATGGATCTGAAGAGGCTGCCAACATGTTGAAAAGATCCTGGTTTTGCCTTGTTCGTGATATCTTACAAGTATTCATGTACCTGAATTTCTTGTAATCCTTGTTTCTCATTTCCTGGGCCTCCTCTGACATCTATCCAATAGGAAGGCTGTGATGTTCTATTAAAATTTGACCGTGTGCCAAAAATGTTATGCAGCGTTGAAGTAAGCTTATTTTCTGAATACTTTTCAAATAACAACTCTGCAGTCTTCGAGGCATATTCACCAAATTTGCGTGTGTTAATTTTGTCCTTGTAGTTTAAAATATTCAAAATTACAGCCAATCTTTGGATAATGCCTTCATCCACTCCAGTTATTATACCCGTACTCAAAAAGAGTTAAAGGGTGTACTGTATTTGTTTTAAAAGTGGATGTGTGTAACGCTGAGAAGGAAAATTTTCCGACCCCATAAAGTATATATATTCTTGATCAGTATCAATAGCCGAGTCGATAGAGCCATGTCTGTCTGTCCGTCCGTCTTGTTTGACGCCTCGTTCTCAGAGACTATAAAAGCTAGAGCAACCAAATGTTGTTTCCAGACTCATGTTATATCACACTGAATCAAGTTTCTTTCCAAATTGTGCCACGCCCCCCTCCGCCTTCAAGAAAGGACGAAAATCTGCGGCAGCCACAATTTTGAAGATACGATAAAACAAAAACGCAGTATCGTAAGGAATGACCATATCTACCAGATTGCCAAATCCAGTACAGATCGGATCATTGTTATAGACAAAATGAAGAAATTATTTTTCAGTTGCTTCCCCCACCTCCTCTGGCGATGCTGACGCTATTAATTCTCTTTCTCGCTCGCACACACTCTGCCCTGTGCAATGCGCGAGCAATCCCTAGCGGAGGAGATGTAGAATCTAAATGGTAGATGTAAAATATCTGTTCTACATGTATAATCTACATTTTAGATGTAGATGTAGCTAACAAATGTAGCAAAAAAAAGTAAAATGTAAAATTAAAAATTTTTTTTTTAAATTTTAATCATAAGCTCACAAATTTATATGCTCACTGAGTACGGGTGTAAAAGTAGAGTCTCGACTAGAAGCGACTCACGTTCCTTCTCGTTTTTTCTGTAATTTCGTGTTCCTTAAAGAATTTCCGGAATGAGTTTCCATCGTTTGTGTTCCCGTATCCATATTTGGGGCAGTCGACCCTCAGTCCAAGTTTCGCAAAGAATTCGTCTTGAAATATTTTTTTCCTGTGTTTATGTTTCCTTTGGCTGGCATGCTATCGTCACAAGATTCTTCCGTTCGCGGGATGGTATATGCAAGTTTTAAAATAAACTCCATACATCTTATTCTTGCATGCAATGGGGAAATGCCACATTCCAAATTATCCTCTTCAATTAAGGAATCATCCAAGTTTTGAAAGTCCTTTTGTGTTTTTTTTTTTTTGCAAAAAGAGCATGTCAAGGTCGACTTTGTATTTGTTAGTTCGCTTAGAACTTTTTCATCGATCATAGTAAGGGCAAATTCATAGTTTACAGTAATAGTTGGACCATCCTTGAACTCCAATAATCCTGGCTTTATATTTTCAATCTGATTCTTAATATCAGTCACTGTGGCCTTTATCAATTCAGAAGATTTCTTGGCGTATTTAAATAATATAGGGCGGCAATAGTGAGCAGACGAAGGTCGGGGATTTTTCCCATGTTCTGCAGTATCCGATTTTAGCCTCAGGGGACAAGAGAAGCCATAAACATGTTGGCATCTGTTATGGATTTATCATCCGTTTCTATTATTTGCTTATATGCACTTTGTCCTGAAGATCCATCACATCCATGCTGATCAATGTGAGATTTTGCGGAAGATTCTCAATCTGATGGTGAGGTAAGCTTTCTATGAGCCGTTTCGCAGTGTGGTCCACCAGGTCTTGAAGTTTTACTTCCGCTGATACCTCCGACACATGTGGAGTCGGTCCTGCCTTCTTTTTAGCTTCTCCAATTTGTTTATATACTGGCAGAACGTCGACATTATGCTGCTTCAAGGAATTTCGCAATATTGAATATTTGTCCTTAGACATTCCCAAATCAATAAACAGGTTGTGAATTTGGCGGCGTGACGATGCTCTTGTTTATCCTTTCAAGTCTAATCGGGCTTGCCTTCGAAACAGCTTTTGTGATATGTGATCTCTTGTTTTTCTTGTCCTTCGTATATTTGATTGACAGCGCCTCCGATAAGTCTACATCTACAAGTTTTCTCTTTCTTGTATAAGCTGAACACTCTTCCAGGGTTTTAATTGGTCTTCCTGTGCATCGTTCTTTGGACGTGGAGGGCCCATCATCTAGCATCTTCTCTTCAACTAACCAGGATGCGTTTTTGCTATTGAACCATTTAATATTACGATGTGATATCTCCCATTTAGTTTTAATACTAGTATATACAAGTTTAATATTGTTTCTTATACTTGTATGCTGCTCTGGGTTGTCCGATACTACATATAATTCAACGAGAACAGCTTCCTGAAATTCGTTGAAGTTGTTTGAAGTTCTAAATATCTCAAACAATTTTCTATTTTCCATCGCCATTTTCACTGTTTATATACAACTTAATGGTTTAGAAGTCAAAATAGAACTATGGAGCTGTACAAAAAAGGACTGCAATATATATACATATGCATATACCACCCTTTGGCAAAATAAAAAGCAGGTTAAAAAACTTGGTCAAATTCAGATCAAATATAACGGCCAACCTGCATATGCAATGCTAAAAAACTTTTGAAACAGGTAGGTCGAAGTTAAAAAGACTTACCTGCAAATGGATTAATAGCTAACAACATATTTTAAGTAGCGAAAACTTAAAAATTTTTAAATTATTGAGTGTACCTATGTATATAGTTTCATTAGTACATTAGTACCTGATGTTTTTTTGTTTTTCAACTTTGATCTGAATTTAAAACGAGAAGGAACGTGAGTCGCTTCTAGTCGCGACTCTACTTTTATACCCGTACTCAGTCAGTATATAAATTTATGAGCATATGATTGAAATTTAAAAAAAAATTTTTAATTTTACATTTTACATTTTTTTGCTACATTTGTTAACTACATCTACATGTAAAATGTAGATAATACATCTAGAACAAACATTCTACATATACCATTTAGATTCTACATCTCCTCCGCTAGGGGTTGCTCGCGCATTGCACAGGGCAGAGTGTGTGCGAGCGAGACAGAGAATGAATAGCGTCAGCAACGCCAGAGGAGGTGGGGGAAGCAACTGAAAATTAATTTCTTTATTCTGGCTATAATAATGATCCGATCTGGTTCAGATTCGGCAATCTGATAGATATGGTCATTCTCTACGATACTGCGTTTTTAGTTTTATCGTATCTTCAAAATTGTGGCTGCCACAGATTTTCGTCCTTTGTGAAGGCGGAGGGGGCGTGGCACAATTTGGAAAGAAACTTGATTCAGTGTGATATCACATGAGTCTGGAAACAAAATTTGGTTACTCTAGCTTTTATAGTCTCTGAGAACGAGGCGTCAAACAAGACGGACAGACGGACGGACAGACAGACATGGCTCTATCGACTCGGCTATTGATACTGATCAAGAATATATATACTTTATGGGGTCGGAAAATGTTCCTTCTCTGCGTTACACACATCCACTTTTACCACAAATACAGTATACCCCTTAACTCTTTTTGAGTACGGGTATAAAAAGTACATTTTTGTATTTCCGAACTATTTTTTATACGGGCTCTTTGTATATTTCTTTACCCAAGTTAAAGGTCCATGAATGCAGTTTTGGGTTTTTTGGCTTCTACATCGATAACAGTGACGCTATCTCGCTCGAAAAACGTCAAATTTTTGATTTTGTATGGGAATTTGAGCTGCGACAGCCCATATTTGGCAGTTTTTCGTGCGAGGTAGTCCGTATAAAAAATATTTCGGGAATACAAAAACATACTTTTTTTAATTCAGGCCAAAATTGACAAACAAAGAAAAAATTATAAGGTTTGGAAAGTACGTTTTTCTCTAGAACTGTCTTTGCAAAGAAGCAGTTTTTCATTGAATATTGATAAAAATGAATACACCTAGTAAATGATACCAAAAACAAAATGATACCTCACACAGCTTAGTTTTTATTCTACCTGAAAGATGCAGTATGTCAATCAAGTTTGAATAAATTTTTGCACACGGAAATAATTTTCAACGTTGATTGCTCATATATCCTAAACTAAAAGTTCGATTCTTTTTAAACTTTCATTTTTCGAAAAGGTGGCAAAAGGCAATACATTTTTTTAACGCTTTGGATAAATCCAATACATGAATTCGATAGAGTATTTTCCAAAGCTTTCAAAAATAAAGTTTAAAAAGAATCGGACTTTTAGTTTAGGAGATATGAGCAATCAAAGTTGAAAATTATTTCCGTGTGCAACAATTTATTCAACTTTTATTGACATACTGCATCTTTCAGCTAGAATAAAAATTAAACTGTGTGAGGTATCATTTTGTATTTGGTATCATTTACTAGGTGTATTCATTTTTATCAATATTCAATGAAAAACTGCTTCGTTGCACAGACAGTTCTAGAGAAAAACGTACTTTCCAAACCATCTAAATTTTTGGTTGTTTTTCAACTTTGACCTGAATTTAAAAAAAGCACACTTTTGTATTCCCGAAATATTTTTGTACACGGGCTCTTTGCATATTCCTTTACCTAAATCAAAGGTCTATTCGTGCACCTTTGGGTTTTTTGGCTTCTACATCGATAACAGTGACGCTACCTCGCACAAAAAAATCAGGTACTTATGTACTAATGAAACTATATACTCAGGTACACTCAATAATTTAACCATTTTTAAGTTTTCGCTATCTAAATTATGTTGTTAGCTATTAATCCATTTGAAGGTAGGTTTTTTTAACTTCGACCTACCTTTTTCAAAAGTTTTTTAGCATTGCATATGCAGGATGGCCGTTATATTTGACCTGAATTAGACCAAATTTTTTAACCTGCTTTTTATTTTGCCAAATAGTGGTATATGCATATGTATATATATTGCAGTCCTTTTTTGGATGATTCCTGAATTGAAGAGGAAAATTTTGAATATGGCATTGCCCCATTGCATGCAAGAATAAGATGTATGGAGTTTATTTTAAAACTTGCATATACCATCCCGCGAACGGAAGAATCTTTTGACGATAGCATGCCAGCCAAAGAGAAACATAAACACAGGAAAAAAATGATTCAAGACAAATTCTTTGCGAAACTTGGACTGAGGGTCGACTGCCCCAAATATGGATACGGGAACAAAAACGATGGAAACTCATCCCGGAAATTCTTTAAGGAACACGAAATTACAGCAAAAATAACTGGAGTGGATGAAGGCATTATCCAAAGATTGGCTGTAATTTTGAATATTTTAAACTGCAAGGACAAAATTAACACCCGCAAATTTGGCGAATAGGCCTCGAAGACTGCAGAGTTGTTATTTGAAAAGTATCCAGAAAAGAAGCTTACTTAAACGCTTCATAAAATTTTGGCACACGGTCATATTTTAATAGAACATCAGAGCCTTCCAATTGGAGAGATGTCAGAGGAGGCCCAGGAAACGAGAAACAAGGATTACAAGAAATTCGGGTACATGAATACTTGTAAAATATCACGAACAATGCAAAATCAGGATCTTTTCAACATGTTGGAAGCCTCTTCAGATCCATTTATTTCATCTAGTAGACATGTGAAATCCAAAAAATAATTAGAAAGTATTTATTCTTCAGAAATGTTAAGATTATTGGATACTCCCAACGATCCATCGGAAATATATGCATGTTTTATAGTAAACCAAAAAAAGGAACAATAACAAAAATTTTTGTTTTCCTTTTTTTGTAAATTCTGTTTAAGTTAAAAATTAAATGTGAA
The DNA here is from genome assembly GCA_035043285.1 of Drosophila subsilvestris. NCBI lineage: Eukaryota > Metazoa > Arthropoda > Insecta > Diptera > Drosophilidae > Drosophila > Drosophila subsilvestris. The sequence continues at coordinate 1,065,807 of JAWNNB010001592.1, read as the reverse complement.
ATAACTTTTTATAGTATAATAGGCCATTCAAAATTCTTTTTCGATCCGAAAAACTTGGAATTTATCATTTTGCATAGGAAAATATGCACTGGTAACAAAGTTCAACTTTGGCTATTTATTGTAAAGTTTCTAGATATTGTAGCACCATGTACTTTTGCACACTAAATTCTGAAAGTTTTTTCTTTTAAACGCAGTTTATTCCATGAAGATATCTTGACTCGTTCGGAAGTTATTAATTTAGCAAGCTGAAATGGCCAAAGGCCCCCACTGTGCGACGTTTGGCATCCCAGTCCTTGTTTGACCCTTCTCGCTATCCATGTGGCCCGAAGGTCCATATAGTTGATCTTTATCGGGGGGACCACCCCATAGCGTTTTATGCCTACCCGCCAGGCACCTCCAGTCATGGCCATGGTTCAGTTCCTCCAATTTTATGTCGGGAAGACCTGGACCTGACCTTAGCTAGGCCTGATCCGGGTAACCGCTACTTCTACTTCGAAAACTCCGATCAGACACACTCACGAAAAAAAAGGTTAATTTTTTGTTTGTTTAAATAGCTCCAAGTGTTTCACTCTCAAAGTCTGTAACTTTTTATAACCGTACTCAAAAAGAGTTAAGGGGTATACTGTATTTGTGGTAAAAGTTGATGTGTGTAACGCAGAGAAGGAAAATTTTCCGACCCCATAAAGTATATATATTCTTGATCAGTATCAATAGCCGAGTCGATAGAGCCATGTCTGTCTGTCCGTCCGTTCGTCCGTCCGTCCGTCTGTCCGTCTTGTAGCTCTCCACGTACCGCGCAGTCAGCGCTTAGTAGCTAAGAGCAACACCTCGCCCCATCCAAAAGCCCATTGTACTCTCCACGTGCCGCGCCATCAGCGCTTTCGATCTAAGAGCCACAAAAACGTACAATACACTCCCCACGTGCTGCGCAATCAGCGCTTTTAATTAAGAACAAGTCTAGCTCCCCCATCCACTGCGTTATGTCGCAATGATATCTGCTCGATCAGCTACGTCTCCCTACTAGAGGTTTACGCCGACTGTGTTAGCTTCGGCGGCGGCGTAGAGGCCAAAAAATAGCGGAGGCGGCGGCTTAGCCGACGAACTGATCGGTGGCGGCGGCGTAAGCAATAAATAAATAAAAAAATTTTAAAAGCCTTTCTCCAGCACCGCGGAATCGAAAAATTGCTGTCAAACTTCATATAAAAAAACTGTGGCAGGAATTTGTCGTTTACGTTTTCCTGGAGTGTGTATCCAGCAACAGGAGCGGAATCCACAGATTTACATCGATAGTTGCCTATCGGGACCGTGTGTGGACTGCGAGAACAGCTGATGCACAGCTCAGGAATATATGTTCAACAATTATTCCTGAAGCGAATGGTGCAAGATGAAGGAAAAACTGTACGCAACATCAAAAAGAAAGATTAAAATGATTATTTTTGATCTTGCAACAATATATGCGTGCACAAAAACAATCACTTCATCGTCAGAGTGCATCTTTTTCATTTATTTGAATTTCACAATCGTCACTGTTTATAAAACAGCTGATTCATCATTCCTAATAGGAATTTTCAGCGGTGCTGGAGATAGGCCTTAACTTAAAAAAAATATCATTTCATGTGTTTATTATGTATTCAAACAAAATTAAAATAAAAAAGGTGCACTCTGACGATAACAAAAAAATTAATCATTTTCATACATATCTCCTATTGGGTTTGCGCACAGTTTTTGCCTCCATCTTGTACCATTCACTTCTGGAATTACTGTTGAACTGAGCTGGTGTCAGGAATGTCTCAGTCCACACACGGTTTCGATAGGCAACTATCAATATGAATCTGTAGATTCCGTTCATGTTGCTGAATAAACATTCCAGGAAAACATTAACGAATAATTCCTGCCACAGTTTTTTTTATATACTATGCTTAATAGTCTGTAAGTCTGTACAAAAATGTATGACGCCGAACGCCGCCGCCGCGCCGATATTTTCGTTAGTAGGCGGCGGCGCGTCAATAAAGTAAAAAATCGGCGGTGGCGTGGCGCGGCGGCGTAAACGTCTACTCCCTACCTCTTGCACTATTTCGCAACAGGAAGGGACAGCACTAGCTTGACCAAAAAGAAATGTCATTGCATTATTTCGCAATAAAATCATGCCACCTAAAATTCTAGCTTCCCCCCTCCAACGTTGTAATTCGAGCCAAAACCAACGCTCTGACCCATTTATTTTTCGGTCTGCCCTCGCTTGCGATATTTCGCAACCGTCAGGGACAGTGACCGCGGACATAAAAAGAAATAACATTGTTTACCAATAAGCATATCTTACTCAGCATTGTTAGCAATTAAGCATGCAAATATTGCCCAATAATAATAAGTCAGCACGTCAGCAGAAACTCTTCCTGGTTACCGGACACCACATGGGAGACCACGGTGTCGCCTTCGCGATCGGCCGCTTAAAAAGGGCAAGCTCGGTCGAAGAAGGGGCAGTTCATCAGCCAGAAACCCAGAGACCATACCTGGGCAATTCACCAGCCAAGCTACCCCACTCGGCAGTCCATCAGCCAGCGCTTCACGTCACTACTGACAAACGTAAACAAAAACCACGAATAAAAGTGAATTAAATATTACAGACAAAAAACCAAAACAACAGCTCTCGAGGCATTCTTTATGGTAAAAATTCGACGATTTCTCCAGCCCACCTTACTCTCTCACTTCGGTACAAGGCGAGTCCAGGACTTTAAAGTTTCCAAAACTACAAATTCCTTGTAGCGGACCCTGGACAGGACTAAAAGCATATCCCAGCCTGAAATAGAATCTCACACACTGAATCAAAATCGGAACCCTGGAACTCTGTAAACGTCTAATTCTAATTTGTTTATCTCGTAAATCAGAAATAAAACTTTTCCGCGATAAAGCCATCGTACTTCTGTATGAAACACTGCATTAAACAGAAGATAGTTCAGTGTCGATAGGCATGCGTGTTTATAGCTCTCAAATTCTTTTAGGTGTATTATCTTCACAAATCCTTGATTTTTTGCCGCGGCACACCAACTGCTGACCACGGTACACTAGTCTGCCGCGGCACATGCATTGCGGATTACTGGCTTAAGGCATCGTTCATAAAATCTATGGATAAACGGTTGAGCCAAAATGTGAGTTTTAGGTTTATTCTTTTACCGTCAATCGTATATGAAATAGGCGCATCGAAGTTAGTTTCTCGTTTAATTGTTGTCGATCTTGAAATTCCTTTTAGTACCTAAGATGATTATTCTGTACTATATTCACTTATGAAATATAATAAATGTGAAATTTTTAACTAAAATTCTATTATATCTGCCAGTTGGAGACCTCGTTGGATCCGACAGATACGTTTTCGGAGAGCGTAAATCGCATCGATCAGGAATTTACCGGACTGCTGATATATTTTCTTAAGCAAATCCACAATATGGCTAGGAAGAACACCGCCGATCGCTTCATGAATCTGGTGCACCGAATTAACTTCAACGCTTTCTACTCTGATCAAATGGAAAAGCTTTGCGTCGAAGATGCCATGGGCTAAGCAAAATGAGTAGTAGTAGTAGTACGAAAAGCATAGAAGATGAAAATGGAGTATCAAATAATAAAAAATCATCCAATTGAAATATGCATTCAATTATTATACCTGTACTCAAAAAGAGTTAAGGGGTATATTGTATTTGTGGTAAAAGTGTCTGTGTGTAACGCAGAGAAGGAAAATTTTCCGACCCCATAAATTATATTCTTGATCAGCATCAATACCCGAGTCGATAGAGTCATGTCTGTCTGTCCGTCCGTCCGTCTGTCCGTCTTGTTTGACGCTAGTTCTCAGAGACTATAAAAGCTAGAACAACCAAATTTTGTTTCCAGACTCATGTGATATCACACTGAATCAAGTTTCTTTTAAAATTTTGCCATGCCCCCCTCAGCCATCACAAAGGACGAAAATCTTTGGCATCCACAATACGAGATACGATAATACTAAAAACGCAGTATCGTAGAGAATGACCATATCTACCAGATTGCCGAATCTGAGTCAGATAGGATCATTATAGCCAAAATGGAGAAATTAATTTTCAGTTGCTTCCCCAACCTCCTCTGGCGTTGCTGACGATATTCATTCTCTTTCTCGCTCGCACACACTCTTCCCTGTGCAATGCGCAAGCACCCCCTCGCGGAGAAGATGTAGAATCTAAATAGTAGATGTAAAATATTTTTTCTAGATGTATAATCTACGTTTTAGATGTAGATGTAGCTCACAGATGTAGCAAAAAAATTTAAAATATTTAAAATTTCTATTTAAATTTCAATCATACGCTCACAAATTGATATACTGACTGAGTACTGGTATAAAAGTAGAGTCGCGACTCCACCTCTGGCACTTCTGCTCTTTCTCGCTCGCACACACTCTGCCCTAGTGCAATGCGCGAGCGCCCCCTCGCGGAGGAGATATAGAATCTAAATGGTAGATATTTGTTCTAGATGTATAACCTTCATTTTAGATGTAGATGTAGCTAACAGATGTAGCAAAAAATGTAAAATGTAAAATATTTAACATTTCTATTAAAATTTCAATCATTAGCTCACAAATTTATATACTGACAGAGTACGGGTATAAAAGTAGAGTCGCGACTAGAAGCGACTCACACGTTCCTTCTCGTTTAAAATTAAAGTTTGTTTTATGGTTGTAATAAGATCGAAAGAAAGATTAAGTTATTAAAATGTAAGTATACAAAAATAATATAAGCGAAAAAACGTCGAATTCCGAGGTCTTAACTTCGCGCCACTTGAATAGGACTTGTGTTTATTTTGATCGTTATCTTTGCAAGATGAACACTTATACTTCGTTGATCGAAATTTTTGGTTGCTTTCGACTTATTATTTTAATGAAAACGTAAAATGGGTCGCGGTAAAGCGTTAACCAACGTGGAAAAAGGACAAATAAAAGCATACAAGGCAGCTGGACTATCTGTTGCTAAAATAGCTGAAAATATCGATAAAAGTAGACATGTTGGAACCCAGTTTTTAGCTAATGACTTAAAATATGGGAAAAATATGAAAAGCCGCACAGAGTTCTTACAGCAGCAAAATCGTGACTTTTATTAAGAAAAGCGTCAAATTCGCACGATTCTTTGGCGAAAATTAGAAAAAAATGTGGTGCTAACGTCAGTCTAACAGCAATGCGTGGCGTATTTTGAAAGCTAATCATATTTAGAGGCTACAAATAAAGAAGAAGCCACCCGCAATTTTGAAGATACGAAAACAAACAAGAAACGCAGTATAGTAAAAATTTACCATATCTATCAGATTTCCGAATTGGGTTTAGAATGTATCATTAATATAGCCGGAATACAGACGCTGCAGACGCTACATATTCTCTTTCTTGCTCGCACACACTCTGCCCTGTGCAGTGCTTGATCTTTCGCGAAGAAGATGTACAATCTACTTTGTAGATGTAAAATCTACATTTTAAGTGTATAATTTACATTGTAGATGCTTAGATGTGAATGTAGATGACAGACGTAGCAAAAAATGTAAAATATAAAATACTAGCCGTACCCTGCCACGTTTCACTGTGGCTTATTCTACTTTCACGTCTAAATAATGAAGAACACAACAAATCACAAGTTTTAATTAATTTTTTTTAGTACTTGTTGGTATACAATATTTTTGGTTTTTCCATTTTGCGCGTAAATATGAAGGCTACCTGGTTTACCGACACGGGAACACTCAACATAAAATTGTCCCTGATAACAGCAATCCGCATCTAAATTCCGCAGTAGATCCATCAAGAAGAGTTCTCAGTGGCTCAGGTGGTGCTTCAAGTTGATGTTCGAAGAGCCACTCAAATGTTTGAGTTATGTCATGGCATTTGACGAGGTTCTTCATATTATTTTGTATACCCGTACTCAAAAAGTTCAGGGGTATATTGTATATGAGGTAAAAGTGAATGTGTGTAACGCAGAGAAGGAAACGTTTCCGACCCCATAAAGTATATATGTATATTCTTGATCAGCATCAATAGCCGAGTCGCTATAACCATGTTTGTCAGTCTGTCCGTCTTGTCTGTCGCCTAGTTCTCAAAGACTATAAGAGCTAGAGCAGTGAAATTTTGTTTCGAGACTCATGAGATATCACACTGCTACAAGTGTATTTCAAAATTTCGCCCCGACCCCACAGAGAACAAAAGTCTGTGGCAGCCACAATTTTAAGAAATTTTTAAATTTCTATTTAAATTTCAATCATAAGCTTACAAATTTATATACTGACTGAGTACGGGTATAAAAGTAGAGTCGCGACTAGAAGCGACTTACACGTTCCTTCTCGTTAAAATTGGTCTTTCTATTTAAATTTAATTTTTTCTTTTGTTTGGTCATAATTACGGAAAAAGCGTTATGCACGTGGGATTTTAAAAATACTTTTTTTTTCTTAGTGTATGACTTTGATAGGAATAAAAATTGGTATGCACTTTTGTTTGAAATTGTTTTAGCTAAAAATAAAAATTAAACGAATCGACTATCATTTGCGAAAACCAGCGACTAGTGAAGTCACAAATGTATGAAATTTCATGGTGCGGTTTTTTTTGTCGCTGGGTGTAGATGTAGATACCAGATGTAGCAAAAAAATTTTAAATGTAAAATATTTAAAAATTCTACATAAATCAAAAGCTCGCAAATTTATATACTGACTGAGTACGGGTATAAAAGTAGAGTCGCGTCCAGAAGCGACTCACACGTTCCTTCTCGTTTTTATGCGTCGCTCATTAAAATTCTCTATTGAGAAACTTTGGGTCTAAAATTCGTTAACCAAACCTACAAAATGAATGAACAAAATTATCTGAGTTAGGATACCTGTTCAGGTCAAATATTTATCTTTATATTCTCACAAGTGCAGGTTCCCACAAATTAGATCTTGTCGCGTCTACCTAATCATGGTCATGGATATATAACTCTGATCAACGAAATAAAAATCGCTTTTACCGAAACTCTCCAAAACCAGTATGAAGAAAACTTTAAAATCAAACCCCAAAGTCTTGTTGAAGAATAGGCACCAAGCTGTATATTTCAAATGTGTAGATTGAATTTAACAGCATATGATTACGACAAAAAGTAAGTAACTCTAATCCACAAACTATTAACTTTACCAAAAATACTAAACATTATATTTTTCCTTACAATTTTTTGTAGAAAACAATTTAAATTTAGTAGTCCAATGCTGTGGAAAAAACAGATATTTACGGGCCCGCATGTCTCTTTTGTTCAGTAAAGAAAAGTTTGGAAAAACATGGAAATAGTGTACCCGAAACAATCTGGTTTCGACTTACCCTTCATGCTCGGTCTTCAGAGGCCGATTTTATCATTATTTCATACCAATATCACATGTCAAAACTTTGAACGCGTTTTTCTCGAAACACGGGTTTCGAAATCGGCAAGCAGCATAACTCAAACAATTTTCAATATTTTAATTTGAAATTTTGACTACATCTTTAGAATACCATTCCGCAGGGAAACACGTACGGAATTTACGATAACTTAATTAGGAGATTTTTAATTAACATATAACTGCCTTTTTTTTGGCCAAAATAGAGAATTTTTTTTAAAAACTCCGTCAATTCCACAAAAATTGTCATTTTTGTCATTCCGTACGTGTTTCTCTAGCTATACTCATGAAGATTAAGTAGAGTTTTTATATTTATTTTAGATTAAAGTTTTCACCAGTTATGCTGCTTGCCGCGGAGTGCTTCCAGTGAAACACGTCGCAGGAGAATGGCTCTAGGGCCGCCATTTTGGATTATTTTTTATAACAAAAATATTTTGTTGTAGTTAAATATATGATTAATAACATATCCAAAAATTGTTAATTTCTGTCCATCCCTTCCATGACAAAAAACCACTCAAAAAAACGCCGAAAAAAGTTGACTTACAGTGGCGTTACCCCTTAAAGGAAATGTCAAAATAACCCATTTCCGAACGCGTCATTTAGCTCACGCACAATTTTATACGACGAAGGATGATATGTGCATTTGCCCCGACATTTTTTGGTTCATTCAATGAACTGGGTAGAGCTTACGACCCAAAAGATTGGAGGTTATTTGTTGACAGCAGATCCAAAGAAGAAAACTACTAAAAGATGATGGATTTCCAAATATTTTATCCAAGAATGAAAAAGCAGCTTGGAGCTCATTCCGAATGGTAGTAACAAACTTTCTTGGAAACAGCAAGTCGGATGTTTATGTTAATATCGTCCAAGAGCTTATTAAGAATTATGAAAAAATCGGGGCAAATATGTCACTAAAAATCCATTTCCTAGTGGGAGTCACTTGGACTTTCTTCCGAAAAACCTACGCGACGCACAGTGGGGCCTTTGGCCATTTCAACTTGCTAAATTAATAACTTCCGAACGAATCAAGATATCTTCATAAAAAAAACTGCGTTTAAAAGGAAAAACTTTCAGAATTTAGTCTGCAAAAGTACATGGTGCTACAATATCTAAAAGCTTTACAATAAATGGCCAAAGTTGAACTTTGTTACCAGTGCATATTTTCCTATGCAAAATGATAAATTCCAAGTTTTTCGGATCGATAAAGAATTTTTAATGGCCTATTATACTATAAAAAGTTATTTCACATTTAATTTTGAACTTAAGCAAAATTTACAAAAAAAGAAAAAAAAAATTTTTTAATTGTTCTTATTTTTGGTTTTTTATAAAACATTCATCTATTTCCGATTGATCGTTAGGAATATCCAATAATCTTAACATTTCTGAAGAATAAATACTTTCTAATTATTTTTGGATTTCACATGTCTAATAGATGAAATAAATGGATCTGAAGAGGCTGCCAACATGTTGAAAAGATCCTGGTTTTGCCTTGTTCGTGATATCTTACAAGTATTCATGTACCTGAATTTCTTGTAATCCTTGTTTCTCATTTCCTGGGCCTCCTCTGACATCTATCCAATAGGAAGGCTGTGATGTTCTATTAAAATTTGACCGTGTGCCAAAAATGTTATGCAGCGTTGAAGTAAGCTTATTTTCTGAATACTTTTCAAATAACAACTCTGCAGTCTTCGAGGCATATTCACCAAATTTGCGTGTGTTAATTTTGTCCTTGTAGTTTAAAATATTCAAAATTACAGCCAATCTTTGGATAATGCCTTCATCCACTCCAGTTATTATACCCGTACTCAAAAAGAGTTAAAGGGTGTACTGTATTTGTTTTAAAAGTGGATGTGTGTAACGCTGAGAAGGAAAATTTTCCGACCCCATAAAGTATATATATTCTTGATCAGTATCAATAGCCGAGTCGATAGAGCCATGTCTGTCTGTCCGTCCGTCTTGTTTGACGCCTCGTTCTCAGAGACTATAAAAGCTAGAGCAACCAAATGTTGTTTCCAGACTCATGTTATATCACACTGAATCAAGTTTCTTTCCAAATTGTGCCACGCCCCCCTCCGCCTTCAAGAAAGGACGAAAATCTGCGGCAGCCACAATTTTGAAGATACGATAAAACAAAAACGCAGTATCGTAAGGAATGACCATATCTACCAGATTGCCAAATCCAGTACAGATCGGATCATTATTATAGACAAAATGAAGAAATTATTTTTCAGTTGCTTCCCCCACCTCCTCTGGCGATGCTGACGCTATTAATTCTCTTTCTCGCTCGCACACACTCTGCCCTGTGCAATGCGCGAGCAATCCCTAGCGGAGGAGATGTAGAATCTAAATGGTAGATGTAAAATATCTGTTCTACATGTATAATCTACATTTTAGATGTAGATGTAGCTAACAAATGTAGCAAAAAAAAGTAAAATGTAAAATTAAAAATTTTTTTTTTAAATTTTAATCATAAGCTCACAAATTTATATGCTCACTGAGTACGGGTGTAAAAGTAGAGTCTCGACTAGAAGCGACTCACGTTCCTTCTCGTTTTTTCTGTAATTTCGTGTTCCTTAAAGAATTTCCGGAATGAGTTTCCATCGTTTGTGTTCCCGTATCCATATTTGGGGCAGTCGACCCTCAGTCCAAGTTTCGCAAAGAATTCGTCTTGAAATATTTTTTTCCTGTGTTTATGTTTCTCTTTGGCTGGCATGCTATCGTCAAAAGATTCTTCCGTTCGCGGGATGGTATATGAAAGTTTTAAAATAAACTCCATACATCTTATTCTTGCATGCAATGGGGAAATTCCATATTCCAAATTTTCCTCTGCAATTAAGGAATCATCAAAAAAACGACTGCAATATATATACATATGCACATACCACCCATTTGCAAAATAAAAAGCAGGTTAAAAAACTTGGTCAAATTCAGATCAAATATAACCTGCATATGCAATGCTAAAAAACTTTTGAAAAAGGTAGGTCGAAGTTAAAAAGACTTACCTGTAAATGGATTAATAGCTTACAACATAATTTAGCTAGCGAAAGCTTAAAAATGTTTAAATTATTGAGTGTACCTGTGTATATAATGTACCTGTGTATATAGTGTACCTGTGTATATAGTTTCATTAGTACATTAGTACCTGATTTTTTTGTTTTTCAACTTTGACCTGAATTGAAAAAAAAGTAAACTTTTGTATTCCCGAAATATTTTGTATACGGGCTCTTTGCATATATCTTTACCTAAATCAAAGGTCCATACGTGCACTTTTGGGTTTTGTGGCTTCTACATCGATAACAGTGACGCTACCTCGTCACTGATCCCGTATACAAAATATTTCGGAAAAACAAAAATGTATTTTTTTTTTAAATTCAAATCAAAGTTGAAAAACAAAGAAAAAATTAGATGGTTTGGAAAGTACGTTTTTCTCTAGAACTCTCTGTGCAACAAAGCAGTTTTTCATTGAATATTGATAAAAATGAATACACCTAGTAAATGATACCAAAAACAAAATGATACCTCGCACAGTTCAATTTTTATTCTACCTGAAAGATGCACTATGTCACTAAAAGTTGAATAAATTGTTGCACACGGAAATAATTTTCAACTTTGATTGCTCATATCTCCTAAACTAAAAGTCCGATTCTTTTTAAAATTTATTTTTGAAAGCTTTGGAAAATACTATACTATACATTAAATTCTTCAAGTATATGACTAACGTGACTCAAACTATTGAGGCCAGTCTATTTGTCTTCTAAAAACTCTCTTACCCCTAAAAGCGCAACTTTTAGTTTAAAGGTTTCATTTAAATAAAGTCCGCTCAGGGAAATGAAACTCCTTTGAGTGTGTTCATCAGTCCACATATCTGTAGTGAATGCCAAGTTCTGATCTGCCATCGCTTCTTTATTTTGTGATATTTTTCAATCATAGCTCTAGTGCTAATAACCTTTCTCGATGCGACCAGGTCTTGGTAGCTGTGGTTCCCAAATTCTGCACCTCAGCTAATGAGCGCCTGGGCGTATTCACGGAAGCCTCTCCCTACGAATATACCGAGAAAAAGGTTATGTAGAGTCATATACACACAGACATATTAAACTTACCATCAGTCTCACTGAATGGCTGTTAATCCTTAGCCACTAGAGAAAGCTGCTTATGCGTCATGTTTTCCATAACATGTTTTGGTATATTTTTTGTCGTAAACGCATTAATTGTTTAATGAAAATTATGTTTGCCGCACACATTTGTCTCAGTTCCTGGTTTGCTTTGATACGCCCACACAGCATTGCAGTCCACGCAACAAACAAAATCAACAATATCGTTTTCGAACTTGATCAACTTAAATTTTTTCCAAACGTTGCTTCTAACGTCTTCTTGGGTCAACAATTTCACAGGTTAATTTTTACTGTGCACGGCGTTTTGAATTTTTTCCTTCGACATTGTTGAAGATATGTTTGCTGGACGAAACGAAGAAGACAAGTAGGGTGACCGCGGAATTATCGATTAAAGCCACGAAGAAAAACGAGCCATGCTCACCTGTATTCGGTGCCGGTTTTTTAGGTTTTTTTGTTGACAACTTAAATAAATTTTAAATATGGACGATAAGAAATTGTTGCTCCTTTCTATTGTGGAACAAGATACAAAGACGCTGCAACAATGCATGAACTTGGCGGAGATATCAAATATTCGGAAAATCGAACAAACGCAACAGAAACGCAACCATAACTCAACTTTTTGCCACCACTAGGCTCCTATGTTAAACCTATGCAAAAACGAGAAGGAACGTGAGTCGCTTCTAGTCGCGACTCTACTTTTATACCCGTACTCAGTCAGTATATAAATTTATGAGCTTATGATTGAAATTAAAAAAAAAAATTTGTAATTTTACATTTTTTTGCTACATTTGTTAACTACATCTACATGTAAAATGTAGATAATACATCTGGAACAAATATTCTACATCTACCATTTAGATTCTACATCTCCTCCGCTAGGGGTTGCTCGCGCATTGCACAGGGCAGAGTGTGTGCGAGCGAGACAGAGGATGAATATCGTCAGCAACGCCAGAGGAGGTGGGGGAAGCAACTGAAAATTAATTTCTTCATTCTGGCCATAATAATAATCCGATCAGATTTGGGTCATTCTTTACGATACTGCGTTTTTAGTTTTATCGTATGTTTAAAATTGTGGATGCCACAGAAGGGGGCGGGGCGAAATTTTGAAATACACTTGTAACAGTGTGATATCACATGAGTCTGGAAACAAAATTTGGTTTATCTAGCTCTTAAGGTCTCTGAGATATAGGCGCTCATCAAGACGGACAGACAGACAGACGGACGGACGGACAGACAGACATGGCTCTATCGACTCGGCTATTGATACTGATCAAGAATATATATACTTTATGGGGTCGGAAAATTTTCCTTCTCTGCGTTACACACATCCACTTTTACCACAAATACAATATACCCCTTAACTCTTTTTGAGTACGGGTATAAAAACTGAGTTCGAGTTTGCCCAAAACTCAATTACTCAACCGTAGTGTAAACAGGCTATTACAATGTAGATCATACATCGGGCTATAATAATGTTTCGATCTGTACCAGATTCAGCAATCTGATAGATATGGTATTCTCTACGATACTGAGTTTTCTTATTTTCTTGTATCTTTAAAATGGTGGATGCCGCAGAGTTTCGTCCTTTGTGGGTTCGGAAGGGGGCGGGCTGTGTGATATCACATGAGTCTGGAAACAAAATTTGTTTGCTCTAACTCTTATAGTCTCTGAGATCTAGGCGCTCATCGAGACGGACAGACAGGCAGACGGACAGACAGACATATGCAGCTATATCGACTAGGCTATTGAATCGGGTATTGCACACATTCACTTTTAACACAAATCTAATATACCCCTTAACTCTTCGAATACGGGTATAAAAATCCAAAGAAATCGCAAACCAGGTCACGTGTGTGTTAAATTTGTCACCTTCTGTTTAGAAGAGCTTCCTAATTCGATTCAATATGAAAATGTTTGTAGTACACCCACATGTTCGGCCACACATCCCCCTACGAAGCGGAAAGGCGCTTGCCAATTTCCAGTGCGATTGTTTTTCTACTCGTGTGAATTGGTGTAAAATAAATGTGTGCGTGAAGCTCTAAGGGTGTGAGCCAACGTCTATTGAATTTATTCAATTCAATCATTTTATTTGTTTATCACTCACACCAAACACATGACTCACACAAGGTTCCCAGTAAATAGAAAACATGATATTCGAAATACAGAAATGGTCTCTTTAGCTTAAAAGAAAAAAACAAATATAAACATGACTCTTGAAATAAAAGTAAATTATGTGCAATATTGAAGAAAAAGCCGTTACTCAAAGAGTATAGTGCTATATTAGTTTTGTGGTCGAAGTCGATGTATGTAACGCACAGAAGGAAACGGTTACGACCCCATAAAATATATATATGTATATATTTTCCTGATCAGCGTCAATAGCCGAGTCGATATAGTGGTGTCTGTCAGTCTTGATGTGTGATGATGTATATCTCAGAAAATATAAAGGCTAGAATAAACTAGTTTTATATCCAGACTACTGTGATATCACACTGTCACAAGTGTATCTCGAAATTTCGCAAAACTTAAGAGGCTCTTGCCGCGAATTATAGTATTGTCCATTATTACAATTATTAATTGTGGGCTAGAAAGTGAATATATATTATATGCATTTTTTTGTTAGGACGTTGATATGCAATGACTGCACCATCAAGTGGCCCATGCGACACCAAGCCGAAGCCTCTAACGCGCGGAACCCAGGCTATAAACGCAGCCCCTCCTCCCGCGCAGCCGACCGGGGGGCGCTGCCGCATGACGCGTGACGCGTCACCAAGGGTGATAAGGTTGTGCATAAAAATCACACCAAGCATTTTTCTACGACTAACTAAGGTTGGAAGGTTTATTAAAAGCAATCTACGATGGTAAGATGGCAGTCTCACACCTGCATCCCAGTTGAGGCCACGCAAAGCAAAAGCTAAATGTCTTTAACTTTGCATTACGAGGCAACACCATGACTGAAAGTTATTAATATCGGATTGCAAGCGAGAGTGAAATGAAATTTCCTTATACTGGAAACAGAGTTTAACATCATCCGCATACATGAGAACTCGAGAATTTATTAATACTGAAGGCAGGTCATTAATAAAGCGTGTGAAACGTAGGGGGCCTAGATGGCTGCCCTGTGGTACTCCAGAAGTAACCTTAACAGGTGAAGAGAAGGAGTTTTTGAAGAGGACTCGTTGAGACCTAGAACAAAGGTAGCTAGAAATCCATCTCAAAAGATTAGGCGGAAACCCTAAAAGGTCAAGTTTTTGTGCTAGAAGGGAATGGTTGACAAAGTCGAATGCTTTACTGAAATCAGTGTAGATAACATCCGTCTGAAACTTACCTTGGAAGCCTTTAATTATAAAAGAGGTAAACTCTAATAAATTTGTGGTTGTTGATCGTCGCTTTATAAATCCGTGCAGAGATGTTTCAAGTGCGGAGTTAAAATTTTCAAACATGTTAGGAATAGCGGATAACTTAGATATACCTCTATAATTATTAGCATCAAACTTGCTACCTTTCTTATGGAGAAGAATAATAAAAGATTCCTTCCAGATCGGGGGAAGCATGAAGAATTAATGGATAGGGTGAATAGTTATGAGTAACATGTTAGTGTCGAGTTTATGCGGGTTACTTTCGTTTTTACTTTCGAACTTTTTGAATTCATCTCATCTGTTCTTTTTGATAACTGTTATTTGTTAAGAATTAAAGGATACATATAAAATAATTAAGTTTGTTTGATTATCTCGTTTCGTTAAGTTTTTATGGGTGACGAAAGTCAGATTAGTGAACATGCACTCACTTGTGCTCGCCACTGTACCTCTAAAATTAAACTATCTGACACGATTTTTCCTCAAGAAACAAAACCTATATTTTCTTAAAGATTTGGGGCTTAGAAATGATTTAATAATATTTGTTTTTTTTCTATGTCAGAACTTTTTTTAAAGAATTTTTTAAAACTGGTATTTTTTTTCAATTTTTTTTCAGAGGTTGCGCTTTGTTTTTTCACATAGCTCATGTATCTTATGTCTGGTTGTAAAGAACTTTTATATTCTGGAAAGATAATTTAAACAGTTAAAGTAAAGCCCAAACACTTTGTGATTTCAGTTTACCGTCCGGGCAATATAAAGCATTCAAATGCAAAAATGATGATTTTTGTGCAGTATATTTTACTGTCGGAATGCGATCAGGTACCAAAAAATACAAGTCCTTTTCGTTTGCTTTGTTCCCAACTGGCAGTTGGGCCCGCAACCTTCAAACAAGTTTTTTTTTGCAAATTTTTTTAATTTTTTTGGGTTTGGTTAATGAATTTTAGCTCCAAAGTTTCTCCATAGATTTTAATGAGCAATACCTTAAACGCTTATTAATGCAATACAATTTTTTTTCGACTTATCCTGACTTTTTGAAGCCAAAATTTCGTAAAATATACTGCACAAAAATCATAATTTTTGCATTTAAATGCTTTATATTTGCCAGGCGATAAGCTGAAATTAAAAAATTGTTTGGTTTTTTCTTCTAGCTGTTTCAAATATCTTTCCAGAATAGTAAAGTTCTTTACAACCAGACGTAAGATACTTATGTTATGTGAAAAAAAGCGATACCTCTGAAAAAAGATTTAAAAAAAATACCAGACTTAAAAAATTATTCAAAAAAAAGTTATGCCATAGAAAAAAACCATAATTCTTTAAAAAATTTGAAAGCGCCATATCTATCAGAAAAAATGTCGCTTTGGATCCTTGAGGAAAAAAAAGACTTTGATTTTGTCGAGTAATGTTATTATAATAATAAATGATTCCTTCAAGATCGGGGGGAATCATGAAAAATTTTCATGGATAGGGTGAATAGTTTAATCTGAGTACACAGCCGGGAACTCCGTCAGGACCTGATGAAAACACCGGCTTAACTAGTCGAAGATCATGGAGCAGTGAACTTTCATTTAACAATGGGCTGTAAATGCCATTCGACCTTGGTAAACTGTATGGATACGGCTGACCAGAGTAGCTTTCATGGGGATAGGCGGTTTGGAAAAATTGAGCAAAAAGATCGGCAATTGCCTGATCATTGTTTTCCGTCATGTTAAGAAATGATACCTCTTCGGAGAACTACCATCTTGCCGCGATGAATGGGCCTAGTAAGCGTAAGGAACCCAAGAGCTAAACCGGCGGTAGTGTATGCTACCAGAAGCGCCACCCAAGCCGGCCAGGGCATGGGGGAGCGCCGAAGCCAAAAGTAGTTCACCCTGGCGGTAGGGATAAAACGCATCCGTGATGGGGGAATTTCCGATAACGAAAAAACAGTTATGGTGCAGGGAGTCGGAGTCGAAGCCCCCCGTCGTCGAAATCCTGTGACTGCAGGAAGCCCGAGATGGCAGTGGAGTGCTTGGGTGCCAAATCGCGTAATGCCACAAGCAACAGAAGGATCCGTAGGCAGAAAGGGACGTTAGAGGATCTGGAACCGGGAACCACAGACGGAAGCTTCGTCTTCACTGGTCCCTCAGTGTCGGAGGCAGAGTTGGCTAAGGCCCTCTCTCGCCTTGGAAATAGCGAGGAGCCGCAGAAGGCGGAGCCACAAGTCACTGCTCCCAACAACCAGGTCGACTCGGGTCCACTACCTGCGACGGACGAGGAGCAAAACGTGCGGATGTATGAGCGGCTAAATGGAGTTGCTCCCACCAACGGAGACCAAACCCCCCGGAGGGCACACGCGACAGTGTCAGCAGCAGCTGGCACGAAGACGTTTCTCAAATCCTGCCCGATTAGCCGACCCCCAATGTCCAATCACAACCCGTGGCGGACACGGGAGCTGAGCGAAGTCAGAAGGTCATCGAGGAAAATCTTCAACAAAGCAAAAGTAACAAACATACAGGAAAGCTGAGACGAGTATCGCCACAGTTTCAATAACTACAAGAACACATGTAGAAGAGCGAAGAGGGAGTCATGGGCAGCCTTCTGCGATGCCATAGATGGTACCACTGATGCCTCAAGGCTTCGACATGTACTGTCGAAGGCACCCACCACACCAGGCCTGCTCCGCAGCCAGGACAGTACTTTTGAAGAGAGCAGCCAAGAATCCCTAGAGCTCCTCATGAGTACTTACTTCCCGGGGTCCTCAGATGTCACCGGTGACGAATCCAACGCCACCAACGACACTGAGCGTCATCAAGGAGAGGAAATCGAGGATCTCATAATGGCACCAGACAAGATTATCTGGGGCAAGATTAACTGGGTACGTTCCTCGTGGGTGGAAGGAGGTGAGAGTGGTCTTCATCCCCAAAGCCGGGAAGATAAACCACATCTCCCCAAAGGACTACATCGGTCCTCGGACCCATCGGTCCTCATTTTTGCTAAAAACGATGGAACGACTAATGGATCTATATATAAGAACCAAGCTAGACAAACAAGTGTTCAGCGGAGCTCAGCACGCCAACCTCAAGTTGAGACCGCACTACACGAAGCTGTTGGGCACAAAGAAAAGACTCTTAGCCATAAGCAATATGCCTTTGCGGCCTTCCTGGATATAAAGGGGGCCTTCAATAATGTCAGGATCGAGTCAATAACGGCCACATTGGCCAAGATTGACACACACCCGACGGTAACCAGATGGCTAGCCAGCGTTCTCAGAAGCAGAAAAATAAGCGCTAATCTGTTCTCCTCCTCTTCAAGAAAGGCGGTTACACGAGCGACTCCGCAAGGAGGAGTTATATCCCCTTTGCTGTGGAACTTGGTCCTCCAGCTGGGGAGGAGCGGATATAAGGTTACAGCCTATGCAGATGATCTAGTAATACTGGTGATGGGTAAATTCCTGCCCACAATCAGTGACCTGCTGGAATCTGCACTGGGCACGACCGCCAGCTGGGCACGCCAGAACGGTTTAGGGGTCAATCCTCAAAAAACAGGACTGCTGCTGTTCTCACGAAGATATAAGATATCGAGATTTAAACTACCAGCAATTGGTGGAACGACACTCGAGCTATCGATCGAAGTCAAGTATCTTGGTGTCATCCTTGACTCGAAACTCTCCTGGAAGAGAAACACGGAGGAAAGGAAGAAAAAGGCAATGGCAGCTTTCTACACCTGTAGGAAGACTTTTGGATAGACATGGGGCCTACAGCCGCACATTATCCAGTGGATGTACACAGCGGTAATAAGACCCATCCTGGTATACAGAGGAATGGTTTGGTAAGAAGCGGCTAACACCAAATCCCACCTGGAGAGAGGAAATAGAGAGCATCCAGCACCTTCTCTGCAACTGTCCTGCACTCATGGCTGCCTTGAATTGAACTGAAAGCAAACTGTACGAACTGTTGGAAGGCAAAAATGTCGCGTAGCTGGCAAAAACACAGGTGAATCCGATAAGAAAATTTCAAAATTATTATTATTAACACACAAACTCTTTTGTTTTTCTGGAAAATTGCGTGGTCAAATACGAGCGGGATACAATTTCGAGCTAATACAAAAAACGCTAATAAAACGAGAAGGAACGTGAGTCGCTTCTAGTCGCGACTCTACTTTTATACCCGTACTCAGTCAGTATATAAATTTGTGAGCTTATGATTGAAATTTAAATAGAAATTTTAAAATTTTATTTTTTACATTTTTTTGCTACATCTGTTAACTACATCTATATATAAAAAGAAAGTCGTGTTAGTAACACTATTTATAACTCAAGAACGGCTGTACAGAAATGACTGAAAATTGGTGGGTAGGTAGCTTAGAGCCAGGAGACCAGCATAGGATATGTCAGTCACTCTAAACCGTGGTATAACAAAAAAGAATCACACTTGGAATAACAAAACAAAAATGACAGCTATGTAATGGACGTAAGGATAACAAATTTATTTTTTTTGGAAACCAATATTAAAAAAGTGAAGCGAATTATCAAACGCGGTATAACAAAAACGCATAGTAAGTAATTTTGTCTATGAATGAATGGTTGAAAATTTGAGGTTTGAAATACATTTTTAGGTGAATTGAAGTGAAGTGAAGTTTAATTAACAATGCCGAGACCAAGACGATCGAATCTTTCCCGACAAAGCCGTAATGCAAGAAGGATACGAATCACTGCAAATGTTTGTCATTACGGTCGGCCAAATCTCTTTATTACTTTTACCTGTAATCCAAAATGGATAGAAATTATTCAATTGCAACAACGTTGAGTACTGCAATTCAGTAAAGTCCATAAAATATATTTGCAAATATGTCACGAAAGGCAGCGATATGGCGGTTTTTGGATTGCAATCCTCAAATACCAATGATGAAATTTAACGATATCAAGTTGGTCGTTATGTGAACTGTAATGAAGCGATTTGGCGTATATTCGCATTCCTTATTCACGAACGTCATCCTACTCTTGTGCATTTGGCGGTGCATCTGGAGAATGGTCAACGAGTATATTTCACGGCTTCGAATTCTATGCAACGTGCTGAAACACCTCCAGCAACTACATTGACCAGTTTTTTTGCGATCTGGCAAAGCGATCCATTTGCACGAACTTTTCTTTGCTAGGAGATGACACGTTATTATACTTGGAATGCTTCATACAAGAATTTTCAAAGACGGAAGCAAGGCGATGCGGTGCCTGGGCATCCGGATGTGCGTTCTACTGATGCTCTTGGTCGTATGTATAAAGTTCATCCAAATAATGATGAATGTTTCTATTTGCGGTTGTTGCTGGTAAATGTGCGTGGGCCAACGTCTTTTGAGACAATACTGACTGTTAATGGTGTAATATTCCCAACATATCGTGCTGCATGTGAAGAACTGAACTTATTAGAAAACGATACCCATTGCGATACGACAATCGCTGAAGCCATTATCTCTGCATCTCCAAGTCAGATACGCACATTATTCGCTATCATAATTTCGACATGCTTTCCATCAAACCCATGTGGCACAAATACAAGGATAATATGTCAGAAGATATTTTACATCAAATTCGTGTCAGTTCCAGAAATCACAATATTGAGATGAATGAGGAGATAAATAATCGTGCTTTACTCTTGATCGAAGATATGTGTTACCTCATGTGCGGTAGTTTATTAATTAGGTTAGGAATGCCATCGCCAAAACGTGAAATGAATGACGAATTTAATCGAGAATTGGAATGGGAACGTGAATATGATCACCAGGAATTAGTTCAAACGAATGTACCCCTGTTGAATTCCCAACTAAAGGAAGTTTATGATACTTTAATGAAGGCAATCGATGATGAAAATGGTTTTTTTATATTTCTTAGATGCCCCTGGTGGAACTAGTAAGACATTCCTCATGTCAGTAGTTTTATCCACTGTTCGTACGAGATCCAACATAGCGGTTTCAGTTGCTTCTTCTGGAATAGCAGCCACATTGTTAGAAGGATGCCGTACGACTCATTCAGCATAAAAATTACCGTTAAATCTTCAAAATATTGAAGAACCAACGTGTAATATTGCAAAACACTCAGCAATGGCCAAAGTTTTATCGGCATCGAAAATCATCATTTGGGACGAATGCACAATGGCGCATAAACGTGCATTAGAAGCACTTAACGAACATTGAACGGTTTACGCAATGGTTCGAGATGTTTTGGAGGAGCGATTTCCGCCAAACACTGCCAGTAATTCCAAGATCTACGGCTACCGACGAAATAAACACTTGCCTCAAATCGTCGAATCTATGGCACTATGTGAAGAAACTGCAGCTGAAAACAAACATGAGAGTTATATTGCTTAATGATAAATCTGCTGAAGATTTCTCGGAGCAATTGCTGACTATCGGTAATGGTCAAGTACCTGTCGATGAATCGAGCGGATTGATATCATTTCCAAATAATTTCTGTAATTTTGTCTCATCAAAAGACGAACCTATCAACAATGTATTTCCAAACATTTCTAACTACAAAAATAATGAATGGTTGAGTGAGCGAGCAATTTTAGCGGCTAAGAATAAAGATGTAGATGACCTGAACTACATAATTCAAAATAAGATCATTGGAACAATGCATTCATTCAAATCTATTGACTGCGTCACAAAAGAAGATGAAGCCACCAACTATCCAATCGAATTTTTAAACTCCCTGGATGTGCCTGGCTTACCACCGCACAATTTACTCCTAAGGACTGGCTCCGTAATAATCATGCTTCGAAATATAAACCCACCAAAACTGTGCAACGGTACGCGGTTGGTGGTTGGAAAATTGATGAACAATGTAATTTACGCGACGATACTGAAAGGAAAATTCAAAGGTGAGGAAGTTCTCATTCCGAGGATCCCGATGATCCCAACCGATAGGCCGTTTTAATTTAAAAGACTTCAATTTCCGATCCGTCTTGCATTTGCCATGACCATCAACAAATCACAAGGCCAATCCTTAAAAGTTTGTGGTTTGAATCTAGAACATCCATGTTTTTCCCAAGGTCAATTATATGTGGCACGTTCCCGGGTCGGAAGACTATCTGCGTTGTTTGTTTTTGCGCCTGATGATAAAACAAAAAATGTCGTGCATCACAAGGTACTTAAGTGAAGAGCAACATATGTATTTTTCTTATAAAATAAAATTAATAAATTCCAAAATCTGCCTTTAAGGCGGAACAGAGTTCGCCGGGTCAGCTAGTATACTGATATAATTCTGACTGGAGATTTTAACTGCGATATATTCAGACGACGTCGCTTGACAGAACGTATGGAAGCATTAGGACTGAGCTTGGTAAACACTCCGGTGGCCACATACTTATACAAACACCCGAAATACTTTACTTGACTTATTTTTTGTGAATGTTAAAACAAAGATAATGTTATACGATCAACTTTCAGTACCTGGATATTCAAAACATGACTTATTATTTTTGACCTATGACTTTAATCTTGACGAAAATGACCCTCCCATATTCTACAGAGACTTCAAAAATATTGACTATGCAAAGCTTGATATTGACATTAACCTACTTGACTGGCACTCTATATATGACCAATTACCAGTTAACACTTATCTTGACCATCTTCAGGTTAATATTAATTACCTCTTTAATCAGAATGTTCCGCTAAAGAGAGCAACTGCCAATCGAAAAGCAAATCCTTGGTTCTCAAATGACTTAAAACTAGGAATTAAAAAAAGAAACCAAGCTTATCATAAGTGAAAGAGATACAAGACTGAAACCCATTTTTAAATTAACCAAGAAAATAGACAGAATGTGACAAAGAGAATAATCGAAGCTAAAATATCGTACTATACAGTAACACTTAACGAAGCAATTACTTCTAAACAAAAATGGCAAGCAATAAAAATTATAGGGATAGGGAAACAACAATCTGTGGCCCAAGCAAATATTAGTGTTGAAGAACTAAATATAAAATTTTCTCAACCTCCAGTGCCTGTCACTACAAACAATACAAAACTGAGCTCCGTACCTGCTAGTCTTACATTTCCAGACTTTAACTTCATCAGCGTGAGTACGAGAGATGCCCTTGACTGTATTTTGAAAATAAAGTCCAACGCAACTGGTCTAGATAATATGAACCCCAAATTTCTCAAACTTATACTCCCATATATTATAATGCCAATTACCCATATATTCAATGCTGCTGTAATGACGTCCACGTTTCCTGAAAAATGGAAAGAAGCTAAAATCATACCCATACCAAAACCAAATTCAAAAGATTATAGACCAATTTCAATTCTCCCAATGCTATCGAAAGCCTTTGAAAGCTTAATGTCAGATCAGTGACTATCTGACAGAGAACAAAATACTAAATGATAACACTGCCCGACACGATTTTCCCTCAAGGAACAAAACCAACTTTTTCTTAAAGATTTGGGGCTTAGATATGGTTTAATGATATTTTTTTTTCTATAGCAGACCTTTTTTTTAAGAATTTTTGAAGTTTGGTATTTATTTTAAAGCTTTTTCCGAGGTAGCGCGTTTTTTTTTTTACATAACTCAAGTATCTTACGTCTGGTTGTGAATAACTTTTCTCTTCTGAAAATATAATTTAAACAGCTAGAAGTAAAGCCGAAACACTTTGTGATTTGAGCTTACCGTCTGGAAAATATAAAGCATTCATATGCAAAAATGATGATTTTTGTGCGGTATTTTTTACGAAACTTTAACTTTAAAAACTCAGGAAAAGTCGAAAAAAATTATATCCCATGTTTTTTATTATACCCGTACTCAAATACAGTATGTGGTAAAAGTGGATGTGTGTAACGCAGAGAAGGAAAATTTTCCGACCCCATAAAGTATATATATTCTTGATCAGTATCAATAGCCGAGTCCATAGAGCCATGTCTGTCTGTCCGTCCGTCTGTCTGTCTGTCCGTCCCGATGAGCGCCTGGATCTCAGAGACTATAAAAGCTAGAGCAACCAAATTTTTTTCCAGACTCATGTGATATCCCACTGTTACAAGTGTATTTCAAAATTTCGCCCGCCCCCTTCCGCCTTCACAAAGAACGAAAATCTGTGGCATCCACAATTTTGAAGATACGATAAAACTAAAAACGCAGTATCGTAGAAATTGACCATATCTATCAGATTGCCGAGGCAAGATTTCGCAATCTGGTAGATATAGTCATTCTTTACTATACTGCGTTTTTAGTTTTATCGTATGTTTAAAATTGTGGATGCCACAGATTTTCGTTCTTTGTGAAGGCGGAAGGGGCGGGGCGAAATTTTGAAATACACATGTAACAGTGGGATATCACATGAGTCTGGAAAAAAATTTCGTTGCTCTAGCTTTTATAGTCTCTGAGAACGAGGCGCTCATGAGGACGGACAGACAGACATGGCTCTATCGAATCGGCTATTGATACTGATCAAGAATGGGGTCGGAAAATTTTCCTTCTCTGCGTTACACATATCCACTTTTACCACAAATACAGTATACCCCTTAACTCTTTTTGAGTACGGGTATAAAAAAACAATGAACAAAAAATACCTTTTGGAAGGTTGCGGGCCCAACTGCCAATTGAGAACAAAGCAAATGAAAAAGGAATGAAATGTTGTTGACAGTTACTTTTTTCGTTATCTGAGGTAGGATACCTGTTCGGGTCAAATGTTTCCTTTATATTCTCACAAGTGCAGGTCCACACAAATGTTGTTGACAGTTACTTTTTTTCGTTATACCCAATCTGAGGTAGGATACCTGTTCAGGTCAAATGTTTCCTTTATATTCGTACAAGTGCAGGTCCACACAAATTAGATCTTGTCACGTCTACCGAATCATATTTCAATAAAACCAAAGTAGAAATACCTGAGATATGGGATTTCACTCCTTAGCCCATACAAAAATCAGCCATTTTTAGTCTTTTCAGTCAATTCTAAGGATATACAAACTTTTTTATTTGGAGTTATGTTGCTACAAGTTTTTAAACATAAGTGATACATTTTTTTAAATAATTTAAGTTTTCTGGCTGTCTTCCTTTTTCATTCGAACCAGATTCTCTTATGAGATTCCACACATAGTCGCCCATCATGTTCTCATTCCAAAAACCTTGATACTGTCGTTCCATAGATTTAAATTGTTGATAAAATCATTAACGTCGCCTAGGTTTGTCGGAAAAAAGTCCAAGTGGGAGTGTAGGAAATGGAGTTTTAGTGACATATATGCCCCGATTTTTTCATAATTCTTAATAATAACATAATAATCCAACTTGCTGTTTCCAAGAAAGTTTGTTACTACCATTCGGAATGGGTTCCAAGCTGATTTTTCATTCTTAGATAACATATTTGGAAATCCATCATCTTTCAGTAGTTTTCTTATTTGGGGACCATCACTTACTCCTTCTTTCACTTTGCCAGCGATAGACGTGGAAAAACAGTTTTTAGGTAACTCATCAATTCACCTTTCTTATCCAGTGCTTTAACAAAATTTTTCATCAGTCCCAGCTTAATGTGCAATGGTGGTAAAATAATGTCTTGGACTTTCACAAGAGCTGGATTTTGTACGTTGTGATGCCCCAAAGTATGTTCCTCCCGTTTTGGCCAGGGTTTTCTTGGGTAATGCTGTTTTTTAGCTCTTCTATCCCATATACATAGGAAGCAGCAGTTTTTTGCGTAACCTCCTTGCAATCCCGTTAACATGGCTACGACTTTTAAGTCACAGTGTGGCCAGTGTTTGAAATGTTTCTTTCATGTTAACAGCATGGGCGATGGGAACAGACGGCTTTTGGTTTCCATTATGTAGCAAAACAGCCTTTAAACTTTTCTTACTGCTGTCAACAAATAACATCCAATCTTTTGGGTAGTAAGCTTCACCCAGTTGCTTGAAGAGTCCAAAAATGTCGTGGCAAACGCACATGTCATCCTTCGTCGTATAAAATTGTGCGTGAGCCAAATGATGCGTCCGGAAATGGGTTATGTTGACGTTTTCTTTTAATAAGCCGGAATCCTTTAAAAAATATCCAAGAAACTCGGGTTTATATTTAGGAAGATCCATATCCATCATGTAAGCCATCATATTGGTTTTTTATAATAACCACTTTCAACTTTTTTTCATATCACACATTGCCAATATCATATGAAATTTCATATCATATCGTTCTGAAACTTTAATGTGAATGTATATGGGGGGACACTCCCATATCCATTTAAGCCATCATATTGATATATTATAATTGTTAGGTATTATGTTAATAGCTATGAACGGTCACACCTAACACATAAGTGTAGAGTTCAACGAGATGTAGATGAACATTGAATGAACTTGAGGCGAACGCGTGTCTATAGTACTGCTAGTGTCAATACACTACATAATTGGCGACGAGAAAATAAAAAAAAAGTATTAATATACATACAAAGAAGTGCATGCTTGTATAATATACAAACACACAATGACGAATGATGAAGCTCCAACATTCTATCAAACAGCAGCAATTGCTGAGTTTTCGCCACATCAAGAAACGTTCTGCATTTGGAAAGAAAAATTCGACATACATTTGTGCGAATTGAATATCAAAGAGGAAAACACAAAAAAGGCAGTTTTGTTGAAAGAATTACAAAAGAATTATGTGCAATTTTAAAGACACACTACACACCACTTACACTCATATTTAGAGAGCGAAAACAATTTCACGTGTCCACTAAAAGTGAAGATGAGACTGTAGCGAAAGCGAAGAAGACGAAACTGGAGACAAAGATGAGCATAAAGAAGACAGAACATAACGTCAACTACATGTACCAAAAGAACGGGACTAGTCGCTGGCATAAGCAAAGGAGTGACAATAGAGATCAACCGATAAGCAACGGCAGAGGGTATTTCAAGGGCAACCGAAATGCTGGTTCCAGAGGCGGCAGAAGCGAAGGTGACGGTAACGGCGACGTTGACTGCGGCGCTGACAGAGAAAACAAGCAGCAGTCATGCACACATTGTGGCTGGCGGAATCATGCATCGAACAACTTCAAGTATAAGGCATGCAAATGTCACAGCTGTGGTAAAATAGGTCACTTAGCGAGCATATGTAAAAGTAAAGTAAAGAAATCAGTAAATTATGTATCTCAAACAAATTTTAACTCATATTCTGATAATAATTTTGATAATGATAAATATGATTTTTCCGTCTATAGCGTTGGTACAACCTCAACTGGTGGAGTTTATTATTTACCTGTAAATATTGATGGAACATATATGAAAATTGCTTGTGACACTGGTGCACCTTGCACATTGGTTCCAAAATCTTTTTATGAAAGTCTTAATAACTACAGACCACTAAGAAAATGCGTAATTCCATATGTAGATTACAATGGAGATCCTATTAAAGTAATTGGTGAGTACGATGCAGCAATCGAATATCGAGGTGTACAAAGAGAAATTGTTGTTGTTGTAACGAATACAGTGAGTCCACCTTTACTTGGAAGAACATTTTTAAGAGCGTTTAACTTTGAATTAATGCAAGTGAACAATATAAATGAAGACAAAAAGTATTCTGTAATTATAGAAAATATTAGATCGGAATTTTCTGATGTTTTTTAACCCTGTTTAGGTTCGTATTAGAGATGGGCATGGACTGCAATTTTCCGACACGACCCAACACAGCACGAAAATGAAAATTTCCAACAAGCACTAGCACGCACGGCTAAAAATTTTCGGAACACGGTCCAGCACGGTCCAACACGAAATATTATACATTTTTTTTAATACCTTTGTTAACATTGATTTTACCTACATATAGGTTCTTATTTACATATTTTTGTATGAAAATAACAGTTTATCAAGGTTAGAGCTTAATAAGCGTGTACCAGCATTCATTAAATATTTGTCGCGAGGTAGAAAACACCCTCACGCTTGTAGCCGAGCTGGCTGGAATGGCTATGCAGCTTTTGGGATCTCATGTTCATGTTCACACTAAACTAGTTCACTCAAAAATCACAAAAACGGACAACAATTTAGTTTTTTTTGCTCGTCGTGTTTTTTCGTGCCGATTTTGCTCTGAACGAACACGCACGCCCATGGACAATATTTAATTTTTCAACACGCACACGCGGGCGCCCATCGTGTCACGACGTGACACGAAGAAAACACGGTCCATGCCCACCTCTAGTTCGTATAACATGAACACGATATCGTTATTATTGAAAGAAGAAGCAAAACCAATTTTTTTCAAGCCTAGACCATTACCATTAGCATGGAAGGAAAAAATTGAAACGCAACTGCGAAAATACATAGAAGATGGATTTTTAGAGCCGGTTGTTAGTTCTGAATGGGGAACACCTTTGGTACCAATTTTAAAACCAAACGGTGACATCCGAATATGTGGTGACTACAAGGTCACATTAAATGCATCCTTGGTCGATGTAAAGTATCCACTTCCTCGAATAGACGACATTTTTGCAGCGCTTGAAGGGGGTACATTATATTCCAAGCTAGATTTGTCAAATGCTTACAATCAACTAAATTTAGATGAGCAGTCTCAAATGTTGTGCACATGGAGCACACACATTGGGTTATTAAAAGTAAAACGGTTACCATTTAGTATAAAAACAGCGGCAGCTATTTTTCAGAAAACAATGGAAGGATTGTTTCAGGGTATGCGAGGAGTTGTCGTTTATCAAGATGACAGTAACAGTTACAGGAGGAGATCTTCAGGAACACATTTCAAACTTAAAGGCAGTACTAAGCAAACTGAAATCAGTTGGATTAAAATTAAATACAAGAAATGTGTTTTTCAAATCCAAAATTTGTTACCTGGGATTTTCAATTGACAAAATAGGACTGAGCAAAAATTATGACAGAGTTTCGAGTGCTTTCATAGGCATGGTAAATTATTATTCAAAATTTGTCAATAATTTCGCCCAGATAATGAGTCCTTTATATGCATTGCTAAGGAAAAACACAAAATTTAATTGGACAAGCAAATGTCGGAGTGCATATAAAATGATTAAGACAGAGATAACTTCTGAACAAGTTTTAGTTCATTACAACCCAGATTTACCTATAGTTTTAAAAACTGATGCAAGTAGCCATGCAGTTTCAGGTGTTTTATCACATAAATGCAATGAAGATATCAAACCAATAGCATTTGTATCGAGAGTATTGTCGAAAAGCGAGTATAATTACAGTACTCTTGAGAAAGAAGCACTGGCCATAGTTTTTTGCGTGACTAAGTTAAAGCAGTATCTTTTAGGAAACAATTTTATCCTTCGAACTGATCACAAACCGTTATTAAGTATATTTGGTGATATGAAAGGACTTCCACTAATGGCATCTGCAAGAATGCAGAGATGGGCACTGACATTGTCAGGTTTTCAATACACAGTCGAGCACATTAAGGGGACGTTGAACATAGCAGACGGACTTTCTAGAATGCCTCAATGGGAAAAGGCAGCACCAAACGAAGAGTACAACTACATAAATTTTATACAGTCCGATAAAGAGTTCAAACGAATATTCTAGCTACACTTGCAAATCAAATGAACTTTCTGTGGAATACGATTGTATCTTATGGGGATATAGAGTAGTAGTTCCAACTAAGCTAAGAAAAGTTATTTTAGCAGAGTTTCATGCATCGCATTTGGGAATAGTAAAAACCAAAATGTTAGCACGTTCTTATGTGTGGTGGCCTTGTATGGATTCTGAGATAGAGAAGTTAATTCGAGAATGTATTCCTTGTCAAGAACTACAATCAAGTCCAGAAAAAAGTTTATTAATTCCATGGAAATCTACAGGAAATGTATGGAGTCGTATACACCAATCAAAGGTTTTTATTTGTTGGTTGTCATAGATTCTTATTCGAAATGGGTAGAAGCTTTCAAAACTAAAGACATAACTTCATCGTTTACAATCAACAAGCTTAGAGAAGTATTTTGCAGATATGGTTTACCGGACGTTTTAGTTAGTGACAACGGACGACAGTTTACTTCTGATGAGTTTCAAACGTTTATGAAAAAAAAATGGTGTTAATCATATTTTTACAGCACCAGGACATCCAGCAACAAATGGACAAGCTGAAAATTTCGTAAAAACTGTTAAGAAATCATTATACGCAAATATAAAATTCAATGAAAAGCAAGAATTTGACACAATATTGAATAGATTTTTAATAGATTACAGAAACACAATTCACTGTACTACGGGAGAGTCTCTTGCTAAGTTATTTTTTGGTCGGACACTAAAAACAAGATTTTCTTTGTTGAAACCACCTTCGGTAGAAAACATAATAAATAGAAAACAGAATGAGAGTATCGTTAATCATAAAGGCAAACGAAGCACAGAATTTTTAAAGGGCCAGAAAGTTATGGTTAGGGACTACAAAAATCATAACAAGGAAAGTTGGACTCAGGCAACTGTTAAACAACAACTGGGCCCTCGTTCGTATTGTTTCATTTTAACGAACAATAATAGGGAAATAAAACGTCATTTGGATCAAATTAGAGATCAAGGCACTGACAATCTTACAACACCTACAGTGAAGGAACCTAGTGTTGAAGGCAATTGTTCAGATAATGTAACTTCTGATAACGAAAATGAACAACTTGTTTCTACTCAACAAAAACCGACCAGACGAGAGTTAAGACCACGTATGGATGGGAAGGTATTAAAGCGTATTTAAAAATAAAATTAAACGAGAAGGAACGTGAGTCGCTTCTAGTCGCGACTCTACTTTTATACCCGTACTCAGTCAGTATATAAATTTTTGAGCTTATAATTGAAATTTAAAAAAAATTAAAAATTTTACATTTTTTGCTACATTTGTTAACTACATCTACATGTAAAATGTAGATAATACATCTAGAACAAATATTCTACATCTACCATTTAGATTCTACATCTCCTCCGCTAGGGGTTGCTCGCGCATTGCACAGGGCAGAGTGTCTGCGAGCGAGACAGAGGATGTCTCGTCAGCAACGCCAGAGGAGGTGCGGGAAGCAACTGAAAATTAATTTCTTCATTCTGGCCATAATAATAATCCGATCAGATTTGGGAATCTGGTAGATATGGTCATTCTTTACGATACTGCGTTTTTAGTTTTATCGTATGTTTAAAATTATGGATGCCACAGATTTTCGTCCTTTGTGAAGGCGGAAGGGGGCGGGGCGAAATTTTGAAATACACTTGTAACAGTGTGATATCACATGAGTCTGGAAAAAAATTTCGTTGCTCTAGCTTTTATAGTCTCTGAGAACGAGGCGCTCATCGGGACGGACAGACGGACAGACGGCCAGACGGACAGACAGACATGGCTCTATCGACTCGGCTATTGATACTGATCAAGAATATATATACTTTATGGGGTCGGAAAATTTTCCTTCTCTGCGTTACACACATCCACTTTTACCACAAATACAGTATACCCCTTAACTCTTTTTGAGTACGGGTATAATAAAATTAGCTTATCATGTATGAAAGTAAATGAAGTAAAAACATTTGTAAACATTGAAACCAAAATGAAAATATAATATAAGTAAATGAAGTTAACAACATTTGTAAACATTGAAACCAAAATGAAAATATATATTTGTAAATATTGTATATAGATTAATTAAATTAGAAATTGTTATAAACTTATCATGAGAAAAGTAATCATGTTAATCAAGTATGTTTAAAAGTCTAAGGAGAGGCGTGTTAGGTATTATGTTAATAGCTATGCACGATCACACCTAACACATATGTGTGTAGAGTTCAACGAGATGTAGATGAACATTGAATAAACGAGTCTTGAGGCGAACGCGTGTCTATAGTACTGCTAGTGTCAATACACTACAATAATAGCCAATTTTAATTTTTATCTATATCACACAGTTCCAATATCATATGAAATATCATATCATATCGTTGCTTCAGAATCATATCGTGCTGAAACTATAATGTTTATGTATATGGGGGGACACTCCCATATCTATCATGTAAGCCATCATATTGTAATTTTATAATAGAAACTTTTCATTTGTATCTATATCACACACTCCCAATATTATATGAAATTTCATATCATATCGTTGCCTCAGAATCATATCGTAATATTTACTTTACTTCTAGCCTTTTAAATTATCTTTCCAGAATAGAAAAGTTATTCACAACCAGACGTAAGATACTTGAGTTATGTAAAAAAAAGGAGCGCTACCTCTGAAAAAGCTTAAAAAATACCAGACTTCAAAAGTTCATAAAAAAATGGTCTGTAATTGAAAAAAAAACCAAAATTCTTAAAAAAAAATTAAAGCCCCATATCTATCAGAAAAAGTCGGTTTGGATCCTTGAGGAAAAAAAAGTGCGAAAAGGCAAGCAACTTAGGGTTTGTGATTATAGATCATTAACATGAGTCAACCAAGTTAATAGAGCGTCAGGAAGAACCTATGGAATACTAAGATCACTTAAATTTACGTAACGCTTTCTGCCAACCCAAACCCGCATGATGCTTAGATCATTAACATGAGTCAACCAAGTTAATAGAGCGTCAGGAAGAACCTATGGAATACTAAGATCACTTAAATTTACGTAACGCTTTCTGCCAACCCAAACCCGCATGATGCTAGCAAAAGCATACCTCATTCCTACTCTCTTGCATGGCGTTAAAGTATTTGGAAATTGCGACTCTAGGAGTAGACACAAGCTGACCGTAGCATTAAATGATATAGCAAGATACATTTACGATTTGACGAGGAGAGACAGAATATCAGACATAGCTTTTACGATATTTTAACTTGATTTCATGAAATGGATGGACTATAAAACACTAATTTTCTTACATAAAATAGTTTGCACCAAAGAACCGGCATACCTCTACCAGAAACTTAATTTCGCTAACTCTGCACGAACCAACAATATAACGAGAAGGAACGTGAGTCGCTTCTAGTCGCGACTCTACTTTTATACCCGTACTTAGTCAGCATATAATTATGATTAAAATTTTAAAAAACAATTAAAAATTTTACATTTTACATTTTTTTGCTACATATGTAACTACATCTACATGTAAAATGTAGATAATACATCTAGAACAAATATTCTACATCTACCATTTAGATTCTACATCTCCTCCGCTAGGGGTTGCTCGCGCATTGCACAGGGCAGAGTGTGCGCGAGCGAGCAAGAGAATGAGTAGCGTCAGCAACGCCAGAGGAGGTGGGGGAAGCAACTGAAAATTAAGTTCTTCATTTTGGCCATAATAATGATCTGATCTGTACCAGACTTGGCAATCTGGTAGATATGGTCATTTTTTTACGATACTGCGTTTTTAGGTTTTATCGTATCTTCAAAATTGTGGCTGGCACAGATTTTCGACCTTTGTAAGGTCGGAAGGGGGCGGGGCGAAATTTTGAAATACACTTGTAACAGTGTGATATCACATGAGTCTGGAAACAAAATTTTGTTGCTCTAGCTTTTATAGTCTCTGAGATCTAGGCGCTCATCGGGACGGACAGACGGACGGACGGACAGACAGACATGGCTCTATCGACTCGGCTATTGATCCTGATTAAGAATATATATACTTTATGGGGTCGGAAAATTGTCCTTCTCTGCGTTGCACACATCAGTGATCAGCCAGCTCTCACTACGTTCGGACGTGTTTTTCGCTATGTCGCTTCATCATTGCTCGGAATGCAATTCGGACGTCACTGCCGCGCAGCTTCGTTGTTTTGATGCTGTTCGGTGCTCTTCTATATGCCGCCGTGCGTTTCATCTGACGTGCATTGACCTGCATTCAGATGCTGTTAAACTTTTAATAAATCTGCCTAACTTGCTATGGCAATGTGATTATTGTGTAGTTGCAAATGACTCGCATTCCAAAATTGACGAGATAAATGAAAAGGTTCTGAAGCTCGAAGGCCTGTATAGAGATCTAAAGTTGGACTTTCAGGCACTTTCTGACAAGCGGGTGAAGCCTCCAAGGAAGGAGACTAGTAAGCCTTTGCCAACGGCTGTGGCCGCCTCCGCGGTCACTGAACCAGAATCAGCTGCTACTCTCCCGTCTAAATTGGATGGCTTTGTCACAGTCAGGAGGAAGGAGAGGAAAAATATAAACAAAAACCCCAAGCGTTTTGTTGGTGTTGCTCCGAGCTGTGAGCAGCTAAACGTCGTTCAGAGCAGCAAATACTTGCATATCGGGAAATTCTCAACCGCAACTGAACCAGAGGCGGTGGTCAAATTTGTTGCCGAAAAACTTAAGGTGCCGGAATCAAAAATTTCTTGTGCGAAGCTGGTCAAGCGAGATGCCGATTTATCTGCGTTGAAGTTTGTCAACTTCAAACTTGGGGTCCCTGAAGCATTCTTCTCTGCTGTCTATGATGGCAAGTTCTGGCCTGCATCAGTAAGGGTTTCCCGTTTTGTGCATCGGCAGAGGCCGGAAGCTGATTTGACTGCAGTTGATCTGCGAGGTATGGTACCGTTGCGGACGTCCACGCCCAC
Source organism: Drosophila subsilvestris (assembly GCA_035043285.1). NCBI lineage: Eukaryota > Metazoa > Arthropoda > Insecta > Diptera > Drosophilidae > Drosophila > Drosophila subsilvestris. Next base: position 1,031,512 of record JAWNNB010001592.1, on the reverse strand, counting down.
CCAAGAAGGTCCAGTTCCGTCCACGTCAAAAAACCCCCAGTGAGCGGCGCCTCTGGGTTCATGATCGCCGCTTCTCCAAAAATTATTCTTCCTGCACTTATTCGCGTCTCTGCTATGAGGAACCGCCCGTTGGAGCATTTTTGGAATTCCTCTTCGACGCAGCAACAACATAAGCTCTTATCGCGCTGCGCTTTGTGCGACATTCGTTCGGCTGCTGCTGGCTCGGATGGCGCTGCTCTTGCTGCCGCTCTCTTTCGGATCTCACTTTCTTCAGCATCATCATCTCAACAAAGAACGCTATTGCTTGCGTCAGCGCTGCCCTCGACACTTGGGGAGAGTCAGCAGCCCGGCGTTCGCTCTTTAGTGGAGCATTCTCTTCGGCGTCACTGTCAGCGCTATTGACAAAATTGAATCTCCCTGTTACGTGCCCGCTTAATCTTTGTGACGATGGTGAATGGCTGCTGTTTCGCACGGCGACGACTTGGCAGACTTCATATGCCCCTGTAGATCAGTGGGAATTGCCTGCTCTGAAGCCTCCCCCCGTGCCCGCTGGCCGGACGACATCGACAGTGTCTGCGACCGTGCCGATGGACGGTGCAAATTCCCTGCGCACCAAGGCCCAGGCTGTCTATTTGGCAACCTCTACGTGCGACTTCGATATCATCATATTGGTTGAAACTTGGCTCAACTCAAATTTCTTCGACAACGAGTATTTCGATCCCAACCTTTTCCAGGTGTTTCGTAAGGACAGAGACTGGTCCAAAACGAAGCGCTGCAGAGGAGGTGGGGTCGTTGTGGCTGTTAGACGCACCCTGCGCTGTGATCCGGTTCGTCTGCTGGAAGACGACTCTCTCTTGGATCAGATTGGGGTGTCGGTGGCCAGTCAGTCGGAGACTCTATATATATGCGCATCGTATATCCCACCAAATAGTGGGTATGAAATCTACAAAGCGCACACGCATAACATTGTTAATGTATATAATAATCTTCGAGACGGTCAGCAGCTCTGCGTTGTTGGCGACTTTAACCTGGGCTCGCTGGTATGGAACGCCGATCCTCAATCGGCGGCTATGATGCCGAGCAATGTGCACTTGCCGCAAGAAATTCTTTTTATAGATGACTGCTTTAGTATGGGCCTATCCCAAGTCAATAATGTATTCAATAGGTTAAATAAGATACTAGACTTAGTCTTTGTTAGTTCGGATGCCGATTGCTGTGTTACATGCTGCGAACTGCCTATTGCAGAATGCGACATGCATCATATGCCGTTGGTAGTTTCGGCCAAATTCCATCGGTATTCGCCCTGGGCGGAACGATTTTCTGAATATTTCTTTACTGATATAAGTCTGAATGTTATTCGGGATGAATTGTCGAACATAAACTGGGCTTCTGTTCTATCGCATCCTGTGGCTGACGCTTCTTATTGCAGTTTCTTAACTACTATTCGTCGAACTATTGAAAGTAATTCTTCCAAAAGAGTGCATGGCTCCTATAGGCTACCATGGTATACCAAGGGTCTAGGGAGATATAAAAATCTGCGTAACAAATTCTATAAACGTTTTGGTAGGACGCGTGACCCTCTTGACTGGGCGAGGTATGTGCAGAATAAGCGCGAGTTTACTTTTCTTAGTAAATTTTTATATAATCAGTACATTTCTGACGTTGAGAGGGGTCTTAAAATCAATCCCAGGTCGTTTTGGCGCTTCGTAAGCTCCAAAAGATCGACAAGCTCTCTTCCGTCTGCTATGAGCTTAGGTAATTCGACCGCAACTACTGATGGTGGCATAGCTAATTTGTTTGCTTTTTTTTTCAGTTCAAACTTTGAACCTTATGCAGCTTGGAATGACTCAGTTATACTGAATTGCATCCCTTCGGTGGTTAATATTGGGGAACTGGCTATATCTGACGCTGACATCTTGGAGGCTATATCCGATTTTGACAATTCTGCTAAGCCCGACAGTGATGGCATTTCTCCCTTCCTTCTTCGCAACTGTGGTGTTGCTCTTTGTGATCCTCTCAAAATACTTTTCACAATGTCTCTTACAACGGGTCGTTTCTGCCTTTGAGTTGCACACTCAAGTTGACGCTGTGTATACTGACTTTGCCAAGGCCTTTGATAAAGTTTCTCACAGTGCCCTGATAGCCAAGCTATGTCAACTAGGGTTTCATTCCTGCCTCGGTTGGTTTAGTTCTTACCTTGAAAGACGGGAGTATGTGGTCTTGATAAATGGAAAGCGTTCGGACCCATATGTGGCTACTTCCGGCCTTCCTCAGGGAAGTGTACTTGGACCCCTGCTGTTCTTAATATTTATCAATGACATTTGTCACAGCATTCAAAACTCTGAGTATCTGCTCTTTGCTGATGATTTCAAAATTTTTCGTGCTGTCAAAACCGTAGGCGACAGTATCCTGCTGCAACGTGATCTGGATGGAGTTTCTCGCTGGTGCAGACTTAACTCGCTTCCTCTCAACATTAGCAAATGTTCCTCTGTCTCTTTTAGCAAGAGTATCTTCAATGTGCTGGCCTCATATAAAATAGATGGCCAACCGCTTTTAAAGCAGACGGAGATACTTGACCTAGGGGTCTTGTTCGACTCAAAACTTCTCTTTATTAAGCATCTGAATTTTATTCTGCCAAAGGCCTACGCTATGTTCGGCTTTGTTAAGCGCAATGCATCCCAGTTTAGAGACCCATATACGAGGCTATGCCTGTACTCGTTCCTTGTACGGTCACGGCTCGAATACGCTTCCGTTGTGGAACCCCTCTGGAGTCGTGCAAATTGCACGTATCGAGAGACTGCAAAGAAAGTTTCTGAAGTTTGCGCTCCAGCCCTTGAACTTTTCTCTCCCCCTGCCGTCGTATGAGCGCAGATGTCGTCTCGTGCACCTCTCCTCTCTCGAGGATCGTAGGACCATCGTGGCACAGATATTTCTGTATGACTTAATAGTTAATAATATTGATTGCCCAGTCTTGCTTGGTAGGATAGGCTTTAGTGCGCCTGCCAGGAGCCTAAGAATACATGCACCTTTTGTTATTGATCGGCATCGGACCAACTATGGCAATAATGAGCCCATCTCCAGGGTTCTCCGCCAACATAATGCGCTGTCAGCAGGGATGCGGTTTGACTTTTGTCAGGGGAAAGGAGCCGTCAGACGGATACTTTCCGATTTTTTTCTATTTCATGTTTGATTGTTATATTTTGTTTTTTGTATAATGTAAGTTAGAGTTAAGTTAGTTTAGCCAGTTAAGGATTTAAATCTGTTGGCGAATATATAAATAAATAAATTTTTACCACAAATACAGTATACCCCTTAACTCTTTTTAAGTACGGATATAAAAAGCATTCGATACAAAACATTGAATTCAGAACGGCAATTTTTATACCTGTACTCAAAAAGAGTTAAGGGGTATACTGTATTTGTGGTAAAAGTGGATATGTGTAGCGCAGAGAAGGAAAATTTTCCGACCCCATAAAGTATATATTTTCTTGATCAGCATCAATAGCCGAGTCGATAGAGCCATGTCTGTCTGTCCGTCTGTCCGTCCGTCCGTCCGTCCGTCTGTCCGTCTTGTTTGACGCCTCGTTCTCAGAGACTATAAAAGCTAGAGCAACCAAATTTTGTTTCCATACTCATGTGATATCACACTGAATCAAGATTCTTTCAAAATTTTGCCTTCAGAAAAGACGAAAATCTGTGGCATCCACAATTTTGAAGATACGATAACGATAACGCAGTATCGTAGATAATGACCATATATACCAGATCGCTAAATCTGGTACAGATCGGATCATTATTATAGCCAAAATGAAGAAATTAATTTTCAGTTGCTTCCCCCACCTCCTCTGGCTCTGCTGACTCTACTCATTCTCTTTCTCGCTCGCACACACGCCCTGTGCAATGCGCGAGCAACCCCTAGCGGAGGAGATGTAGAATCTAAATGGTAGATGTAGAATATGTGTTCTACATGTATAATCTACATTTTAGATATAGATGTAGTTAACAAATGTAGCAAAAAATGTAAAATTACAAATTTTTTTTTTAATTTCAATCATAAGCTTACAAATTTATATACTGACTGAGTACGGGTATAAAAGTAGACTCGCGACTAGAAGCGACGTTCCTTCTCGTTATTAATACAATTCGCATATGGAACCAGCTTCCCATCACGTAAAGTCATTGAGAAACCCAACGCAAAACAAAATTTAAATATATATACAAACCTATAATAAGAATAAAAATTAAAAATTGAGTTTTAATTAAATTATATTAAATACAACTAACTATAACTCTTCTGTGACTAGTGCATTAAAAATAAGTTATAATTGTAGCACTAGGAAAAATCAAAATAAATACAAATACAAATCGAAAGGGAAAGGGGATTATCGTCAGCCTACATGTTCAAGGGCAACTTAAGGGCAGAGTGCGCCGTGCGATCACCATCCAATAATGTGGCAGCGATGCCAGACGAAGCCAAGGCCAATGCGATTCTACCCTGTGCTCGATTGTTAGCCAAAATAATCGAAATGACAAACGTATTTCCGGTACCTGCAGCTCCATCCAAAAAGAACAGTCCACCATGTTGTTCTTCGATAGCTCGCAATATTTGGTCGTAAACCATTCTTTGATTGATATTTAACTGTGGCTCATTGTTTTGCACAAACGCATTAAGCTCGGCACAATCATACTTTTGTTCACGCTCCAGTTCTTTGTTGAAAAGGTCGTGTATTTCACGATTAGGTGCTGTCATACCTAATTGAGCTAATGATTTGCTTGCCATAATCAAGGTCAAGGGTCTTCAATAGCGATCAATTCTTCGTTGTAATATCCGGCGTATGGTTCATATTTATATCACCCGTTTGATGGCGCAATCGATGTAAAAAACCCTCTGACAAATGATTTTTATGTTTTTGCCACAATTGAGTTGGCTTTGCTGGACTGCACGTGGCTATAATAATTGCGAAAAGTGTCCGAATTTGATGTGGACTTGATGACAATGCTGAATCTTCAAGTGTAAGATCCCAATGCATGTCATTCTCAAACAAATTCAATCGTTCGCATGCTTCGCGATAGGTCCCACACAATTCTTCATTAACAGTTCGCAAATATTCAAATGATGTTGGTCCACAAACATTTATTAGCAACAATCGCAAATAATAACACTCTTTATTGTTATGATGAACTGTATAAATTCGTCCTATCGCATCTGAGTGAAACAATACTGGCTGACCATGAACGCGACTTCGCCTTTGAAAAACTTTTGACGAATTGTTCCACGTATAATATTCTGGTACTTCGGCGTATTGCAATGTTTTCGCAAAATCATCTGCTTGACACAACGCAAAAACTTCAGTTAGAGTTGTTGGTGGGGGTAGCGCAGCTCTTCTCATTGCATTTTCGGGTGTGTAAAAAACGCGTTAGCCCTTTTTTAAGATGAACAGCTAAATGAACTACAGTTGGATGCCTATCATGGATCGGGAATGATAATATGCGCCTTACTACTTGATTTGAACTAATGTATCTGCCCATTTAAAATTGAGTGGTAACATTCATTCATTCATAACTGAATTGCAGACCTCTCCGTTTATGTGCGCATTATAAATCTTAGATAATAACGGCGAATATGGCACAACCCAACGATTATCAATCTCCAAATCTTGATTTTGAGCTCTTAAAGTTACCGAACGGCCATTATCTTCAGTTGATCGATGCCGATATTCGGGATATCCATCGTGGCCCGTCTCTGTATCGAAGAAAAATTTGTTGGAAAACGTTTTGAGCATTTCCCTTGAACCATACAGGGTGAATTCAAATTCAACGCACCACATGGACCGTGAATGATATTTTTGGTGACCACTTCAAACAATTCAGGATCCACTGTCTGATCCGGAATTTCTGCCGAAATCACATCGTCAATCTGATTCGGCCTAATTTTTTCAATCAGCTAAACCAAAATATGCGCATGAGGCAAAACTCGTTTCTGCAATTCAATTGAATACATCCAACATTGAACAGACCCAAATGCACCGTGATTGACAATTAAATCCATGAGTGATTTCAATTTTTGTCCAAAAACATGTGCTAAAATATCATGTCAATCTTTTGATGCCGTATTATGCCGCATCTGCAGCCTGTACGCGTAATAATTCATAGCACTAACTTTCTTTGCTCCTTCGTGACCCACAATTGAATTAAATTTATTTTAATTTCAATTAAAAAAAAATCAATCATAAATTAATCATCAATTTAACGTTTACTGGATTTATCATTTAAATGTTGAAATTATAGCCATCTTGGCCGCTCCAAAACAATATGGGATATTGTAGTGGATCATAACAGCGATGCGTCTCGGATACACGTTCAAGTTGTTAATTTCTACAATGAAGCACAATATCACGATTATTAAATTGCTCACCAACTATGACTATTGCCACTTCATCAAATTTGAAACGCCTTGCATGTTCGCCAACCGGTGTTTTATCAACTCGAATAACAATTTAATGATCGTCAGAAGGCATTCGATCAAGCGACGTTTTGAATAACTGAACCAATTCGTTGAGCTCATGGAATATATCTTGCAAATCAAAAATCATTTTTCTCCGCGTGTTGGTAGTAATGGCACACCGACAACCAGCTTCGTCTTCCGCGTTCCCGATAAAATATAATTGAAAAAATTGGTGGTCTGCGTTGTCGAAAGGTAACAAAGAGCAAGCTCGATGGTATATTCGACCTTGAATCTTAATAAAATAAGAATAGGAACAAAAGTTCAATTTGCATGAACAAAAATATTTAATTACCTTGAACGTTGGCATGAAGTTGTCCCTTATGATATTTGTGCCGCCAAAATATGTCATTTGAAAACCCGAATGATACTTTCGTATACTGTTCAAAAAGTGATAAGACTCAGGTGTCAATCTATTAATTAATGTGCTGAATGGTTGTGGTTGACTCCCCAATTCAGGCAATTTCACTTTACCACTCGCACAGCACATCCCATCTGCTTCAACTTTAAATTTATAAGCCTGAAATTGGCGACAACGGTTGGACCAATTATAATTTGCCTATGAGAAGCGTAATCGGTGACACTATTGTACGCGAACGCAAGACCTTGTAGATTTTTTATATCACGACGTTCATTTGCAGTTGTTTTAACATCCGTTGATTTGAACGGGACCTTGCTGTGCGTAGACGAATTCTTTCATTTCGATGTGTAATGTCTTGGCTACTTTCACGGCTCCTCGAAGTCACAACTTGTGACGCATTTTTCGTTCGCCGGTCCAAATTTGATCGTCGAGACATTTAACTTTAAAAACCACTCTGGTTGGTTTAAAACGCACACATTTTCAAATTCAATTTCACATTTTATAATTTTTGAGGAACCTATTTATAGAAAAGTACAAATTTGTTTGTGCAAACCAGGCCACATTCTCTGGCTATCATTTAAAAATACCGCATGCAATTTGGTGCACGCGTTTAGGAGGTAGACGCTTACAAACACGGTTTTGTTTACAAATTTATAATATAGGTGACAGGTATCTAAATAGCATACAAATAAATATAGGCGATTTAGTATTAGTTAAAAATGATAAGGGACATAAACTAGATAACCAATACAAGGAACCATATAAGGGTATAGGAATAGATGAAAGGATTAACTACATATTAAAAGATAGATATAAAAGTACCACAGTAAACACTAATAGATTTAAATTATACAAAAGTAAAACAATATAAACACTTGGTTCGTTTTTACCATTTCATGGCCATGAAGAAATAATATAAAATAAATCAAAATAACATACACACTTTAATACCAACTTTATACTTTACTGTACTTTCTAATATATGTATATACTTATACAGATGCAATGTACACTTGAAACAAAATACACGTAAACATAATCGCATAAATACATTATAAAGAACACGCAATTAATAATTATATACACCTTAGAATAACTCTATATACATTACGTTATTCTTATAAAAAGGGGAGGTGTAGTGTACCACCCTAAAGACGGATTGCAATATGAGGCGGTCCCAACGGCGCACAGTGGGGCCTTTGGCCATTTCAGCTTGCTATATTAATAACTTCCGAACGAATCAAGCTATCTTCGTGAAATAAATTGCGTTTAAAAGACAAAACTTTCAGAATTTAGTCTGCAAAAGTACATGGTGCTACAATATCTAGAAGCTTTACAATAAATAGCCAAAGTTGAACTTTGTTACCAGTGCATATTATTCTATGCAAAATGATGAATTCCAAGTTTTTCAGATCGATAAAGAATTTTTAATGACCTATTATACTATAAAAAGTTATTTCACATTTAATTTTTAACTTAAACAGAATTTACAAAAAAATTTTTTAATTGTTCTTATTTTTGGTTTACTATAAAACATGCATCTATTGCCGATGGATCGTTAGGAATATCCAATAATCTAACACTTCTGAAGTGTTGAAATTTGAAGTGTAACCATAATATGACCTGTCTGGCAACGCTAATTAACATAATGTACATGAACAGCGAGAGCCTCTGTGTTATCTCTCGTCCCTCCTATTCGTATGTATGTACACATCTCATCTCTTCAGTTCTGAATAAACCACTTATGACGTCGTTCTCTCTTTAATACACATCTAAAAGCGTACACTTACAATATGAAGAATAAATACTTTCTAATTCTTTTTTGGATTTCACATGTCTAATAGATGAAATAAATGGATCTGAAGAGGCTGCCAACATGTTGAAAAGATCCTGATTTTGCCTTGTTCGTGATATTTTACAAGTATTCATGTACCTGAATTTCTTGTAGTCCTTGTTTCTCGTTTCCTGGGCCTCCTCTGACATCTCTCCAATTGGAAGGCTCTGATGTTCTATTAAAATTTGACGGTGTGCCAAAAATTGTATGAAGCGTTGGAGTAAGCTTCTTTTCTGGATACTTTTCAAGTAACAACTTTGCAGTCTTCGAGGCATATTCACAGTTTCCATCGTTTGTGTTCCCGTATCCATATTTGGGCAGTCGACCCTCAGTCCAAGTTTCGCAAAGAATTCGTCTTGAATCATTTTTTTCCTGTGTTTATGGCTGGCATGCTATCGTCAAGAGATTTTTCCGTTTGCGGGATGGTATATGCAAGTTTTAAAATAAACTCCATACATCTTATTCTTGAATGCTATGGGGAAATCCCATACTCCAAACTTTCCTTTTCAATTAAGAAATCATCCAAAAAAGGACTGCAATATATATACATATGCATATAACACCCTTTGGCAAAATAAAAAGCAGGTTAAAAAACTTGGTCAAATTCAGGTCAAATATAACGGCCATCCTGTATATGCAATGCTAAAAAAAGTTTTGAAAAGGTAGGTCGTAGTTAAAAAGACCTACCTTCAAATGGATTAATAGCTAACAACATAATTTAGATAGCGAAAACTTAAAAATGGTTAAATTATTGAGTGTACCTGATTATATAGTTTCATTAGTACATTTGTACCTGATTTTTTTTGTTTTTCAACTTTGACTTGAATTTAAAAAAAAGTACATTTTTGCTTTCCCGGAATATTTTGTATACGGGCTTTTTGCATATTTCTTTACCTAAATCAAAGGTCCATACGTGCACTTTTGGGTTTTGTGGCTTCTACATCGATAACAGTGACGCTACCTCGCACGAAAAACGTCAAAATTCTGATTTTGTCTTTTTTTAAATTCAGGTCAAAGTTGAAAAACAAAGAAAAATTTAGATGGTTTGGAAAGTACGTTTTTCTCTAGAACTGTCTGTGCAACAAAACAGTTTTTCAATGAATATTGATAAAAATTAATACACCTAGTTAATGATACCAAAAACAAAATGATACCTAACACAGTTCAATTTTTATTCTACCTGAAAGATGCAGTATGTCAATAAAAGTTGAATAAATTGTTGCACACGGAAATAATTTTCAACTTTGATTGCTCATATCTCCTAAACTAAGAGTCCGATTCTTTTTAAACTTTATTTTTGAAAGCTTTGGAAAATACTCTATCGAATTCGTGCGGCTGAGGCCCCACTTTGCGTCGGTACACCATCTGAAAATATTTGGTTCACGCGCATTTGCACTGGAAAAACCAAAAAGGAAAATTTGTTGCCAAGGGAAAAGAGTACATTTTTGTTGGCTACTCTTTTTCAGCAAAAGCATATCGTTTATATGACCAAGAAAAGCGAATGGTAGTGGAACGCCGAGACGTCAAAATCGTGGAGGGTGAGTTCGTGAAGGAATTAAATGATATTTACGAAAATGGAGATCAGACTGAGGATCTTGCAAAAATCATCATACGCTTTGAGTCAAACGAAGAACCTGTGCAGGAACAAAGTGTTGTTGTGCCCGAAGACGAAGTGATAAGCAACATTGACAACAGCGATGATGAGGAGTACTTTGTAAGTGCAAGCGATCCAGAACAGAGCCGTAGCTCATCCCACAAATACGTGGCCCACAAAGGCCCAAAATCATTCGTACTGGTCAACCTGGCAGACCAAAGAAGAAGTACAATGTCCTCAACAATCTTAGCTGCTCCGATGACATTGAGACTCCACGAACCGTTGCAGAGGCGTTGCAAAGCCACGATGCAGAAGAAAAAATCTATGCGAAAGGAATTCGATGCACTCGTGTCAAATAATACATGGACTTCTGTCAATCTTCCGCCCGAAAAAAAGGCCATAGGTTCAAAATGGGTTTTCAGAATCAAACGCAACCAAAACGGTGACATTGAAAGGTTTAAGTCGAAACTTGTGGCACAAGGATGTGGCCAGCAGTTTGGCGTAAACTACTGGGAGACATATTCTCCAGTGATACGTTATGAGACAATCCGAATGTTATTTGTGATCGCTACAGAAAAGCAGTTACACATGCATTAGGTGGATATCTCTAACGCATATCTCAACGGTAAACTCCAAGAAGTCGCCTATATGAAGCAACCCGTAGGCTTTATAGATGAGCAGAATCCCCACAAGGTACTCAAAGTTCAAAAGGCTATCTATGGGCTGAAGCAGTCTGGACGTGTCTGGAATGACACATTGAACGAGGTGCTGGTTAACATGGGCTTTAAAAAATGTCAACACGACCCATGTCTATACGTCAAACAGCATCAACAAGGCTTCAGTTATATAGCAGTTTACGTCGACGACCTGATAATCATCTGTCCAAAAGAGAGGGACGTCAGCGCGATCAAGCAAAATATCGCATCCGTGTTTGAGATTAAAGATGGAGGTCAGCTCAACTTTTTCCTAGGCATGGAAATTAATCGAGAAGGCAAACAAGGCGCCCTCAAGCTATGCCAGAAGAGGTATATTGAAAGCGTTTTGAATACTTTCGGTATGCAGGATTGCCGTCCAGTCTCAACACCACTTGACCCAGGTTTTCACGTTGGTTGTAAAGATGAAGAATGTGTAAAGATAAATATGACATATTATCAATCACTAATTGGTTCGCTCATGTACTTAGCAGTTTTGAGCCGGCCCAACATTCTTCATGCTGTGAGCAAACTATCACAGCGAAACCAAGACCCTTATGTGGAGCACGAAACTGCAGCTAAGCATGTGTTGCGCTATTTACGCGGCACAATGAATATGAGCATCATCTACCAAAAGTCTGGAGAGCCAGTAAAAGGATTCGCCGATGCTGATTGGGCCAATGACAAGCTGGACCTAAAATCATATTCCGGATACGTTTTCTTCCTAGCTGGTAGTGCGTTTTCATGGACATCAGCCAAGCAGAGCGTCGTCGCCATGAGCAGCACCGAAGCAGAGTGTGTGGCGCTATCGACAGCCGCTAGAGAAGCAATATATCTACAAGGTCTGTTGCAAGAGATTGGATACTCAAATCAAGGGCCGATGACAACCTCAGTGCGCATCACTTACATTGCGAAAAATCCTATTCACCATAAACGCACAAAGCATATAGATTTAAAATATCATTTTGTTAGAGACAAAGTAGAAAGTAAAGAGATAAAACTAGAATATGTATCCACACAGAAAAACGTTTCCGATGTATTAACCAAAAGTTTATGTAAGCAAAAGCATTATGGATTTGTAAAATCGCTTGGATTAATTGATTAATACATTGTAATCACAAAATATTATGTTTAAGCAAAAGTGTTGAAATTTGAAGTGTAACCATAATATGACCTGTCTGGCAACGCTAATTAACATAATGTACATGAACAGCGAGAGCCTCTGTGTTATCTCTCGTCTCTCCTATTCGTATGTATGTACACATCTCATCTCTTCAGTTCTGAATAAACCACTTATGACGTCGTTCTCTCTTTAATACACATCTAAAAGCGTACACTTACAATATGAAAAATAGGTTAGGTTAGGTTAGGTTGAGGCGGCTGTCGGGATCGCCAGGAACCCGACACACTTAGGCCGGTTTCGGCCCGTTGCGATACCGCAAGGAGCATTTCCCCCTCCCCTCATGTGAGTCTATGTTAACCGTTGTCCCAACCGGATGCCCGTATGAAGTTTGCGATCCTTCTGGGACACATTGCAGACATGTCTGAGATGTCAATTAAGAAAGGTGAGCCCAAGTATTGAAGTCTCCTTCTGCTGAGAGCCGGACAGAAGCAGAACAGGTGTTCCACTGTCTCCTCCTCGTCCTCATCTCTACAGCTTCGACAGAAGTCGTTGTAGGGGGCACCCAGCCTGTTTGCATGTGTGCCTATTAACCAGTGTCCCGTAAGGAAGCGTATGACTGAGCTGCACCTTCTCCTGGCAAGCTTGCAGAGCTCGTCGGTGCGCTTCTTATTTATGTTAGGCCATGTTTGCCTAGTTATGCGACATAGTGACACTGTCTGCCATCTGTCGTTTGTGAGTTGCTTGTAGTGCTCCTTTATTTTGAGCTTACAGGTGGCCATTGGCATACGAATGTCCTCCTTATCGTGGAGAAGGGGGACTGTTGTACCAGCTCTGGCCAGCTCGTCTGCTATACAATTGCCCTCAATGTCCTGGTGGCCCGGAACCCATATTAGGCTGATTTCAAACTGATGAGCCATCTCGTGAAGAGATTTGCGACAGTTTGCCACGGTAGCCGAGCTTGATGTAATCGCATTTAGCGATTTGATCGCGGCTTGGCTATCACTGTAGATATTTATGTTAGTTGCCGTAATGGCTGCTTCGTGAAGACAGCACAGAGCTTCCTTGATCGCTATGACTTCCGCTTGGAAGACACTGCAGTGATCTGGGAGCCTGAAGGAGTGCCTTAAGTTTAGTTGTTCGGAGTATATACCCCCTCCGACCTTGTTGTCCAGTTTCGAACCATCTGTGTAGATTTGTATGGCTCCATCTGGGCCAGGAGGTCCCTCGAGCCATTTATCTCTCTGGGGGATGATTATTTCAAAAGGAGTGTCTATGTATTCCCTTGAAACACAGTAGTCCGTTTTTGTGGGGACGATATTGTTTCCGTTAAGGATGGAAGCGTGACCGATGTGCTGCGACACCCATTGGTCTGAGTCTCTTAGACGAATTGCTGCCATTTCTGCCTTCTCCATACCCGCATGGTCAAGGCTCTGGAGGCATAAGATGCCGTTTAGCGCATCATTTGGTGTGGTGCGTAAAGCCCCACTGATGCATAGGGCGGCGGTACGCTGTACCTTGCCCAGTTGGTTGGTGATTGTCCTTTTTGATAGGGCAGGCCACCACACGGTAACTCCGTAGAGTAGTATTGGCCTAACTATTGCTAGGTATATCCATTGGACTATTCTTGGGTTCATGCCCCATTTCATCCCTATGGCCTTTTTACAAGTGTAGAGGGCTATCGTGGCCTTCCTCACTCTGTCTTTGATATTCAGATTCCACCTGAGCTTCTTGTCAATTACCAGCCCTAAATAGCTGGCATTGTCACTGAAGGGGAGCCTGCATCCGTTTAGAATTGGTGGGCTGAGTGGCGGGACTTTGTATTTGTTCGTGAACAATACAAGTTCCGTTTTTGAGGGATTAACTCCCAGTCCACGCGACTTTGTCCATTCCGACAGTTGCGCGAGCTTTGCGGTCATTAGGTCGCAAAGTGTCTGCGGGAATTTTCCCGAAAAGATTATGGCAACGTCGTCCGCGTATGCCACCACTTTGCAGCCCCCCCCTCCAAGTTACATAGAATCTTGTTGAGGGAGTAATTTCTCTATGGTTGTGCTATATAAATCCCAGTTGGCTTTCCTGGGGTTGACATAGTCAGTGGGTTTTGGGCTCTCGAGAGATAGTACTGTCTCGATATACCTGTGATCGGAGAAGGAGTGGTCCTCTAGGACTCTCCAGCTTTTAACTACTTCTGACAGTTTGTGAGACAGTAAGGTGAGGTCAATGACCTCTTGTCGGTTTTTAATAATAAAGGTAGGGTCGTTACCTCGATTGCAGATAACTAGGTTAGAGTTAAGGATGAAGCTGAAAAGTGACTCACCCCTTACATTTATGTCGGAGCTTCCCCACTGAGTGTGGTGAGCGTTGGCATCGCAGCCTATTAATAGGCCTGTGTCCGACCTTTCGCTCTCGCAGGTTATCTTGCGAACGAGGTCACTGGGAGGATCGCTTTCCTCGTGAGCCATGTAGGACGACACCAGGTTTAGGTGTGTCCCCTGTAGCTCTAGGCTAGCCGCCGTATTGTCGCCATTGCTAAAATTGTGGAGCAGAAAGATATTTAGATGCCTTCTTGCTAGAATGCAGGTACGAGTTTTACCTTCAGTTGGAGCTACTAATAGCTTGTACTCCTTCGTCGCTAATCCACAGACCTTGCCTCCCACCACCCAAGGCTCCTGGATTAGGACTATCTCCGCTCCGCTTGCGTTCAAGCGGAGCATAAGGGCAGCAGATGCTGCCTTACAGTGGTGGAGATTTATCTGCAGAAGTCTGAGTGACTTCATTAGATTCACTCTCCACCACTGTAGTGTCGGCGTCGGAGTCGTCGATTATCTCGTCCCGACACAACGTCTCAAAGTCGAGCATCAGCTCTGTATCCGAGGAGTATCTCTCCGGGTCCAGCTCCAGGTCTACCTCGGGTGCCTCGATCTCCGAGGCAACGTCCTGCTCAACTGGGTTGTTGACAGGACGCGCCTCGGCCGCTGCATCCGATTTATAGACCTTCATGGTCACAGAGCTGAACCCGAAGTTCAGTTCTCCTTTTGCGGCTTCAATTTGGGCGAGTGATTCCTTGTTCAGGATGATCACCGCCTGGTTAGTTGGGCCCTTTGATGCCTCCACCTTCACAACTTTCCAGTCTTTGGTTGGGAGAGACGGGTTGCATCTTTGGAGCATAGTGAGGATCCTTTCGGGCTCCTTGAATGTTGCCGGCACCCATATACGGGCCCTCGGCCTGCTGGGCACCTCGCTCCAGTCTACAGCGACGAGCTTCGCCCCCGCGTAGACCTCGCCGATTTGCGACACCGCAGCTTTGTACAGCTTCACAGAGCGCTCATCCTCGCAGGCTATGACCTTTATGCTCCCCTGAAACCACCCCATGTCTTTGCAGACTGGAGGTGGTCCGGGGTCCTTCTCTAGGAGCTCGAAGCAGCGGTCGGCCAGTGCCGCTTCCACCCACTTCCATTGGCTCCGTGGGATCTTACCCTCCGCGCTGCCGTTGTCGAGAACGCCAATCACCGTCCTCTCCTTGGCAATCTGCGCGAAAGATAAGTTAGGCTGCACTCTGGACCGCTTTGCAGCCGGTCCAGGCGTCTCCTGCGAGCGCTGCCTCTTTGGTTGAGCAGCCTTAGGTGGCTCAACACTGAAGTTGGGTAGCACCGTCGAGGCCCACTCAACCTTTTTCAGCCAGTCCGCCGTTGGGCTGGCTTGCGTACTAGCATTTTGCCGACGGAGTATGTGCCCTGCACTCCTCTTTTCGGCGTATGTGTACTTTTTGGCTTGGGCGCTGGTTGACGCCAAGCCAGCCCCCGCAACTTCACCGGAAGGTTGGGCAGCCGCAGTTTTGCTTAGCTGCCCTTCCATGGTATCCGCTTTGGGAGTGGACTTGACACCCATCCCAGATTTGGGATGGGAC
This sequence comes from Drosophila subsilvestris, assembly GCA_035043285.1. NCBI lineage: Eukaryota > Metazoa > Arthropoda > Insecta > Diptera > Drosophilidae > Drosophila > Drosophila subsilvestris. The sequence goes on along the minus strand of JAWNNB010001592.1, from coordinate 1,015,502 downwards.
CCACCCGGGCTCATACCAGCGCCTTTCACCGTGCAGGACTTTCCTGCATTATAGCTGATCGGGACAGGCCTTTGGGCCGCTTCCTTCTCACGCTTGGGAGTACTCCCAGTCGGCATTTGGGGAGTGCCATTCTCGTTTTTGTTGTGTGTTATTTTTGATTTTTCGTATTTCTCCATATGTTTCCCACGAGCTGCAGAGAAGGGGAACGGTCCACCCCGGCAGAGCTCCACGTTACCCGGGTAAGGCATCACTAGAACAGGGGGCTGCCAAGTCCCTGAACTCTCCGTTTACGACTGGGCTAGTTTTTATACCGGACCCCCAGCCAGGCTGACTCTCGGCACGGGTCGAATGACACCTTAGTCCGGCCCGGTGTGAGGTGAGTGTTGGGGTTGGGATGTGGGTAGGTATGTGTAGGGAGAGGGAGTGTGTGAGCTACTTAATGAGAGGCGGCACCACAAGCGCATCGTCAGTGTTGCTGCCTCGCGAACACCCGCTGGCTGTCCGGGACTGCTTATTTCGGTACTCTCCCTCCGAGACAGCTTAGCTGCTTCTCTTTGGGATGCCCGCTTATTCACAGTTGACCTACCCACAGGGTAGGCCGTTCGCTATCCGCAACCTGCGACCCGTCCGGTGGCCTCAGCTAGGCCCCCTCTGAGCCACCTCAAAGCCCAATAGGATCATCGGAAATATGAAGAATAAATACTTTCTAATTCTTTTTTGGATTTCACATGTCTAATAGATGAAATAAATGGATCTGAAGAGGCTGCCAACATGTTGAAAAGATCCTGATTTTGCCTTGTTCGTGATATTTTACAAGTATTCATGTACCTGAATTTCTTGTAGTCCTTGTTTCTCGTTTCCTGGGCCTCCTCTGACATCTCTCCAATTGGAAGGCTCTGATGTTCTATTAAAATTTGACGGTGTGCCAAAAATTGTATGAAGCGTTGGAGTAAGCTTCTTTTCTGGATACTTTTCAAGTAACAGCTTTGCAGTCTTCGAGGCATATTCACAGTTTCCATCGTTTGTGTTCCCGTATCCATATTTGGGCAGTCGACCCTCAGTCCAAGTTTCGCAAAGAATTCGTCTTGAATCATTTTTTTCCTGTGTTTATGGCTGGCATGCTATCGTCAAGAGATTTTTCCGTTTGCGGGATGGTATATGCAAGTTTTAAAATAAACTCCATACATCTTATTCTTGAATGCTATGGGGAAATCCCATATTCCAAACTTTCCTCTTCAATTAAGAAATCATCCAAAAAAGGACTGCAATATATATACATATGCATATAACACCCTTTGGCAAAATAAAAAGCAGGTTAAAAAACTTGGTCAAATTCAGGTCAAATATAACGGCCATCCTGTATATGCAATGCTAAAAAAAGTTTTGAAAAGGTAGGTCGTAGTTAAAAAGACCTACCTTCAAATGGATTAATAGCTAACAACATAATTTAGATAGCGAAAACTTAAAAATGGTTAAATTATTGAGTGTACCTGAGTATATAGTTTCATTAGTACATTAGTACCTGATTTTTTTTTGTTTTTCAACTTTGACCTGAATTTAAAAAACACTACATTTTTGTATTCCCGAAATATTTTGTGTACGGGATCTTTGCATATTTTTACCTTTTCTCTTTCTCGCTGGCACACACTCTGCCCTGTGCAGTGCGCGACCGTTGCGGAGAAGATGTTGAATCTGAATTACCTACACAATGTATAATATACATTTTAGATGTATAATCGACATGTAGATAGCAGATGTAGCAAAGAAATGTAATGCGTGGTATCTAGAAATTTTAAAGTCTTAATTTCGTTAAAGATACCACGCATTACATTTTTTGCTACATCTGCTATCTACATTTCGATTATACATCTAAAATGTATATTATACATTGTGTAGGTAATTCAGATTCAACATCTTCTCCGCAACGTCGCACTGCACAGGGCAGAGTGTGTGCAGCGAGAAAGATAATAGGTAGCGTCAGCAGCGCCAGAGGACGTGGGGGAAGCAACTATAAGTTATTTTCTTTACTCTGGCTTTAATAATGATCCGACCTGACTCAGATTCGGCAATCTGGTAGATAAGGTCATTCTGTACGATATTGCGTTTTTTAGTTTAAATTGTGGCTGTTACAGATTTTCGTCCTCTGTGGTGGCGGAAGGGGGCGGTGCGAAATTTCGAAACCCACTTGTAACAGTGTGATATCACATGAGTCTCGAAACAAAATTTAGTTGCTCTAGCTCTTATAGTCTCTGAGATCTAGGCGCTCATCAGGACGGACAGACGGACGTACAGAACGTCGTGGCTATATCAACTCGGTTATTGATGCTGATCAATAATATATATACTCTATGGGGTTGGAAACATTTCGTTCTCTGCGTTACACACATCCACTGTTTGGTTTCCCAGCCTTATATTCCCCTAAATATTCTATAAACATCATCAGCTCAATCAAAGTGGTGCAGGCTAACGTAAATCTAATTATTGTTCATTATTTTGCACTGCCCACTGTACGTACATATTGTTAACCGCTAATGCTTACACACGGCAGCGGCCGCTCTTTCGCCTGTTTATATCGCCTTTTTCGTTATGCTAATGCAGCTGCTACATCTATGCTATTCTCTCGCACTCTCTCTGTCTATCTATCGCTCGTACTCGGCTCAGCAGCAGCCTGAGCATGGTGGAACTATATAAGGTGGTCCCATCGCGAGAGCTGCGATCTTTTGAGGGTACTTATTTTTGCCAGTCGTCGTCGAAAGAGGTTGTGTTTCTTTCTATTTTTATTTAAAATTTTTTAGATATTTATTTATTTTCTTGAACTCTTTTCTGAATTATTAATTAAATGCTCCTTTTTGTTTTTAATTATTTCGATTTATTTATTTATTAGCGAAAAAATGTTCTCGCCTGTCAGCGGAAACAATAACGAGAGAGCGAACGTAAAACGCTTGCTATATCTTTCTAGCGCTTGCCTCTCTGAGAGCCGAGAGAGTGGGTTGAAAATAAAAGGTTTCGCCACCCAACTGATGGGACCACCTTATATAGCCCGAGCTTATATGGCTTCTGTCGTTCTATCTCTCGATTGCATAAGGGCACAGGCAATTCGGTCCGCCTGTCCTCTTTTAGTCTTTAACTGATCGTCATCATTATCGCACTCACATTCTTTTGTCTTAGTCTGGAACTGATCTCCAGCTTATATCGTCGCTATCGCTTCTACGCATTTCTTTCGTCTTGATCTGGTCCTGAACCTGCAAGAACATACCTTCGCACCTTGTATAATAAATAACAGCATATATTCGGTCTTACTTACGGACATACGAATCGCGTTCTATCTACAAAAACATTATTGATCGTTATCAGCCCCTATACCGCGCAACTAATAAACTAAATATACTTAACTAAAACCATCGCACTCACATTCTTTTGTCTTAGTCTGGAACTGATCTCCAGCTTATATCGTTGCTATCGCTTCTACGCATTTCTTTCGTCTTGATCTGGTCCTGAACCTGCAAGAACATACCTTCGCACCTTGTATAATAAATAACAGCATATATTCGGTCTTCCTTAAGGACATACGAATCGCGTTCTATCTACAAAAACATTATTGATCGTTATCAGCCCCTATACCGCGCAACTAATAAACTAAATATACTTAACTAAAACCATCGACTTCTTATTTACAAAATAAAGACAAGAACTAGTGAAAAAGCTCGCTAGCTCAACATCCACTTTTACCACAAATACAATATACCCCTTAACTCTTTGAGAACGGGTATAAAAATATATGTAAGCTCTCTAGCTCAAAATCCACTTTTACCACAAATACAATATACCCCTTAACTCTTTGAGACCGCTTAAAATTGAAAAATATAAAAGAAAATCACCACAAACAACGAGAAACTGAAAGTTGATTTATTTTAAGAGACTTACCGGCATAAAAAAAACAAAAGATGACAAGGTTTAGCATTAATCAACGTTATCAGAATCGCAATGCTTGCATGTGAAGTAGTTGCGCGCATATTAGCGCACTTTAAATGCACGGGACGACTACATTCATTGCATTTAATGGAGTTTGCGGCGATCAATTTCCTTGGAAGGAGGTGCAGAATAATCATGAAAAATCCTCATTATCGTCCGAAATACCCTTGCTTCGCTTAGCTGCTGGTTTGGCTAATGATGCCTTCCGTCCACGCTTTTTCTGGCCAGAAATAGCTAAAAGCTCATGACCCAGCGCAAATATCTATCTCAGTTTGATATTCTGTGCAGCAAGTGCTTTGTGTGATTGTATGCTTGAAATGAGATCGTATACGTCACACGTACATCGTCTAGAATCGATATCAAGCTCAAAGCTTTGACTAACGTACAGCGCTTTAAATTTTATTATTTTGTACAACATTACCATGAACAACGATATAATGCAGTTTCGTAACCAAAAACACGCACTACATACAACAAATCAGGTCGTCCACAGGTATCATGTTCTATTTGGTTACGTGTATACGAGGCGTGTGTCATAACCGGGCAAAACAGACAATTTTTCCAAACAACCAAAAATATATGTTGTGCATATATTTTGGTTAAAAACGAAAATAATTACAAGCTACAATGCCACACTACAAGGAAAACGAAACACTAACATTTTTGGACAAAATTTACATCTATTTTTTCGCACTTCAAGAATAATAAAATTTACTTTTAAGTTTATTTTTTCCCCCATTTGACGCCTAGTTTTAAGGGACTATAAAAGCTAGAGCAACCAGATTTGTTTTCCAGACTCATGTGTTATCACACAGAATTAAGTTTTATTCAAAATTTTGCCACGCCCCCTTCCGCCTTCACAAAGGTCGAAAACCTGTGGCATCCACAATTTTGACGATACAATAAAGCTAAAAACGCAGTATCGTAGAAAATGACCATATCTACCAGACTGCCAAGTCTGGTACAGATCATATGATTATTATAGCCAGAAAAAATAAATTCATTTTGAGTCGCTTCCCCCACCTCTTACAACGCTTCTGACGCTACTTATTCTCTTCTCACTCACACTCAGTCTGCCCTGTGAAGTTCGCGAGCGCCTTCTAGCGGAGGAGATGTAAAATCTAAATGGTAGATGTATAATCGACTTTTTAGATGTAGATGTAGCAAAAAAATGTAAAATGTAAAAAATTTCAAAGTTTTCACAAATTTATATACTGACGGAGTACGGGTATAAAAGTCCAGAAGCGACTCACAATTTCCTTCTCGTTAATGCATGGTATTTTAAAAATAAAATTATTTGTAATGCTGAGACGCGCGATGAAAACACTGTTTAACATCCATAGGACATCAATTTGACGTTTTAGATGACAGTCGAATTATAAATAAGAAAAAAAAATTGAGTACACTTGTGACGGAAAAATGGTGATGGACCAAAATGACACCCCATTCATAGACTTCCACTACAGCAGTCACCCCGCAGCATGCTACATATAACAGGAGCGTGAAAAGGAAGGAGTTCCAGTGTGCATTGGTTCATCATTTGCAATTATTTGGGCAATAATTACTATTGTGTCTTATGCTTACATTTTGCGCCAGTCAAACGGAGGGCGGGTGTTGGTTTTGGAGTGAGGAATACGTCTCCTCACCCCTTGGTAGTGGCCAGAAACGCCTACCCCATTCTTGCCGTCACCCTCTTGACTTAATGAGGCCTTTTTGTGCTCTTGATGGATTTTAAATTGTTGTCATCATCGCTATTTGTTTGCCAGCTGTGGCAGACGCTGAGCTGAGGGTTGAGTGGTGAGCAGTCCCCGGGGGTTCTACGGGATGACAGGAGGTGGAGAATTCAGTTTAATCATTGTACCTGCATAGGCTAATCCCTCGCAGTCGGATTGTGGTTTCGGCACACTCTTAAGTAAATGCTGATCGACTACACAAATTCAATTTTTTATCTACTGCGCTGCAGAGTTTTCAGATTAGTTTTTCAGATTCTTTTTTTCTTTTCCTGTTTTACTAACTGATGATCCCTACTCTTAAACGTATCTGTGAAAAATTTCAACTTTTTAAAAAAATATCTTAAGGTTCCGCATTTGACTTTAATTTTGAAAAACAACCCAGTATGAGAAATGCTAGTAAAAATGTATTTCTTGTATTTTCTATGATTATTTTCGTGTATTTATCTTAAAGGTAATAGTATTAAAGGCGAAATAACGAAATGTAAATTAAATTAGCTTAAAGTACTTAATATTTAATAAATTATTTTGGTTGAAAATTTGAGATTTCTTCTTAAACAGTGTAAAGGAAAAAAGTCTAAAATTTTGGCATTAAGGTAACTTTTTTTGTGTTAAATATTTGTATGCTTTTTAATTTTTTGATTTCTAATAACCAGATAGAATACAACTAATTTTATAACTTTTTCACGGAATACCGTTAATTTTTTGAGCGTTTTAAAAATCAACTGATTCAGTGGTGCTTTGAGTTGTAAAAAAAGTTGGGAAACCTTGATCACCGTTCAGCTTGAATCCCAACTAGAGGTGGGCATGGACCGTGTTTTCTTCGTGTCACGTCGTGACATGATGGGCGACCGCGTGTGCGTGTTGAAAAATTAAATATTTTCCATGGGCGTGCGTGTTCGTTCAGAGCAAAATCGGCACGAAAAAACACGACGAGCAAAAAAACTAAATTGTTGTCCGTTTTTGTGATTTTTGAGTGAACTAGTTTAGTGTGAACATGAACATGAGATCCCAAAAGCTGCATAGCCATTCCAGCCAGCTCGGCTACAAGCGTGAGGGTGTTTTCTACCTCGCAACAAATATTTAATGAATGCTGGTACACGCTTGGAATTAATTAATTTTTTTTATTATAAAATTTACAACAACAAAATTAAATACCTACATTAATCATTCATTATTATTTCTTTATTTTAGTTCATAGGTTGCTCTTAACTTAAGTACCTTGTGATACACGAAATTTTTTTGTTTTATCATCAGGCGCAAAAACAAACAACGCAGATGGACTTCCGACCCGTGAACATGACACATATAATTGACCATGGGAAAAACATGGATGTGCTAGATTCAAACCACAAATTTTTAAGGATTGGCCTTGTGATTTTTTGATGGTCATGGCAAAAGCAAGACGGATCGGAAATTGAAGTTTTTTAAATTCAAACGGCATATCGGTTGGGATCATCGGGATCCTCCGAATGAGAGCTTCCTCACCTTTGAATTTTCCTTTTAGTATCGTCGCGTAAATTACATTGTTCATCAATTTTCTAACCACCAAACGCGTACCGTTGCACAGTTTTGGTTGGTTTATGTTTCGAAGCATGATTACTACGGAGCCAACCTTTAGGCGTAAATTGTGCGGTGGTAAGCCAGGCACATCCAGGGAGTTTAAAAATTCGATTGGATAGTTGGTGGCTTCATCTTCATTTGTGACGCAGTCAATAGATTCGAATGAATGCATTGTTCCAATGATCTTATTTTGAATTATGTAGTTCAGGTCATCTACATCTTTATTTTTAGCCGCTACAATTGCTCGCTCACTCAACCATTCATTATTTTTGTAGTTAGAAATAATGGTTGGAAATACATGTGAAAGGTTGTGTTTACTAAGTAATGATAATGTTTCTTTTATAAGCGACTGACAACTGATGAAATTACGACGACTGACAACGGAATAGCGAGAGACCTCTGAGCGGCGTCGGCTGACGCTTCTTGACTCTCGCTCTCGCGATCTCCTCTTTGCTCTCGCTCTCGGGGAGGTCCGCGCTTGTGTGCGTGGCCTAACCGTCTTACATTCGGCCATCCTGATATTCGTCGTCCGTCCCGGATGAGAACAGCTCCTCGTTTTCCTCGACAAACTTCCAAAACTTGAGATTGTCGCAGCTAGTCACTGTCACGTTTGGTCCTTCGATGTCCGGGGCTGCTTTCTTTACGTCGTAACGGCCGTTACGTTTAACGTTGACGATCTCATACGGACCAAGGTATGAACTCGCCAGATTTCGACCTGCAACAAATTGAGTTCGCTTAACAGCGACGAGATCACCTAATCTGTAGCCATGCTCGACACGTCGTTTCTTGTCGAAGTTGGCTTTGTATGTCTTCTGCGCTTGCTGTATATTCTGCCTGGCTTCATTTCGAAACGTAAGACGGTCGTCGTTAAAATTCTGTACCAGCTCCTGATTCAGTACTTCGATTAGTCGGTCTTCTGCTTTGGTGTTCATCTTTGTGCCGAACATGATTTCGAATGGTGACACTTTCGTCGACATATGAATGTGGGAGTTAATCGCTTTTTGCACAGACGCTACATACTTGAACCACTTCGACGGTTCTTCTGATGACAGCTTTGCTATGATCGAAAGGATTGAGCGGTTAACCCTTTCGACTTGCCCATTACCTCTGGCAACACCAGTTGTTGACCAGACATGCTCGACCATGTTAGCGCTGAGGAACTCAGCAAACGCGTTGGCCTTAAATGCAGCGCCTCTGTCGCTTCTCAGGCGCCTTGGAAATCCGAATACGTTGGACCACTCGCTTAGCTTCGTGATGACCTCTTCGCAGCCTGTAGACTTCGTTGGAAACAGCCAGACGAACTTCGAAAATCCATCCACTACTGCCAGAATAAACTTATACTGTTTAGACGTCGCATCCATCGGACCCAAGTGATCGATATGCACCGTATGGAGAGGTACCTCGCCCTTGTCGATGCAATGCAAGAGCCCTTCTTGCTTACCGGTCTCCTTGCTGTGAATAATGCAACTTATACAGTTAGATAAGAAGTTATTTACCTTCCCCTCTAAGTGGGGGATCTAACACTGCTGCTGAATGTTGTGCATCGTCTTTGTTGTTGCGAGTGTCGTGTGCAGTCTTGATCACCTCGCGCTCGATCTGTTTTGGGACTACTAGTAGCTCGTGCCCGACCACTTCTTTATAAAGTAGTCCACCTTTCAGCTTGTAGTTCTAATATGCACCGTCTTGTAGAACTCAAACAATTGCTTTAATCCCATCGTCGCACAGTGGGGCCTTTGGCCATTTCAGCTTGCTAAATTAATAACTTCCGAACGAATCAAGTTATCTTCATGAAATAAATTGCGTTTAAAAGAAAAACTTTCAGAATTTTGTCTTCAAAAGTACATGGTGCTACAATATCGAGAAGCTTTACAATAAATAGCCAAAGTTGAACTTAGTTACCAGTGCATATTTTCCTATGCAAACTGATAAATTCCAAGTTTTTCGGATCGATAAAGAATTTTTAATGGCCTATTTACTATAAAAAGTTATTTTAAATTTAATTTTTAACTTAAACAGAATTTAAATGAAAACAATTTTTTTTTATTGGTTTTATTTTTGGTTTACTATAAAACATGCATCTATTTCCGATGGATCGTTAGGAATATCCAATAATCCTAACATTTCTGAAGAATAAATACTTTCTAATTCTTTTTTGGATTTCACATGTCTAATAGATGAAATAAATGGATCTGAAGAGGCTGCCAACATGTTCTATTAAAATTTAACCGTGTGTCAAAATTTTATGAAGCGTTTGAGTAAGCTTCTTTTCTGGATACTTTTTAAATAACAACTCTGCAGTCTTCGAGGCATATCCGCCAAATTTGCGGGTGTAAATTTTGTCCTTGCAGTTTAAAATATTCAAAATTACAACCAAGCTTTGGATAATGCCTTCATCCACTCCAGTTATTTTTGCTGTAATTTCGTGTTCCTTAAAGAATTTCCGGGATGAGTTTCCATCGTTTTTGTTTTGGGGCAGTCGACCCTCAGTCCAAGTTTCGCAAAGAATTCGTCTTGCATCATTTTTTTCCTGAGTTTATGTTTCTCTTTGGCTGGCATGCTATCGTCAAAAGATTCTTCCGTTCGCGGGATGGTATATGCAAGTTTTAAAATAAACTCCATACATCTTATACTTGAATGCAATGGGGAAATGCCATGATCCGAATTTTCCTCTTCAATTAAGGAATCATCAAAAAAATGACTGCAATATATATACATATGCATATACCACCCTTTGGCAAAATAAAAATCAGGATAAAAAACTTGGTCAAATTCAGGTCAAATATAACGGCCATCCTGCATATGCAATGCTAAAAACACTTTTGAAAAAGGTAGGTCGAAGTTAAAAAGACCTACCTTCAAATGGATTAATAGCTAACAACATAATTTAGATAGCGAAAACTTTAAAATGGTTAAATTATTGAGTGTACCTGAGTATATAGTTTCATTAGTACATTAGTACCTGATTTTTTTTTGTTTTTCAACTTTGACCTGAATTTAAAAAAAACTACATTTTTGTATTCCCGAAATATTTTGTGTACCTTCTCTTGGTATGTCCAGCTGACTCGTCGTCTGCTTAAATGCGATACAATCCGTGACCAGCTTAAACCTTATTCCCAGCAAATAATGTCTAAACTTTTTCAATTCCAGATATGCAGATTTCACCTCGAGTATGTAACTATGTTGCTTAGATTCAGCTTGCATCGTCTTCTTGCTCCAGAAATAAACCGGGTGAAGCTTGCCTTCGAACATCTGCAATAAAACTGCTCCGTAGCCATCTTTGGACACGTCAGTGTGAAGCTCGGTTGGTGCATCTCTTATGTAAATTCTCAAAACAGGCTCCGTTACAAGAAAGGATTTCAACTGTTTAATCGCCTGTTCTTCCTCTGGTCCGATCCTAAAATCGACGTCTTTTTTTAAGAGATTTGTAAGCGGACGTGCTACCTGCGCATATTGTGGTACAAATTTGCGAAAAAATCCTGTAAGCCCCAGGAACGCTTGGACGGCCTTGACGTTTTTCGGCGTAGCGAAGCGATTCACAGCAGAACATTTCTCTTCTCCTGGCCAGATTTTACCATTTTCGATACTGTGTCCCAGGAACTTAATACGCCGTTGCAGGAAACTACATTTTTTCCACTTAATTTTCATCCCATACGAAGCTGCTTTCTCTAAAACTTTCTTTGTTTTGGTCATGCAAATTGCAATTGTAAATCCAAACGGCGCCTTGTTGAATTCAAACAGTCCTTCACGAGTAACAAACGCAGTGTAAGCTTTGCTATTTGCTTCTACGGGCACATGGAAAAACCCATTTTCCAAATCCATAATGCTGAAAAACTTTTCTGCTTTGAGTTTTTCCAGAACGTCGTCCATCATCGGCACAGGAGAGCGATCCTTCAACAGTTTCTACAGTTTTCTATTAAGTTTCCGATAATCAACGCAGACTCTCAACGTGTGTTTTTTTTTCTTGACTATTACGACTCTGCTCGCTACGTGAGACGTCGATTTACGCACAATACCCTGATCGAGCCACTCATCAATCTGTTCCTTTACAGCTGCCGCTTCATCTCCAGACAAACGGCTTGGCGACTGGCAAAACGGTTTTATGGCTCCATCTGGAACGATCTTCAGCTCTATTGGACATATTATGGGCACTTCGGCTGACTTATAACTGCTTTCCACTAGCTGCTCAATGCACTTCTGAAATTGGGGTGGAGCAGCAAAATTACCTGGGGCTTCGATGACATTGTACACCATGTTATAATCTTCTTCAGACTTTTTTTGCTGTTCCAGGCTCAGAAAAGATACTCCATTTAAATCGGCCATAAGTGTAAACTTCTTAATGAAATCGTAGCCCAAAATTCCATCACATTCCATCGCATTGTTAGGAACCACCAGAAACTTGTGCTCGGTTCGTAACTGATCCACTTCTATGTCGGCGTTCAAAAATCCAATTGGCTTTGTATTTTTGTTTCCCAGGCCACGCAAAGTTGTTGCACTTTTCAGCATCTGCACACCGTTCAAATTTTTAAATACTCCTTCTCTGACCAAGGTCATGTCCGACCCAGTGTCAACCAAGCACTCAACTTCGCTTTCGTTTACGAGTATTGTCTTAAAGCGACTGCGATCAAGAATTATATTCACCCCTCTATCATTCTTCGGACAATTACGTGAAATATGTCCGTACTCGTTGCAACGGAAGCATTTGGTATCAGCTGTACACGACATTCGTTTGTGATCCGGAGAACCGCAATTGAAACAGTATTCTTTTCTGCCTTCAGTTACCGTCGCTTTACTTTTGTATACCACTGTGCTCTTGTCATCGCTGTGTTTTCCTTGGACTAGCTCGTATATGGTATACTCTTCCTTTAGCGCTTTATACGACCGGCAACGATGCATCGCGATTTTAAACTCGTTTTTTATTTGCAACCCGTCAACGATATAGCGCAATACTGCTTCCTCTTCAACACTGCCGACGCTTGTTAACTTTTTCATATTCAGCATATACTCATGGAATGTCTCCGACTTCAGCATTTTCCGATTTCGCAACATTTGGTGAATATCCGCACTATTAGTACTCGTTTCGAATTCGCTTATTAATCTGTCTTTCAAATCCTCAAAATTGGACACGCACTCGGATTCCAAAAATAACTTAGCTGCGCCACACAAATTGCCTCGGGCCTGAACATATTTTTGTTTATCCGACACAGGGATAGAGTATCCATCAAAGTCGCTCAGAATTTTCTCGAAATTACTCGCCGATATTTTCACTTGATTATCCCTGCGTTCAACTACCTTTATTTTCAGGGTTAACAGTTGCATTATTTGTTCCATCCTAACGTCGATGTTTGCCACGCTTCCCTCAGCCATTGCTACCTTATTTTCTTCTGGGATCCACCCGGTTTCACGATCTTGCTTCGTCTCGGACAGCAGTAGATTCTCCTTCTCAGTAATTGCTTCCACTTCGTTGATTTTTTGCGACGGCGTACGTCTGGTTCTCGTCATCTTCCTTTTTATACCCGTACTCAAAAAGAGTTAAGGGGTATACTGTATTTGTGGTAAAAGTGGATGTGTGTAACGCAGAGAAGGAACATTTTCCGACCCCATAAAGTATATATATTCTTGATCAGTATCAATAGCCGAGTCGATAGAGCCATGTCTGTCTGTCCGTCCGTCTGTCCGTCTGTCCATCTGTCCGTCCCCATGAGCGCCTGGTTCTCAGAGACTATAAAAGCTAGAGCAACGAAATTTTTTTTCCAGACTCATGTGATATCACACTGTTACAAGTGTATTTCAAAATTTCGCCCCGCCCTCTTCCGCCTTCACAAAGGACGAAAATCTGTGGCATCAACAATTTTGAAGATACGATAAAACTAAAAACGCAGTATCGTAGAGAATGACCATATCTATCAGATTGGCGAATCTGAACTAGATCGGATCATTATTATAGCCAGAATAAAGAAATTAATTTTCAGTTGCTTCCCCCACCTCCTCTGGCGCTGCTGACGCTATTCATTCTCTGCCTCGCTCGCACACACTCTGCCCTGTGCAATGCGCGAGCAACCCCTAGCGGAGGAGATGTAGAATCTAAATGGTATATGTAGAATATTTGTTCTAGATGTATTATCTACATTTTACATGTAGATGTAGTTGACAAAAGTAGCAAAAAAATGTAAAATTAAAATTTTTTTTTTAATTTCAATCATAAGCTCATAAATTTATATACTGACTAAGTACGGGTATAAAAGTAGAGTCGCGACTAGAAGCGACTCACGTTCCTTCTCGTTATTATTCGTTTTTGTGTGTATTGCGAGTGACACGCCGAGTTGTTATTTTCTCTCTTCTTGCGTAACGACAAAACGAGTACCAACGACGCACAGTGGGGCCTTTGGCCATTTCAGATTGCTAAATTAATAACTTCCGAACGAATCAAGTTATCTTCATGAAATAAATTGCGTTTAAAAGAAAAAACTTTCAGAATTTTGTCTTCAAAAGTACATGGTGCTACAATATCGAGAAGCTTTACAATAAATAGCCAAAGTTGAACTTAGTTACCAGTGCATATTTTTCTATGCAAAATGATCAATTCCAAGTTTTTCGGATCGATAAAGAATTTTTAATGGCCTATTATACTATAAAAAGTTATTTCACATTTAATTTTTAACTTAAACAGAATTTAAAAGAAAAGAAAAAAAAATTTTTTTAAATTGGTTTTTTTTTTTGGTTTACTATAAAACATGCATCTATTTCCGATGGATCGTTAGGAATATCTAATAATCCTAACATTTCTGAAGAATAAATACTTTCTAATTCTTTTTTGGATTTCACATGTCTAATAGATGAAATAAATGGATCTGAAGATGCTGCCAACATGTTCTATTAAAATTTAACCGTGTGTCAAAATTTTATGAAGCGTTGGAGTAAGCTTCTTTTCTGGATACTTTTCAAATAACAACTCTGCAGTCTTCGAGGCATATTCGCCAAATTTGCGGGTGTAAATTTTGCCCTTGCAGTTTAAAATATTCAAAATTACAGCCAATCTTTGGATAATGCCTTCATCCACTCCAGTTATTTTTGCTGTAATTTCGTGTTCCTTAAAGAATTTCCGGGATGAGTTTCCATCGTTTTTGTTTTGGGGCAGTCGACCCTCAGTTTCGCAAAGAATTCGTCTTGAATCATTTTTTTCCTGAGTTTATGTTTCTCTTTGGCTGGCATGCTATCGTCAAAAGATTCTTCCCTTCGCGGGATGGTATATGCAAGTTTTAAAATAAACTCCATACATCTTATACTTGAATGCAATGGGGAAATGCCATGATCCGAATTTTCCTCTTCAATTAAGGAATCATCAAAAAAATGACTGCAATATATATACATATGCATATACCACCCTTTGGCAAAATAAAAAGCAGGATAAAAAACTTGGTCAAATTCAGGTCAAATATAACGGCCATCCTGCATATGCAATGCTAAAAACACTTTTGAAAAAGGTAGGTCGAAGTTAAAAAGACCTACCTTCAAATGGATTAATAGCTAACAACATAATTTAGATAGCGAAAACTTCAAAATGGTTAAATTATTGAGTGTACCTGAGTATATAGTTTCATTAGTACATTAGTACCTGATTTTTTTTTGTTTTTCAACTTTGACCTGAATTAAAAAAAAACTACATTTTTGTATTCCCGAAATATTTTGTGTACGGGATCTTTGCATATTTTTTTACCTAAATCAAAGGTCCATACGTGCACTTTTGGGTTTTGTGGCTTCTACATCGATAACAGTGACGCTACCTCGCACGAAAAACGTCAAAATTTGGATTTTGTATGGGAATTTGAGCTGCGACAGCCCATTTTTGGCCGTATACAAAATATTTCGGAAAAGCAAAAATGTAGTTTTTTTAAAATTCAAATCAAAGTTGAAAAACAAAGAAAAATTTAGATGGTTTGGAAAGTACGTTTTTCTTTAGAACTGCCTGTGCAACAAAGCAGTTTTTCATTGAATATTGATAAAAATTAATACACTTAGTAAATGATACCAAAAACAAAATTATACCTCACACAGTTCAATTTTTATTCTACCTGAAAGATGCAGTATGTCACTAAAAGTTGAATAAATTGTTGCACACGGAAATAATTTTCAACTTTGATTGCTCATATCTCCCAAACTAAAAGTCCGATTCTTTTTAAACTTTATTTTTAAAAGCTTTGGAAAATACTCTATCGAATTTGTATATTGGATTTATGCAAAGCGTTCAAAAAATGCATTGACTTTTGCCACCTCTTTGCGGCTGAGGCCCCACTGTGCGACGTCGACCGAACTGTTCTCTTTCGTTCTTCTTTTCAGTATGCCTACGATCGTATGTACATATATTGCGTTCCGACACAAAACAACCCCCGACAACAACACCGTTTACCGAACTGTTTTTCGCTCCTTTTCTGTTCTTTCGTATGTGTGTATGCACGCCGCAGCACAAGACAACAACAACTGAATTTCGCAACGGTTTTTCGCTTTTTTGGGAAAATTTCACAACTGTTCAACTGATCATCTTTACGACTTTACTACTTTTTTTTTAAAATAAAAATAAAATGCTCCATCCACTTTATGCAACTGAGTTTATTTCACTTTTTATCTCAAACCGCGCATTCAAAACAGGACGAGCCCCCAAATGTGAAAGGTTGTGTTTAGATGTATGTTTATTAACTAAATTGAGTAGTGGATACAGCTTTTGTTACTACGTAATGATAATGTTTCTTTTATAAGCGACTGACAACTGATGAAATTACGACTGACTAATACGACGACTGACAACGGAATAGCGAGAGACCTCTGAGCGGCGTCGGCTGACGCTTCTTGACTCTCGCTCTCGGGATCTCCTCTTTGCTCTCTCTGCTCTCTCGGGGAGGTCCGCGCTTGTGTGCGTGGCCTAACCTTCTTACATACATTGTTGATAAGTTCGTCTTTTGATGAGACAAAATTACAGAAATTATTTGGAAATTATATCAATCCGCTCGATTCATCGACAGGTACTTGACCATTACCGATAGTCAGCAATTGCTCCGAGAAATCTTCTGCAGATGTATCATTAAGCAATATAACTCTCGTTTGTTGTCAGCTGCAGTTTCTTTACATAGTGCCGTAGATTCGACGATTTGAGGCAAGCGTTTATTTCGTCGGCAGCCGTAGATCTTGGAATAACTGGCAGTGTTTGCGGAAATCGCCAGACCGTAAAATCATTGCTCCTCCAAAATATCTCGAGTCATTGCGTAAATCTTTCAAAGTTCGGTTGAGTGCTTCTAATGCACGTTTATGCGCCATTGTGCATTCGTCCCAGATGATTTTCGACGCCGATAAAACTTTGCACATTGCTGAGTGTTTTGCAATATTGCACGTTGGTTCTTCAATAGTTTGAAGATTTAACGTTAAATTTAATTCTGAATGAGACGTACGGCATCCTTCTAACAATGTTGCTGCTATTCCAGAAGAAGCAACTGCAACCGCTATGTTGGATCTCGCACGAACAGTGGCTAAAACTACTGACATGAGGAATGTCTTACCAGTTCCACCAGGGGTATCTAGGAAATGTATACCACCATTTTCATCATCGATTGCTTTCATTAAAATATCATAAACGTCCTTTTGTTGGGAATTCAACAGGGGTACATTCGTTTGAACTACTAAATCTAATTCCTGGTGATCATATTCACGTTCCCGTTCCAATTTCGTCCAATATTAGCTGCTTTGAAAAAACTTAACAAAAAAATAGATGTACTCCTCAGAACGTAGTTTGGCTTTGTTCAACCTAATGAAAGTTAAACATTTCGTTTCTATATTGACATATGTACATGTCGAGCAATATGATTAAAAGGCACGAAGTCGAGCCATACTAACGCGTCGCTGTTCATTCTTTTCATTTGCAGTGTTTCGTATCCTTCTTGCATTGCATACGGCTTTGTCGGGAAAGATTCCATCGTCTTGGTCTTGACATTGTTAATTAAACTTCACTTCACTTCAATTCACCTAAAAATTTCTTTCCAAACTCAAATTTTCAACCATTCATTCATAGAGATGCGTTTTGTTATTCCAAGTCTTATGCGTTTTTGTTATACCGCGTTTTATAATTCACTTCACGTTTTTAATATTGATTTCTAACAATAATTAAATTTTTTATCCATACGTCCATTTCATAGCTGTCATTTTCGTTTTGTTACTCCAAGTGTGATTCTTTTTTTTTATGCCACGGTTTATAGTGACTGACTGACTGGGTAGGATCACCAATTTTCAGCCATTTCTGTATAGCCGTTCCTTGGGTAGGATCACCAATTTTCAGCCATTTCTGTATAGCCGTTCCTGAGTTATAAATAGTGTAAGTAACGCGACTTTCTTTTATATATATAGATGTGTTGTTATTAAATTGTCCAGTGTGTTGCTCGAGTGTATTTTTAGCTCTATACTAACAAAGTTACGTGAGTTCTTTAGAATTATACTTTTTCACAGCACAACCAATCACCAAGGTTAAGGTTAAGTGTCTTTAACCAATTAATATAGAATCAAATTTTGCAGGTGTCTTTAAGTTCACTCATGTAGCGCTGCTTGAGGTTTGGATCAACAACAAACGCGATGCAGACGCTGTAAAAAGTTATATTTTAGAAAATATTGATGAATTGATATTTTATAGAAAGTTACCAATTTATTGCCTTCGTAAACAATCACTTACCGAAATGCAATCGCATATTGGAGCGATGCAAATAAAATCACAATTAATCAATCAATTATATTTTTTAAGTTCCAGTTTATTATACCCGTACTCAAAAAGAGTTAAGGGGTATTTGTGGTAAAAGTTGATGTGTGTAACGCAGAGATGGACAAATTTTCGACCCTATAAAGTATATATATTCTTGATCAGTATCAATAGCCGAGTCGATAGAGCCATGTATGTCTTTTCGTCCGTCTGTCCGTCAGTCTGTCCGTCCGTCAGTCTGTCCGTCTGTCCGTTTTGATGAGCGCCTTGATCTCAGAGACTATAAAAGCTAGAGCAACGAAATTTTGTTTCCAGACTCATGTGATATCGCACTGAATCAAGTTCCTTTCAAAATTTTGCCACGCCCCCCTCGGTCTTCACAAAAGACGAAAATATGTGGCATCCACAATTTTGAAGATACTATAAAACTAAAAACGCAGTATCGTAGAGAATGACCATATCTACCAGATGCCAAATCTGGTACTGATCGAAGAAATTAATTTTCAGTCGCTTCCCCCACCCCCCCTCCCCCCCCCCCCCCCCCCCCCCCCCCCCCCCCCCCCTCCTCCCCCTCTCTCTCTCTCTCTCTCTCTCTCTCCCCCCCCCCCCCCCCCCCCCCCCCCCCCCCCCCCCCCCCCCCCCCCCCCCCCCCCCCCCCCCCCCCCCCCCCCCCCCCCCCCCCCCCCCCCCCCCCCCCCCCCCCCCCCCCCCCCCCCCCCCCCCCCCCCCCCCCCCCCCCCCCCCCCCCCCCCCCCCCCGCCCCCCCCCCCCCCGCGCCCCCCCCCCCCCCCCCCCCCCCCCCCCCCCCCCCCCCCCCCCCCCCCCCCCCCCCCCCCCCCCCCCCCCCCCCCGACTTTGTAAGGGTAGAGCAAGGGTAGAGTCGCGACTATAAGCGACTAACGTTCCTTATCGTTTTAGATGTATAATCTACATTTTAGATGTAAAATCTACATTTTAGATGTATAATCTACATTTTAGATGTAGATTTGGTTTACAGATGTATCAAAAAAATGTAAAATTTAAAATTTAAAAATTTGTATTTAAATTTCAATCATAAGCTCACAAATTTATATACTGACTGGGTACGGGTATAAAAGTAGAGTCGCGACTAGAAGCGACTTACGTTCCTTCTCGTTTTTAAGTATTTTTATCATAGTTCATGATTTAAACTAATTTTGTATAATAAATACGACATAAATGTGTTTTGTTAGTATGGGGGCGGAGAGAAGGCGTGGTCCAAAAGACTAAATTTTTTTTCGAAATTCTATTTTAGTTCCTGATGAAATACAGTTCTCAACCTCGCTGCCTCTACACATAATTGTCTGGAGGCTCTTTTTTTTTCGTTCTCCTAATCTTTTAATTTATAACAAACTGGCGCATGAACATGAAGTTCTGGAAGACGAAAATCACTTATTTTAATTATTTTGGTCTCCTTAAGCACCTTTAGTATCTTTTGGATAGCCAGTTCATTTTGTAACATGGCCAATAAAATATTTTCTGGATGTGCGAAAAGGAGTTTCTTTGCATGGTTTTCAAAACAATGCTCTTTAGACCAACTCTCAAATATAAACACCATTTAACCATGTTAAAAATATATACCGGGCCATATTTACAAGTCGACTTTGTTTTGATGTCAAACCAGGTTGGTGAGTATACTTTAATAACTAAAGGGGCCAGATCTTTTTGGTATTGTATTGGCATTGCTGCTCCGATATTTACACGAAGAATCCTGTTTGCGCAAAATAGCCAACTTGAATGTACCAGTGTCCTTGGGTCTTTTAAAGCAAATAAATGGCGAAGAGGTAATTCATTCGCATGCAACAAACACACAAAACACTGCAAGGGTCGATTGAGATTTCTTTCCAATAAGCAAACTGGAGTCGTTTTTATACCCGTACTCAAAAAGAGTTAAGGGGTATTCTGTATTTGTGGTAAAAGTGGATGTGTGTAACGCAGAGAAGGAAAATTTTCCGACCCCACAAAGTATATATATTCTTGATCAGTATCAATAGCCGAGTCGATAGAGCCATGTCTGTCTGTCCGTCCTCCTGAGCGCCTCGTTCTTAGAGACTATAAAAGCTAGAGCAACGAAATTTTTTTTCCAGACTCATGTGATTTCACACTGTTACAAGTGTATTTCAAAATTTCGCCCCGCCCCCTTCCGCTTTCACAAAGGACGAAAGTCTGTGGCATCCACAATTTTAAACATACGATAAAACTAAAAACGCAGTATCGTAAAGAATGACCATATCTACCAGATTGCGAAATCTGGTACAGATCGGATCATTATTATGGCCAGAATGAAGAAATTAATTTTCAGATGCTTTCCTCATCTCCTCTGGCGTTGCTGACGATATTCATTCTCTGTATCGCTCGCACACACTCTGCCCTGTGCAATGCGCGAGCAACCCCTAGCGGAGGAGATGTAGTATCTAAATGGCATATGTAGAATATGTGTTCTAGATGTATTATCTACATTTTACATGTAGATGTAGTTAACAAATGTAGCAAAAAAATGTAAAATGTAAAATTTTTAAATTTTTTTAAATTTCAATTATAAGCTCACAAGTTTATATACTGACTGAGGACGGGTATAAAAGTAGAGTCGCGACTAGAAGCGACACACGTTCCTTCTCGTTTATTTTTATGATGTCATCGATTAACAATACAGGAAAAAAAGAACATTATTTTTTGTTGACTGCTTCACTCCACCCTTATGTAGATACATATGCACATACATAATGTATACTTGGCTGAGCCAACATTTGACCAATTATATTTGCTTCTGTTTTTCAAGCTGACACCCCTTATTCTGTTCTTTGTTAGTACAAAAAATTATACAATTTTTTTCAAATTTTTTGTATTATTTCATGTGTTGCTACCACGAAGAAGATACAATTTTTTGTTAAATATACATATAAAAAAAAAAAAGTTCGCGGGTTTTTTTTTTAAATATTGAAACTTAGAAACTAGTTCATATTGATATCACTACTCGACAAAATCGAACTTTTTTTCCTCTGGTTGTTAAGAACTTTTCTCTTTTGGAAAGATAATTTAAACAGCTAGAAGTAAAGTCTAAACACTTTTTGATTTGAGCTTGTCGTCTGGAAAATAAAAAGCATTTAAATGCAAAAATTATGATTTTTGTGCAGTATATTTTAAAAAATTTTAACTTCAAAAAGTCAGGATTAGTCGAAAAAAATGATACCCTTTTTTCTTTATTATACCCGTACTCAAAAAGAGTTAAGGAGTATAAGGGGTATTAAGGGGTACTGTATTTGTGGTAAAAGTGGATGTGTGTAACGCAGAGAAGGAAAACCCCACAAAGTCTATATATTCTTGATCAGTATCAATAGCCGAGTCGATAGAGACATGTATGTCTTTTCGTCCGTCTGTCCGTCAGTCTGTCCGTCCGTCAGTCTGTCTGTCTGTCTTGATGAGCGCCTAGTTCTCAGAGACTATAAGAGCTAGAGCAAATAAAATTTGTTTCGAGACTCATGTGATATCACACTGCTACAAGTGCATTTAAAAATTTCGCCCCGCACCCTTCCGCCTTCACAAAGAACGAAAATCTGTGACAGCCACAATTTGAAAGATACGATAAAACTAAAAGCGCAGTATCGTAGATAATGACTATATCTACCAGATTGTCGAATCTGATTCAGATCGGATCATTATTATAGCCATTATAAACGACGCCTAAAAATGTACCTATACACAAAAAAACGAGGAGGAACTGTGAGTCGCTTCTGGACGCGACTCTACTTTTATACCCGTGTACTCAGTATATAAATTTGTGAGAAATTTGAAATATTTTACACTTTAATTTTTTTGCTAAATATTCTACATCTACCATTTAGATTCTACATCCGTGAGGGGTGCTCGCGCATTGCACAGGGCAGAGTGTGTGCGACGAGAAAGAGAATGAGGCCAGCAGCCCGCACGTGGGGCCTCAGCCGCAAAGAGGTGGCAAAAGTCAATGCATTTTTTGAACGCTTTGGGTAAATCCAATACACGAATTCGATAGAGTATTTTCCAAAGCTTTCAAACATAAAGTTTAACGAGAAGGAACGTGAGTCGCTTCTAGTCGCGACTCTACTTTTATACCCGTACTCAGTCAGTATATAAATTTATGAGCTTATGATTGAAATTTAGAAAAAATTTTTAATTTTACACTTTACATTTTTTTGCTACATTTGTTAACTACATGTACATGTAAAATGTAGATTATACATCAGAACAATATTCTACATATACCATTTAGATTCTACATCTCCTCCGCTAGGGGTTGCTCGCGCATTGCACAGGGCAGAGTGTGTGCGAGCGAGACAGAGAATGAATAGCGTCAGCAGCGCCGAGGAGGTGGGGGAAGCAACTGAAAATTAATTTCTTTATTCTGGCTATAATAATGATCCGATCTCGATATCAGATTCGGCAGTATCGATATGGTCATTCTCAGATATGCGTTTTTAGTTTTATCGTATCTTCAAAATTGTGGCTGCCACAGATTTTCGTCTTTTGTGAAGGCGGAAGGGGGCGGAGCGAAATTCTGAAATACACTTGTAACAGTGTGATATCACATGAGTCTGGAAACAAAATTTCGTTGCTCTAGCTTTTATAGTCTCTGAGATCTAGGCGCTCATCAAGACGGACAGACAGACAGACAGACAGACAGACAGACAGACAGACAGACAGACAGACAGACGGACGGACAGACATGGCTCTATCGACTCGGCTATTGATACTGATCAAGAATATTATACTAGGTCGGAAAATTTTCCTTCTGCGTTACACACATCCACTTTTACCACAAATACAGTATACCCCTTAACTCTTTTTGAGTACGGGTATAAAAAAATCGGACTTTTAGTTTAGGAGATATAAGCAATCAAAGTTGAAAATTATTTCGTGTGCAACAATTTATTCAACTTTTAGTGACATACTGCATTTTTCAGGTAGAATAAAATTGAACTGTGTGAGGTATCATTTTGATATTTCTGTATCATTCTAGGTGTATTCATTTTTATCAATATTTAATGAAAAACTGCTTTGTTGCACAGACAGTTCTAGAGAAAAACGTACTTTCCAAACCATCTAAATTTTTCTTTGTTTTTCAACTTTGATTTGAATTTTAAAAAAACTACATTTTTGCTTTTCGGAAATATTTTATATACGGGATCTTTGCATATTTCTTTACTCAAATCGGACGCTACCTCGCACGAAAACGGCCAAAAATGGGCTGTCGCAGCTCAAATTCCCATACAAAATCCAAATTTTGACGTTTTTCGTGCGAGGTAGCGTCACTGTTATCGAAGCCACAAAACCCAAAAGTGCACGTATGGACCTTTGATTTAGGTAAAGAAATATGCAAAGATCCCGTACACAAAATATTTCGGGAATACAAAAATGTAGTTTTTTTTAAATTCAGGTCAAAGTTGAAAAACAAAAAAAAATCAGGTACTAATGTACTAATGAAACTATATACTCAGGTACACTCAATAATTTAACCATTTTAAAGTTTTCGCTATCTAAATTATGTTGTTAGCTATTAATCCATTTGAAGGTAGGTCTTTTTAACTTCGACCTACCTTTTTCAAAAGTGTTTTTAGCATTGCATATGCAGGATGGCCGTTATATTTGACCTGAATTTGACCAAGTTTTTATCCTGCTTTTTATTTTGCCAAAGGGTGGTATATCCATATGTATATATATTGCAGTCATTTTTTTGATGATTCCTTAATTGAAGAGGAAAATTCGGATCATGGCATTTCCCCATTGCATTCAAGTATAAGATGTATGGAGTTTATTTTAAAACTTGCATATACCATCCCGCGAAGGGAAGAATCTTTTGACGATAGCATGCCAGCCAAAGAGAAACATAAACTCAGGAAAAAAATGATTCAAGACGAATTCTTTGCGAAACTTGGACTGAGGGTCGACTGCCCCAAAACAAAAACGATGGAAACTCATCCCGGAAATTCTTTAAGGAACACGAAATTACAGCAAAAATAACTGGAGTGGATGAAGGCATTATCCAAAGCTTGGCTGTAATTTTGAATATTTTAAACTGCAAGGACAAAATTTACACCCGCAAATTTGGCGGATATGCCTCGAAGACTGCAGAGTTGTTATTTGAAAAGTATCCAGAAAAGAAGCTTACTCCAACGCTTCATAAAATTTTGACACACGGTCAAATTTTAATGGAACATGTTGGCAGCCTCTTCAGATCCATTTATTTCATCTATTAGACATGTGAAATCCAAAAAATAATTAGAAAGTATTTATTCTTCAGAAATGTTAGGATTATTGGATATTCCTAACGATCCATCGGAAATAGATGCATGTTTTATAGTAAACCAAAAATAAAACCAACTAAAAAAAATTTTTTTTTTCTTTTCTTTTAAATTCTGTTTAAGTTAAAAATTAAATTTAAAATAACTTTTTATAGTATAACTAGCCAACCCGGCGAACTCCGTTTCGCCACCAGATGGCTTCGTTTTATGTAACATTTCGTTTGGTGATTAAAAGATAAAGAACAATTTTTGTTTTGATTTATTTTTGAAAAGGAAAAATTTTATTTCATTTCACAACAGTAACGAATTCATTTCGATTACAAAAATGAAGTGTTATTTAGTTGAACTTATCTAAGTAAATGAAAGTGAATCCAAAGTAAATACTGAATCGAAGCGTTATGCGTGTTCGCAAATTATCCGTTTCATTGAAGTGCTCTTTGGTAAACCACATTTTCTGTTTTTTGGTCTGACGTTAACACAAACAAAGCGGATGGTTTCCCAACTCGTGAACACGCAACGTATAACTGGCCATGTGAAAAACGATGATTTTCTAAATTTATCCCTCAAACACTAAGCGATTTGCCTTGCGACTTGTTAATTGTCATTGCGAACGCAAGGCGAACTGGAAATTGCAATCGTTTGAAGTCAAACGGAAGATTAGTCGGAATCATTGGTATTCGAGGAATACATACATTTTAATGTTAATGGAAACCAATAATAGCAATAATTATTGTGTGAATATTGTACCTGTAATTGGATCGACCATCTTCAACGTGATGTCGTATCCGTCTTGCCCTTGCCAATAAATGATTGGATATTGTAACGCATCGTACAAACGATGTGTCTCGTTCACACGGTGCATGATATTGCTTCTTCGCTGAACGACAATGTCTCGCGATTTAGTTGGATCGCCAACAATAATTGCAGCAACATCATTAACGGTGGGTGCATTGAATCTTCGCACATGTTCACCTGTTGGGGTACAATCCACTCTTATGACAAATTTGTGCGTATCCGATGGCATTCGTTCCAATGCTGTTTTGAACATATTAACTACAGCATTATTAGCGTGAAAGCGTATATTGCACCGCACATTCAGCTGATCCACCATCGACGAAATGAAATATATTTGCAGAAATTGATGCGGTTCATCTGGTGTTGGCACCATTGAACCATGCAAATGATAAAGGACAAATACTTGTATCTGTAATTGCAAAAAATCATTTTTTGAAGAATACGGTGTAACTTCTGATCTTGTGATGGTGTAGTGTGTGGTGTATATGTAGTTGTTACGTGTTGCAATTCATTGTGTTGGTGTGAGTGATTGGTTATGTGTGTTGTATCTTTTACCTTGCAAGTCGGCATGAAGCCGCCTTCTCGAATGATATTAGCTCCAAAGGAAGTCATGCGAAAGCAGTTATTGTATTCAAGGATGTGTTGAAGAAAATGGCTGGAATCGGGATCACTTCCATCGAACAATGGTTTCAGTGGCTGTGGTGGTGTAAGTAATGGATCCAGTTTGAATTTTCCACTTGCGCAGCACAATCCAGCCGTTTCTCTTTTGAACTTTAACGCATTGCAATATCGGCATATAGTCGTCATTGGTCCAATATCTAAATTTTCATCATCATTTCACTGTAGTTCGCAGTGGGATCATATTGGAATGCCAAGCGATTGTATGATGCCAATGATCTTGTCCTCACGCGCTGTCCCAATCGGGAATTTTCTCTTATTATATTTTGTCTTTCTTCTCTTAAGTTCTGTGAATACACTTGTTGCTGGCTTGCATGTCTTGTGCGGCGTCCGATGTTCGCACGTCGTTCTGTAGGCATTTTGGACTGTGGACAGAGTGGTGAATTTAAAAGCACGATCCACATAATTTACACAGTTCAACTTACCACCTTAAAGACAAAGGCCTGCTGTTGAAATTGAATACAAATTTTCACAATACACGTGATTGATTTGGTGGTTTCCAATTGAAATGTGAGGAAACGAATAACTTTTTTTTTAAATTTCGTTTTCACAGTGAGCACAATACCGGTTTGTCACATGAAATTAACTGAGCAGAGAACAATGAGTAGCTGTCAAACAATGTATCACGCACCGGCGCCTACTTAAAATATTGGTTTGTAGTACATGCTATGTATCAGAGATGGCGCTGTATTGTTGTATATAGTAGATAATACAAATACATTTTCCCGCTTTTCTGTTGAAATTTTTCGTGAATTTTCTTTGCTATAAACCTCACGGAGCCCAAGACCTTTCCAACGAATGCAAAACCGTGGAAATCGGT
The DNA here is from genome assembly GCA_035043285.1 of Drosophila subsilvestris. NCBI lineage: Eukaryota > Metazoa > Arthropoda > Insecta > Diptera > Drosophilidae > Drosophila > Drosophila subsilvestris. The sequence goes on along the minus strand of JAWNNB010001592.1, from coordinate 988,922 downwards.
TCGTGCGTTCTGGAGTGATGGCGTCAGTAAGGAAACCCGACTTATTTTTATATAGTAGAATAGGCCATTAAAAATTCTTTATCGATCCGAAAAACTTGGAATTTATCATTTTGCATAGGAAAATATGCACTGGTAACTAAGTTCAACTTTGGCTCTTTATTGTAAAGCTTCTCGATATTGTAGCACCATGTACTTTTGAAGACAAAATTCTGAAAGTTTTTCTTTTAAACGCAATTTATTTCATGAAGATAACTTGATTCGTTCGGAAGTTATTAATTTAGCAAGCTGAAATGGCCAAAGGCCCCACTGTGCGCCGTAGGAGAACACAGGATATAATTTTTTGTCGAATTTTCCTAACTTTTTGAAGTCAAAATTTTGTAAAATATACTGCACAAAAATCATAACTTTTGCATTTGAATGCTTTATATTCCCCAGACGGTAAGCTGAAATCACAAAGTGTTTGGGCTTTACTTCTATCTGTTTAAATTATTTTTCCAGAATAGAAAAGTAAAAGAACCAGGAATAAGTTACTTGAGTTATGTGAAAAAAAGCGCTACCTCTGAAAAATCTTTTAAAAAAATACCAAACTTCAAAAATTCCTAAAAAAAAATGTTCTGCCATAGAAAAAAAAATATCATCAAACCATTTCTAAGCCCCAAATCTTTACGAAGAATTTGTTTTTTTTCTTGAGGACAAATCGTGTCGGATAGTGTAATAAGGTGCTTTTATTTATTTTTTATGTAACGTTAAAAAATTAGCGATTGGTAAAAATCAGTAAGTTCAGCTAAGGTTCATATATTTAGCTAACTTGCCCGGAAAACTTGTGCAGGTTTTTTGGCTGCCAATAATTGATTAATGCCGATAATAATGGTATCAATATATATGCAATAGATTTTAACGCTTTATTCAATCAACTTTTAAACAAATTTTTTTAATAAAAATAAAAACATTCATATTACTATCAAACCCAATATAACAAAATTAAGGGGTTTCCCTTCCCCCACCTCCTCTGACATTGCTGACGCTATTCATTCTCTTTCTCGCTCGCACACACTCTGCCCTGTGCAATGCGTGAGCAACCCCTAGCGGAGGAGATGTAGAATCTAAATGGTAGATGTAGAATATCTGTTCTACATGTATAATCTACATTTTAGATGTAGATGTAGTTAGCTGATGTAGCAAAAAATGTAAAATGTAAAATTAAAATTTTTTTTTTAATTTTAATTATAAGCTTACAAATTTATATATTGACTGAGTACGGGTATAAAAGTAGAGTCGCGACTAAAAGCGACTCACGTTCCTTCTCGTTTGTTCTTGTTTTAGAGGTAGCGCAAAAACTCTGCACAAAACCAAATAGAGAGATGCAAATTCCCCCTTTTTTATCGTAGATTGGAATAAAGGGACTGAGACAAGTGAAATCTTAAATAAATCTTATGCAGATAAAACATCCAAAACGGTAAACTTTCTTTGAGTAAAGTGTGTTTTAGCAATGAATTTTACAAAATCTCTAGATTTTAAAACCAACGGAGACACCATGGTACACTCCGATAGATATAGCTCATGTATATGTGTTTTTTTTTAATTTTTACATCCTAGTAGAAGAATCGTGTTAGAAAACATGATTTCATATAATCATACATTTTGCTGTAATTTGCTGTTACTCATACATAAGTCATAAGTTCACAGGTCGAAATTGTTTTAAAAGAAATGACAGTAACAAATCACATAGAATGCGAATGTCTTTATACAGCGTTGTGGCGTCTCTATTCAATGTTCATTGAACATATTGCAGCGTTACTTTTCTGTTTCCGCTGCAACGCGTTTACCACTTGATAAGCACACATTATAATACTTTTAATAATAGGTTAAGTTAAACGCAGCTCCAAACAAGAAATTTGTTTGATTTTGTTGGATTTAATCATCAAACAGTTGGCGCAAAACTTCCGTCGAAACGCCAAATTCTTGCACTTTCTTCATTCTGGCTTTAATAATGATCCGATTTGATCCAAAATTCGGCAATCTGGTATATATGGTCATTCTCTACGATTTTGCGTATTTTATTTTCTCGTATCTTTAAAATTTTGGATACCACAGATTTTTGTTTTTTGTGAAGGCGAAAGGGGGCGTGGCATGAATCTTGCACATGAATCTGAAAACAAAATTGTTGTTGCTTTAGCTCTTATAGTCTCTGAGAACTAGGCACTCTGACGGACGGACGGACAGACATAAATGCGATATAGCCACTCGGCTATTGACGCTGATCAAGAAAATATATACCTTATTGGGTCGGAAACGTTTCCATCTCTGCGTTACATTCATCCACTTTTACCACACATCTACTCTTCGAGTCCGGATACAAAAAAAGACTGTGTGACTTAAAACCTTTCTTCCAAAAATTAAGGGAAAAAATCGTATGATCGTCAAACCTACATGGTTCATTGACATCGCCGCATAAGTGAAATTCTGAAAACTGAACTATAACCGAGCCATGCACATGGCATGCTTGTCAACCCTTGGGACAAGCTAAGAGAATATGCAGGAAACAGAGATGGAGCAGAATCTTTTTTCGCCCTTTACAGTTGAAAATTCTACGGTTTTTGCAAGGGGAAATTTTAATGTCTCCAATTTCAAATATTGCCGCTCATCAAGTGCTTTACCAATTCTCAATCCAGACCAAGCCGTTCCAAAAGCTTTTTGCTTGTTGCGAAGTGTCCGTTCACAAGGGCTCAGCAAGATGCGTAAGCGGGAGGGCAACAGTCTCAACGGGAACAGCAGAAACTTGACATATGTGCGCCCCGAGCACTTTTTCGGAAACAGCAGGGCGACATTTTTCTCATTACACCATTCCCGACACTCAAAGAGAGCAGGGGTGTGTATATTCATTTGTATACAATTTATTTATAATATAAATGTATTAGCAGCCAGATGGAAGAATACGACCCCATATAGAATGTATGTATGTATGGGCATTTCAGCAAAACAGTCCACCAGGTCAAAAATCATGAAAAGTAAATAAAACAGATTTCAGTATACTTTTGTTCCGATATTATCTTCTTAATTTATTTCGAAAATGTACACAGTTGACATTTTTTCGCTGGACTTTGATATGTAATGACTGCACCATCAAGTTTATGCGGCTCAACAAGTCAGGGCTAGCTTTATTAGCTTTGTTGTGAAAACCTATTCAAATAATAAAAATCAGGGACCGTAATAATTATAAGCTATAATTTAAAAATCACACAAAAATAATTTTGTTTAAGTTTTTGGGACAATCATTATTGATAATAATTAATTATTATTAATAATTATCCATATTAATTATAATAAAAAAAATAAAAATAAATAAAACTCAAATATAAGGATTCAACTTTGAGTTTTATTTTTGAGCGAAGTTGCTCTGAAATTGGTGCTTACAGATTTGAGATGCAACCTCTTACCGGAGTCGTTGCAAATACTTCTTTTTGTAAAATAAAAAAATTAATTTCAAAAATTAAATATATATGCATTATTAAAAAAAAACAAATAGGTTTGCCTAAAAACATTCTTTATCCGTTCGTCTTGACTCAATTATGAATATGTATCAATTTTCTTCAGCTCCCCACGTTATTTTCATTATATAAGTTTCTATTTTGTATTTGAGCGAAAAATAAAAATTTGAGTTTAATCTTTTTTTTTTTTGCTCTAACATAATTGTTGTGGATAATTATTAATAATTATTAATACAAATAATTAATAAAAATAGTTATTATCAATAATGATTATCCCAAAAACTTAAAATTTAAAAATTGTGCTGGATTTGCATAGTTTATCCTTATAGCAGCCTAATGGTGTATTTAATTCAGTAATCATTATTTATGGACTCCCAAAAGAAAGATTTTTTTTTTTTTTTTTCCATTATTTTATTTATCGAATCTTCTCTATTAGAGACTGACGACAAGTATGCAAATCTTAGCCTAATACATTTTTTTAAAAATTAATTTCACTTAATTATTTGGAGTACGTCCCTAACTAAGTATTATTGCTGGGTGGGGAGGTCTCTTCGCCGGAGTCGTGTATGGCTAGTGTGCCAAGTTAAGGACTGCGCAAGTCTGTTAGGATGAACCTGTAGCTTGACCTGATACTTTGCTTTCACCTTGGCGATTTCATCTTTAACTGATCCTACATTTAAGTCTTTATGGATATTTTCATTCCGTATGTACCATGGCGCCCCAGTGATAGTTCTTAGTATCTTCGATTGAGCTCTCTGGATTATTTCTAAATTACTAGCGCAAGCATTTCCCCATAGCTCGGAGCCGTATGTCCAGATGGGTTTGAGAACTGCATTGTACAAAAGTACTTTGTACTCCAGTTTTAGTGGTGAGCGGGTGTTTATTAGCGAATGTAGATTACTAGCTTTAAATTTTAGTTGATTCCTCTTCGCTTCGATGTGCTTACGCCAAGTAAGCCTTCTATCTAGATGAACGCCGAGGTATGTTACTTCGGTGGTTTGTGGAATGTTGGTGCTGTTCAGATATAGTGGAGGGCAAGTTTGTCTGTTCAAGGTAAAGGTAACATGCTTGCACTTTTGCTCGTTTACATGTATGCGCCAGTCTGCTAGCCATTTTTCTAAGGCCACGAGATGACATGACAAATGTTCCGTTGCTCTTGTTGGGCACTTAGTATGGCAGTGTCATCAGCAAATGTTGAAGTTGTTGTTAGCCTGCTTGTCGGTAGATCTGCTGTGAAGATGATATACAATGTCGGTCCGAGTACGCTGCCTTGGGGTACACCAGCTTCAATTGGATGATATTCGGAGAGGAAATCTTTGCATCGTACTGCGAAGCTTCTTTGCTGTAGGTATGACTCCAATATTCCATGGATGTTCTGTGGAAGTAATATTTTAATTTTGTAGATTAAGCCTTCTAGCCAAACGCGGTCGAAGGCCTGGGCAACATCCAGAAAAACAGCGGAGCAGTACTCTCGTCTTTCGAATGCATTTCTTATCTCAGACGTTATACGGTTTACTTGTTCAATGGTTCCATGTTTTTCCCGAAATCCAAGTTGGTGCATCGGGATGGTACCGTTGTTGTGTAGGTGTTGTTTGATACGATTCAGGAGTAGCTCTTCCAAAATCTTTGATAAGCAAGGCAGAAGACTGATAGGTCTATATGATGATGGCTTGGACTTGTCTTTCCCGGCTTTATGGATCATGGAGATGACTGATTTCCTCCATTCTTGAGGATAATAGCCCCATTTCATCATGTTATTGAATATCATGGTGAGGAAATGCACTGCACAGTTCGGCAATTCTATGATCATTTTAGGGGAGATGAAGTCGTGGCCCGGAGCTTTTCTTTGCTTTGAGATTTGGTCTTTAATGACCCTTGTGACTTCTCCTGAGTGGAATATGATGGGCGGAGCAACTTCGGGATTGTTGGGTGGTGGGAGCACAAAGTTATTTGTTGCTGGGTGTGGTTTGAAGACGTTTTCCAGATGGATGGCAAATGTATTTGCCTTTTCTTCATTGCTTCGAGCCCACTCTCCTGTTTCTGTACGCAACGGTGATTCACTCTCGATTGGTGGACATACGCCAGATTTAGCTTTCCACAGTGGGAATCGTTTGCTAGTTGGGGACAGTTGCTCCATATAGTATATTTCAGCTTGGTTTCTTTCATCTTCTAGGGCTCTGCGTAATAGGTTGTTGGCTATGTTTAGCCGCTCTTTCGAGGCAGGTGATCTGTGGGCTTGCCACTCTCGCCGAAGCCTTCTTTTATCGCGTAGCAGCACTTCAATGTGCCTAGAAACACGACTGTTGTGGGAACGTTTATTAGCTGCTAATATTGGTGCAGAGTGTTTTGCCGCCAGTGACATTGCGGATACTAATTCTTCAACAGAGCTATCAATGTCTTCTTTACAATAAGCGTTTGGGAAGCCATCAATATGGGAGCTTATATACTTCCGGTATTTAAGCCAATCTGTTTTGCTAGATGTTAGAAAGTATGGGCGTTCCGAAAGCTGTGGATGATCGTAAAGTTGAAGTAGAATGGGCGAGTGATCAGATGATAGATCTGTTAAGTGTTCTACATTAATCTGTGCTTGCAGCACTCTTCGTGTGATTGCAAAATCAATCAAGTCGGGTTGCTTCTTTGGATCTGTGGGCCAATATGTAGGCTTGCCCGGAGAGATAAAGTCCAGTTTGTTTCTTGGCGTTATTATAGCGTTATATAGTTGTCTTCCTTTTGGGTTGGTAAGACGAGATCCCCAATGGGTGTGCTTGGCATTGTAGTCACCAGCTGCTATGAATCTGTCACCTAGTAGGTCGAAGAATTTTATAAATTCTGATTCGGAAATGCAGAAGCGCGGTGGGCAGTATACTGCGGATAGGTTTATGTAGCCGCTCTGAATTTCAATATGAATTGATGTTGCCTGCAGATAAGGTGTAGCAAATGATGGCAACGGATAATGCCTTATGCGATTCTTGATCAGAACGCCAGTACCTCCATGTGCCTTACCATCAGGATGATTAGTCGCATAGAAGTTATAGCCATCAAGGTGAAAATAATTTTTATTTGTTAGGTGAGTCTCTGATATGAGCATGGCGTCGATGTCGTGTTGAGCGAGGAATTTCAAGAGCTCGCACTTGTGCTGTGAGATGCCATTTGCATTCCAGAAAGAAATATTTAGGCAACCCATTTAAACAGATTTATGTTTGAGTAAGAACTCCAGGAGGAGGTTTTGATTGCGCATAAGCTCCTGCATCGTTTGTTGTATTGCTACCATTGTGTTTGTTATAGTTACCAGCATTGACTCGATTCCACAAGGCAATTGGGCCGGATTTGTAGGGCTATGCTGGGCAATGATTTCTGGGAACTGGTTTGAGTCCTGATGCTGCATCATTCCTGCAGTGGTTTGTTGAGGTGTCGGCTTAGAGACTGAGGCGTACGACCCGTTATTGTAACTTAACGCCTGAGCAAAAGAAACTCCTGGAGTCGTAGTTGATGGAATATATGGTAAATTTTGTCGGACGACTGGGTTTCGTGCTGCAGCTATCTGTTGGCTTAGGCGATTTTTTAATTCTTTATAGACAGGACACCCTCTATAGTTGGCAGTGTGGTTTCCCCCACAGTTGCTACATTTTTTGGCAGATGGGTCTTCCTTGTTTACGGGACAGGCCTCAGTGAGATGAACATCCCCACAGGCAACGCAGACTGCCCGTAGAGTGCAATAGGTTTTGGTGTGTCCATATTCTTGGCAATTTGTGCATTGGACTGGTCCATTTCGTTTATGCGGTTCCTCAACGGTGATCCTACGGTGCAGTAGATATTGAAGCTTGTAGATTGGGTGGACTTCATTTTTGCTTATGTGCATACTGCCAGGTGTCAGTTCTACCTTGAACATTGGCTGAGGAATTTTGTTTCTATTTATTATGTTTGAAACCATTTTGACCTCGAAGCCCTTATCGTTAAGTCCATCTATTATCTCATTGATTGGGACTGTTGGTTCGATTCCTTTGATAACCACTTGTAGTCCTTTGCTACTCTTAAGTTGGTAGGTGTAGTAATTCAATTTCTCGTTTTCTAGGTATTCGACCACTGATCGATAATTTTCTTCGTCTTTCACTTGTATTTTAGTTTCATTTATGTTACCTCTTTTTATATGCGTGACATAAAATGTGTCTGCGCCAATTTTATCTGATACTTTTTTAACTAGCATAGCACAATTCGCCTGCCGTTTGAGCCTCATCCTGATCCTCATTTTGGACACTGAGGTTTGTTATAGTTACCAGCATTGACTCGATTCCACAAGGCAATTGGGCCGGATTTGTAGGGCTATGCTGGGCAATGATTTCTGGGAACTGGTTTGAGTCCTGATGCTGCATCATTCCTGCAGTGGTTTGTTGAGGTGTCGGCTTAGAGACTGAGGCGTACGACCCGTTATTGTAACTTAACGCCTGAGCAAAAGAAACTCCTGGAGTCGTAGTTGATGGACACTGTTGTTTGCCATTGGCTTATGTGGCACAGCGTTTTCATCTATCTTTTTTAGTTTTGGTGCTTTCTTCGCAGCTTGCGGGCTCAGTTAGTTTGTACGGTCTGAATTAACGCTACGTTAGCGTTTTTTGAGCTTATCGGCTGGGAGGGAATGGGATTGTCGCAGTGGGTCGACAATACCGGGCGTTGGGCAGTTGAAGTTGTTGTTGTTGTAGTTGTTGTTGTAGTTGTTGTCGTTGCTGTGGTCAATGTCACCGTTTTAAACGAGGGCATTGTGCTTGTGGTCGTTGCTATTAGCAAATCATTGGCGAGGCCGTAAGAATCGGGGGATTGGCACTGAGCACTCCATGACCCACTTTGCAATGCAGGGGAGAGAGAGCGTGCTCTTTCCTCGTTCACTTGCAGTGTTGCAGTTTTTGTTGGTACTGCTACCGTTGGCGAGCGTATGGAGAAGTAAGCGTTGCTTTTAGCTTGCGAGAGCCGACGCTCGTCTTGTTGCTGCTGCCGGGCTTGGCTCATTTTGGCTTTGGTTACAGTGCTTGTGAATTTTACCGAGCTAGTGCTCTTATGCGTTGACATTTGTTTTTCTTTTATCTTAATTCTATTAATCTTTATTACGTGATTTTTTGATTTTCATGGGCTACACGAGTACAGGTACCCATGCATACCCCGAGATTTTATTTTTCGCGAATTAATTGTCGATCAATTGCGATTATTTGATTTTCACGGCGGAGCGATACAAAAATACGTCTGAAGTCGTTGACGGTTTTAGATTAGATTTAGATTTTAGATAAATGGTTTTTTTTACCAGACAATTTGCCCAATCAAGGCTTATTAACGCAGAATTTGTTTACGTGACGCCAGTAACAAACATATGTACGTCAGATGCATCCGCCGATTTATTAGATAAAATAAAATTCTATATTTAATAACATGTAAAATTGACAATCAAATTTCGAAGATCATTTCTGATTTTTTTTAATGTTATGTCAGGTCATATTTAGGTTTATACATACATATAAGTACGTACATATGTACAAATGTACATATGCTTAAAACCGTACGTTCGACTTAAATCATTGCTTAATTGAATATAGAGCCACCTAACTCCTATTTAAAAGAAAAATAATTTTTCTCAAAATTTAAGTTTTCACTATTTGTTTTGTCGTACAAATAATGTAATGCCAGAATGGAAATGTCCATACATATATTTTTAATCAGCATCAATTACCGTCCGTTTGTTCATCTGTCTCTTGATGACTGTCTAGATCTTAGAAATTTTTAGAGCAAGAGCAGCCGGGTTTCTGTTCAAAAAATCTCCTCGCTTGTCAAAGCTTGCAAACACTAATGTTCTTATGTTATGTATGTATGTATGTTCCTACCGTGATGGGTCGTGCCGCAGAATTTCAGTCCATGTCTATTTCCAGTCAACGACATGACAACGAAAATATTCTTGTTCAGCATTAAAAGCCGAGTTGCAATATCAATAGCAATGTCTGTATGTCCATCCGTCTTGTTTAACGCCTAGTTTTCAGAGAAGCTATAGAAAAATAAAGAACGATAATATGAGTATCTACCAGATTGCCGACATAGATCAGATCGGATCATTATAATAGCCAAATTTAATAAAATCATTTTCCGTTGCTGACTAACCCCCTGCTACGCGCTCGCTCTTCATCATACTCTTCATCGTCCAATGTACTGTGTAACTGAGATATAACAGCTGTAAAAAATTCTACAGAAGGTATGGAAACAGCTGAAATATGGGTAAATAAATAGCTCTCTCCATAATATCTCATCACCGTTTTGTCTTCTTCCATTAAAAATTAAGAAAAATTATAGGAGATGCGTCTACTTTTTCCATTTCCCACCCAACTCCCCTATCAAACTACACTCCGCTTTAACCAAGAAATTGATCTGCTCCTTTTGCGAAAATAGTCCCCAAAAAGAGAGCGAGAAAGCATGCGGCAGTTATCGGCTCCAATACGGTACCAATTCAGGCGTTTACGTATAGCTATGGATAAAATACATTTTATGTATATGTAAGTAACATAAATAATAAACGTACATACATAAATATGTGTGCAGCGACCCAAGATATTCTTTTAAGCCAGGTATGTAATATAATTTTGTGGGAATGCTTTACCCATTCGGTTATTGGTCCAATACGTTGGGTAAAGACACAAATGTGGGCCTCCCACCATGTAAATATACTCAACAGAATAATGCTGGATAGGAAATGTCAATAAAGTGGTAGTCCCAGGAAGATAATGACACGAATCACTCCCAAATGCTGACCAACAAATGGTTGGACAACAAAGTGCCCCTAATGGAAACGTCTCATAGTGGGTTCTGCCAAAATGAAAAAAAATTAATATTTTCAAACTAAAACTGACTTTATGAAACCTATGTCCAAACTTTATAATGCCATACTGATTTTGCATAGATTTGAACGTTACTTTATAAAATACCATCGAAAGTGTGAAAATGTTCCTTTGGTGTATACAGAGTCAGAAAAAACTCTGCACTTGACTTGGTTTTTACAATTTAACTTTTGGATAATATGTGTTTTGTTTTGTGTAACTCGTTGTTTATACACGCAAGCCTTTGTGTTTTTTTTTTATGAATTTAATAACAACTGTATTTTTTGTTAAGTTTTTTTCAGATGTAGCGCTGTTTTTACATAACTTAAGTATCTTACATTTGGTTGGAATGAATAAAATAATTTAATTAATTAATCAAAAAATTTTAAGCTTCTAAAATATTTGACAATTCTAACGACATCATAGCATCACATACATATGGGCATTTCTCTGAAGTCGAACGGGACAGTCGTACGCATTGCAAATGGTAGAAAGTTTAAACAAAGACGGATTTTCAAAATATGTTAACCTTTATGATACACCTCTTGATTAACCCTATAAGTGGTGCTAAGGTCGATTTTTGGCCACTATTCGTTTTCGATATTTTGTCAAAAAACCGAGCCATTCGCACGGGACAAATATGGAAGAGGTTTTAGCGGTGATCAATTTAAACTTATATTTCAGCGAAAGTTGAGGCACTATGTTCATGCAAATTTCTAAACATATTGTGCATTGATGTCTCTTTAAAATGGTAATAGTTATAAGCAAATATGATTCGTAGTTTTTTAAAAATTTAATTAAGATCATATTCGCACGGGACCTGTCGCACGGGACAAAAATTCGTAGTGGTTACCAGTGGTTGAACCATTTTTCTCGTATTTTTTTAAGAAAGATTTTGGTGAACAACTTTTCTCAAGAAGTACTTTTTTAAATGAGATAATTGTAATAGAAAACATGGCTAAGCCCAAACAAAAAATGCCAAAAAATAATGAAAAAAGGGAATTTTAGCTTATTTGAATAGGTTTTTACATCAGAGTTAAAGAAATTATATGTCCATTGGGTGAATTAGTTGTCGCTCATTAAATTTAGACTATAATATCCCATCAGAATCATATGGAAATGTGTTTTTATAGACATTAAATTTTTTGGTCTCGTCCACCGTCAGAGAAATGCCCATATATACTGACTGAGTACAGGTATAAAAATAGAGTCGCGGCCACATAAGCGACCCACAACGTCCCTTCTCGTTAAAAAATATTTTGGGGGTATATTAAACATTTGAAGTATGAGAAAGTGCTTTATACTGCTTTATATTTTTCTTATTTTCGTATGCATTCTCCCTGGAAAAGAGTAAATGCGATAATAGGATAGGATATAGGATATATTTTACATTTTTTTGCTACATCTGTTAACTACATCTACATCTAAAATGTAGATTATACATGTAGAGCAGCTATTCTACATCTACCATTTAGATTCTACATCTCCTCCGCTAGGGGTTGCTCGCGCATTGCACAGGGCAGAGTGTGTGCGAGCGAGAAAGAGAATGAGTAGCGTGAGCTGCGCCAGAGGAGGTGGGGGAAGCAACTGAAAATTAATTTCTTCATTCTGGCCATAATAATGATCCGATCTTATTCAGATTCGGCAATCTGATAGATATAGTCATTCTTTACGATACTGCGTTTTTAGTTTTATCGTATGTTAAATTGTAAATGCCACAGGTCCTTTGTGAGGGCGGAAGGGAGCGGGGCGAAATTTGAAATACACTTGTAGCAGTGTGATATCACATGAGTCTCGAAACAAAATTTGGTTGCTCTAACTCTTATAGTCTCTGAGATCTAGGCGCTCATCAAGACAGACAGACGGACAGACAGACAGACAGACAGACAGAGACTCGGCTTTTGATGCTGATCAAGAATATATATACTTTATGGGGTCGGAAAATTTTCCTCTCTGCGTTACACACATCCACTTTTAGCACAAATACAATATACCCCTTAACTCTTTTTGAGTACGGGGTATAAAAAGAACAAGTGAGCAAGTGAATGAACAACTGAAAAAGTGAGTGAACAAGTGAAAAACTGAACAAGTGAGCAACTGAGTGAACAGGTGAGCAAGGGAGCAACTGAACAAAAAAATTAGTGAACATGTTCAGTTCGCTCACTGACGTGAACAGCTCTTTTTTTTCACTCACTCATAAGCAACCCAACTCTATTGTACAGGGCAGAGTGTGTGCGAGCGAGAAAGAGAATGAATAGCGTCGGCAACGCCAGAGGAGGTGGGGGAAGCAACTGAAAATGAATTTCTTCATTCTGGCTATGATCTGCACCAGATTTGGCAATCTGGTAGATATGGTCATTCTCTACGATACTGCGTTTTTATTTTTATCGTATCCACAGATTTTCGTCCTTTGGGAAGGCGGAGGGGGACGTGGTAAAATTTTGAAATTTTTGTCCAGTGCGAATATAGTCTTTATATAATTTAAAAAAAATTTCAATCATATTTGCGTATAATTTTAAAGAGACATCAATGCACAACATATCCATAAATTCGCATCAACATGTTGGCTCAATTTTCGCTGAAATCTGAGTTTGAATTGATCGCCGCGAAAACCACTTCCATATGAGTCACGTGCAAATTGCTTCGTTTTTTGACAAAATTTAGAAAACTAATAATTGACCTTAGACCTTAGCAAGAGGTGTACCATAAAAGTCAAAGAGTTTTGAGATGTAGAATATACATTGTAGATGACAGATGTAGCAAAAAAAATGTTAAATCTAAAATATTTTAAAATATTCCATAAATAATAAGCTGACATATTTATATACTGACTGAGAACGGGTATAAGAATAGAGTCGCGTCCACAGAAGCGACTCATAACGCACCTTCACGTTTTAAATGTACTTGACACACTTTTGGATTCTTACGTCCCACTTTCTTGTTGTGAAAAATCTTTCGATAATGAATCGTTGAATAAGAAATTAGCCGGAACAGGACGGTCTATATGCTGCGTGTTGGGTTTTATTACTAACATATGTATAACTCAGGATTTCTTATAATGTATATTCATGGTGAGTTAAGTTAAAGTAAGGATCGTGGAATATGGTATAAGAACATGGTTAATATAGATATTCATAAATTAAATGCAACTTAATTTTCTACATCCTCGGCCCCACCAAAGACTGATTTTATCTCTAACCGATACAATAGTTGAATCGGTCGTCGCAAAATTTGTTGATTTTTCAATCTCACGTCGCATGCTCTAGCTCGCCCATCTTGTCCGATGTACCTCGCAGTTAGCATTACCAATTTCCAGAGTACCGAGGTTGATAAACATCTTGCACAAGAACTACGTCGCCTTCGTTTAGAGATGTCGCTGATTGAGTCTTGTGAGTCGCTGCTTACGTATGTAAGTAGCCTTTTGTTCACTACTCTCTCCACTGTATTCAATTTGGCTCTCCCAATCGTGGACTTTAAACAATCTTTTTTTGTGCGTACAAGACGCTCCCAAAATCCGCCCCACCAGCTCGATCGAGTATGAATTTCCACTTCATTCCGCTGAAAATAGTTGTAATCCAATAGATTTTCCAATTTCTGTAATTCCAGACAAATCTTTTCCTGTTGTTTTTGCTGATGTATAAATCTGATCCAATAACGATCCACTTCTCCAATTTGTTTGAAGTTGAACTCAAATGCTTCGATTTTTATTTAGACATTTTATGAAACGAAAGACAAATCTTGTTACTCGTAACATTTTATTGGATGTCCGAACCGTTGAATAGGAAATATAGATTCAATTTCCGCATTGGTAATGTTTTTTTCTGTCTTCTGGTCTTGAATCGTTAACGTTACTTGTCCGTTGTTATCCTCGTTGCTGGCCAAGTGCTGCTAAAATCCGATAGCCGATGTCTCCACAGCTCTGAGGTCTGAAGCTTCTTAGCTGATATACCTCGGGTCAACAAATCCACTGGATTGCACTTGCCTTCGCAATGATGACAATAGTATACCTACATTAGTTAATTTGTTAATCTCGCTTTCTCTTGCCTTGATATACGGCTTTGTCTGTTTTCCACCGCTGACGATCCAATTCAGAGCAATACTGGAATCAGAGCACATGTATTTATTAAAAATTTTATGATTCAGTTCTGATATTAGATACTTAGCCAATCTGGATGAAACTGAATGCAGCCGTCAACTCGAGCCTAGGTAGGCTAAGCATCTTTCCATTCTCCTTCTCTTCCTTATTTTTTTAAGGACTCACTCTGTTTTTCGAGCGTATAAGCTCCGTCTTTATATTTCCATCGCGATCAATTTGTCTTATATATGCCACCGCTCCATACGCTGATTGACTGGCGTCTGCAAATACGTGCATGCAGCCCATATATACTGACTGAGTACAGGTATAAAAATAGAGTCGCGGCCACATAAGCGACCCACAACGTCCCTTCTCGTTAAAAAATATTTTGGGGGTATATTAAACATTTGAAGTATGAGAAAGTGCTTTATACTGCTTTATATTTTTCTTATTTTCGTATGCATTCTCCCTGGAAAAGAGTAAATGCGATAATAGGATAGGATATAGGATATATTTTACATTTTTTTGCTACATCTGTTAACTACATCTACATCTAAAATGTAGATTATACATGTAGAGCAGCTATTCTACATCTACCATTTAGATTCTACATCTCCTCCGCTAGGGGTTGCTCGCGCATTGCACAGGGCAGAGTGTGTGCGAGCGAGAAAGAGAATGAGTAGCGTGAGCTGCGCCAGAGGAGGTGGGGGAAGCAACTGAAAATTAATTTCTTCATTCTGGCCATAATAATGATCCGATCTTATTCAGATTCGGCAATCTGATAGATATAGTCATTCTTTACGATACTGCGTTTTTAGTTTTATCGTATGTTAAATTGTAAATGCCACAGGTCCTTTGTGAGGGCGGAAGGGAGCGGGGCGAAATTTTGAAATACACTTGTAGCAGTGTGATATCACATGAGTCTCGAAACAAAATTTGGTTGCTCTAACTCTTATAGTCTCTGAGATCTAGGCGCTCATCAAGACAGACAGACGGACAGACAGACAGACAGACAGACAGAGACTCGGCTTTTGATGCTGATCAAGAATATATATACTTTATGGGGTCGGAAAATTTTCCTCTCTGCGTTACACACATCCACTTTTAGCACAAATACAATATACCCCTTAACTCTTTTTGAGTACGGGGTATAAAAAGAACAAGTGAGCAAGTGAATGAACAACTGAAAAAGTGAGTGAACAAGTGAAAAACTGAACAAGTGAGCAACTGAGTGAACAGGTGAGCAAGGGAGCAACTGAACAAAAAAATTAGTGAACATGTTCAGTTCGCTCACTGACGTGAACAGCTCTTTTTTTTCACTCACTCATAAGCAACCCAACTCTATTGTACAGGGCAGAGTGTGTGCGAGCGAGAAAGAGAATGAATAGCGTCGGCAACGCCAGAGGAGGTGGGGGAAGCAACTGAAAATGAATTTCTTCATTCTGGCTATGATCTGCACCAGATTTGGCAATCTGGTAGATATGGTCATTCTCTACGATACTGCGTTTTTATTTTTATCGTATCCACAGATTTTCGTCCTTTGGGAAGGCGGAGGGGGACGTGGTAAAATTTTGAAATTTTTGTCCAGTGCGAATATAGTCTTTATATAATTAAAAAAAAATTTCAATCATATTTGCGTATAATTTTAAAGAGACATCAATGCACAACATATCCATAAATTCGCATCAACATGTTGGCTCAATTTTCGCTGAAATCTGAGTTTGAATTGATCGCCGCGAAAACCACTTCCATATGAGTCACGTGCAAATTGCTTCGTTTTTTGACAAAATTTAGAAAACTAATAATTGACCTTAGACCTTAGCAAGAGGTGTACCATAAAAGTCAAAGAGTTTTGAGATGTAGAATATACATTGTAGATGACAGATGTAGCAAAAAAAATGTTAAATCTAAAATATTTTAAAATATTCCATAAATAATAAGCTGACATATTTATATACTGACTGAGAACGGGTATAAGAATAGAGTCGCGTCCACAGAAGCGACTCATAACGCACCTTCACGTTTTAAATGTACTTGACACACTTTTGGATTCTTACGTCCCACTTTCTTGTTGTGAAAAATCTTTCGATAATGAATCGTTGAATAAGAAATTAGCCGGAACAGGACGGTCTATATGCTGCGTGTTGGGTTTTATTACTAACATATGTATAACTCAGGATTTCTTATAATGTATATTCATGGTGAGTTAAGTTAAAGTAAGGATCGTGGAATATGGTATAAGAACATGGTTAATATAGATATTCATAAATTAAATGCAACTTAATTTTCTACATCCTCGGCCCCACCAAAGACTGATTTTATCTCTAACCGATACAATAGTTGAATCGGTCGTCGCAAAATTTGTTGATTTTTCAATCTCACGTCGCATGCTCTAGCTCGCCCATCTTGTCCGATGTACCTCGCAGTTAGCATTACCAATTTCCAGAGTACCGAGGTTGATAAACATCTTGCACAAGAACTACGTCGCCTTCGTTTAGAGATGTCGCTGATTGAGTCTTGTGAGTCGCTGCTTACGTATGTAAGTAGCCTTTTGTTCACTACTCTCTCCACTGTATTCAATTTGGCTCTCCCAATCGTGGACTTTAAACAATCTTTTTTTGTGCGTACAAGACGCTCCCAAAATCCGCCCCACCAGCTCGATCGAGTATGAATTTCCACTTCATTCCGCTGAAAATAGTTGTAATCCAATAGATTTTCCAATTTCTGTAATTCCAGACAAATCTTTTCCTGTTGTTTTTGCTGATGTATAAATCTGATCCAATAACGATCCACTTCTCCAATTTGTTTGAAGTTGAACTCAAATGCTTCGATTTTTATTTAGACATTTTATGAAACGAAAGACAAATCTTGTTACTCGTAACATTTTATTGGATGTCCGAACCGTTGAATAGGAAATATAGATTCAATTTCCGCATTGGTAATGTTTTTTTCTGTCTTCTGGTCTTGAATCGTTAACGTTACTTGTCCGTGTCTGTTATCCTCGTTGCTGGCCAAGTGCTGCTAAAATCCGATAGCCATGGTGGTCCATGTCTCCACAGCTCTGAGGGTCTGAAGCTTCTTAGCTGATATACCTCGGGTCAACAAATCCAGCTGGATTGCACTTGCCTTCGCAATGATTCCAATCGTATACCTACATTAGTTAATTTGTTAATCTCGCTTAATCTTGCTTTAATATACGTCTTTGTCTGTTTTCCACCGCCTGATGATCCAATTCAGAGGCAATACTGGAATCAGACCACATGTATTTATTAACAATTTTAAGATTCAGTTCTGATATTAGATACATAGACAATCTGGATGCAACTAATTCAGCCGTCAACTCGAGCCTAGGTAGGCTAAGCACCTGTTCCATTCTCCTCCTCTTCCTTCTGTTTTAAAGGACTCACTCTGTTTTTCAAGCATATAAGCTCGGTCTTTATATTTCCATTGTGATCAATTTGTCTGATATATGCCACCGCTGATTGATTGGCGTCTGCAAATACGTTCAATTCCAGCTCCGATACGCTGCCTCTTGTTAAGCATCGTTGCACTGTAAACTCTTGAAGGATTGCGATGTCTAGCTGCCACGCTATAAAATCTCGTGCTTATTCATCTGGCAATAGGGCGTCCCAATCCAGATGCTCTCTCCAAATTTTTTGTAGTAGAATCTTGATGTTCACTGTAAAGGGGCCTAAAAACCCTAATGGGTCATATACGCGTGCTATCGCTCTCATTACATTTCTCTTGGCCGGCAATAAATTTTGAACATACGTAATTGTTGTCTCTAAGTCGACGCTAAGCACGTCGCTGATCGTATTCTATCTGTTTCCAAGCACCTTTTGCTCTCCTGTGGGTATTTGGTCTTTTCCTGCAGTTTGTTCCTTTACGTGTATATCATTTGTGTTCCACTTTCGCAAATTAAATTTCGCTTTATTCATAAACATTGTCGCTGATTCGTATATCCGCTTCTTTAAAACTCTCTACGCTTGTGATTGAATCATCTACATAAAATGATTTCCGTAGTATCTCACACACTGATTGGTGGCCAGGTGTCTGCTTCTGGAGGTGCTGCTGAATCGTAGACGCCAGGAGAAAGGGGCTCGATGTTACTCCAAATGTAACTCTTGTCATCCTGTATTCCGCTATATCTGGAAAGACTCCTCCAATCTCCGGGGTCGAGCTGTACCACAGAAATCGATGACAATCTCGATCAGTTTCATCAATGGCAATTTGTAGAAATTTCAATGTCCGCCACGATAGCAATTTTCTGGCAACGAAATTTTATTAAAATTGCAGTCAAATCGTTTAACAAATGGATACCTGGGCTTAAGTGGTCATTTAAAGAAGCTGATCCGTGTCGTTTCTTTGTCTTCTCTGTATACTGGACGGTGCGGAATATAATATGCCACGATACTGCTGAATATATTGGGAGCAACTTCGGCAATACCTTCGCTTACTAATTCTCGTATACCTCGATCGTACTCGATTAATTTTTCGGGGCTTCGCATAAATTTGGAGGTCAGGCTGCGCAAACGAGGCACGGCTACGGCCCTGTTGTCTCGCAAGTCACTCTGGTATTTTCCACGGCATCTTCACTGAGTACCTTCCAGTGTAAAAAACAATTGAATGTTGTCGTTCGATTCGCTGCACGATGATATACCAGTTGACTCCAAATTCGAGAAACTCTCGATATCGAAATCTTCCTGATGAATTACGCTCAGAATACATCTGTCTTTGAGTTCTATATCGCCACAATGACCCTGAATATTCCAACCGTAAAACGTATCAACCGCTACCAGATTGATGTGGAGATTCTCTCTGCGATCGTAATTCAATTTCCAATAATTATCTAAGCCGATCAGCATATTCATTCCTACATTCCTCACTAGCATTTTTATGGTCTGCTATGTTTTTGCTCGTTTGTTTTGCTACGCATGGAACCGGCAAAACATCTTCACAAATATGCGTAACCACCGTAGCATAAACTTCCACAGTTCATCAGAATATTGACTTCGCAGCTTCACAATCACACGCTTTAATTGCATCAATCGCCTGTTTTGTTTTGATTCGCCAAATGCATAGATTCTAGTTTTCTATTTTCCTATTACTCGTAGTTTCAAACGTTTGACTAAGCTCTCTGTCACGTAAGTGCATTGGCTACCATTATCCATTACAAGACGCGATAAGACTCGATTCGCTAATAAAATATGCCTTCGCCGTTTGTAAATATATTTCGTTGGTTATCCGATTCACATGCGTACTTAGGGTGGTTAAATTTTTCTCCTTCACAACAATTTTCGTGTCAGATTTAGCGCTGCTTTGATTAGTCTTTTCGCACATAACTATAATGTGCCGACCGGTGCATACTGCACACTTTATGAAATGATTTTTTCAATATCTGGACGTATGATTCGGCTTGCCGCAACGAAAACAACGACCTTCACTTCTTAACAAGTTCTTTCTCTGCACAAGTGATACGCTTTGGTCTATACCAGGGCTCGGCTCTTACACTCTGACATGTTTTTTAGTGCGCTTGTGTGAGTAAAAAACCCGAAGAGGCCTGCCGCAGCTGCGGCTGCACTGCAAGAAACGATTTGTAGCAAAAGTTGAACTGTTGCGGGTGAAAGAAAAGTTGAAATTAAATAAAATAAAAATGTTACGTATTGAAATTTAATTCCTTTTAAAACTGAAGAAAAGTTCTAGGCGCGCATTAATTGTTTTCCCATATTACGTTGAACATGTTTTTGCCCAGTGTAAAATCAAAAAGCTGCGTAGCGTGGTCTTGCATTGTCGACGGCTAAACACAAGCCTCAGTTGGAATAAATCCAGACAAAGTCGCTGCTGCTGCATTAGTAAGACAATCATTTAAATAGTGGAATTTAGTAAAGCAGGGTTTTCGTGTACTGCCAACTTGAACTGAGACCAAAAGGGCAACCAATTTTCAAAAGCTCCGTCGAATTTTCTTAAATCGATTCGTTTAAGCTTAGCAACTTTCATGTGGCTTTCTTCGGATCTTGAGTCATTCTCTCTATTTTGGCTCTTTGCTTGCCTCTCACTTAGTCTCTCTTTTATAATTGCCGATTCCGCTAAACGCTTCATTGAGAATTCGACTCTGGCAACTGTACTTACTGCTCTGTCGTCGTATTCAAGAATTATTTCATACTCTCTCTCTTTCTCCGATTTCTGTACAAGCACTTTTCGAGCTTATTCTTCCAGCTTTCTTAGGTTATTATGAGCGTTTTTAAATCGATGTAAGAATACGCTCAAATTTCGTCGTTTATTCGCTCTCTAGGTATTTTTATACCCGTACTCAAAAAGAGTTAAGGGGTATACTGTATTTGTGGTAAAAGTGGATGTGTGTAACGCAGAGAAGGAACATTTTCCGACCCCATAAAATATATATATTCTTGATCAGCATCAAAAGCCGAGTCTCTGTCTGTCTGTCTGTCTGTCTGTCCGTCTGTCCGTCTGTCTGTCTTGATGAGCGCCTAGATCTCAGAGACTATAAAAGTTAGAGCAACCAAATTTTGTTTCGAGACTCATGTGATATCACACTGCTACAAGTGTATTTCAAAATTTCGCCCGCTCCCTTCCGCCCTCACAAAGGACGAAAAACTGTGGCATCCACAATTTTAAACATACGATAAAACTAAAAACGCAGTATCGTAAAGAATGACTATATCTATCAGATTGCCGAATCTGAATAAGATCGGATCATTATTATGGCCAGAATGAAGAAATTAATTTTCAGTTGCTTCCCCCACCTCCTCTGGCGCAGCTCACGCTACTCATTCTCTGTCTCGCTCGCACACACTCTGCCCTGTGCAATGCGCGAGCAACCCCTATCTACATTTTACATGTAGATGTAGTTAACAAATGTAGCAAAAAAATGTAAAATGTAAAATTTTTAAATTATTTTTAAATTTCAACTATTAGCTCACAAGTTTATATACTGACTGAGTACGGGTATAAAAGTAGAGTCGCGACTAGAAGCGACTCACGTTCCTTCTCGTTTTCAATTTGATTGCACAACCTTGTAAGCTGTGATCGGCAAGATGATCGGTATGTGGGATCCATTTTATGGGTTTCAATTTTCGCTGAATTTCTTTTCCGCCCGCTATTAGTAATTCGCTAGTTCACGCCCGAAAGGTATTAGTAAATATATTTATTTTTATAGAATACCGACAGTCGCCACTTTCCCGGGCTTCGGCACCATGTGAAAAATCTTTCGATAAAGAATCGTTGAATAAGAAATTAGCCGGAACAGGACGGTCTGTATGCTGCGTGTTGGGTTTTATTACTAACATATGTAAAACTTCAGGATTTCTTATAATGTATATTCATGGTATAAGTTAGGGTAAGGTAAGAGTCGCGGATATGGTATAGGAACATGGTTAATATAGATATTCATTAATTAAATTCATCTTAATTTACTAGATTTGTCGATTAGATCTGGGAAGCCTCCTTGGTTCACCCTTGAGTGATCCAATCTAAAAGACTTTAAGTCAAGACTTTATCACAAATTTTAAGAAGTCGGTTGTCCTTCTTCTCTTTCTCTATTTATTTAATAGCTCGGTCAAATGTATCCGTTCTTAACGCTCAACGTTATCAAAGCTACCTTTTCATAAAACTTTTAACAGTTTTACAGCTTCGTAAACTTAAGCGTAGAACGTCCGCACATCCATCCTCGCTATCATTTCCTAATTCGTCGGCAAACAATGATCAGGCAATTGCCTGCCAGCTCTGTGTGGGCTCCTGCTTAACCCTATCCATTAATTCTTCATGCTTCTCCCCGATCTGGAAGGAATCTTTTATTATTCCTCTCCATAAGAAATGTAGCAAGCCTGACGCAAATAATTATAGAGGTATATCTAAGTTATCCGATATTCTTAAAATGTTTGAAACAAGTTAGAGTATTTTGAACACATTTCTAACATCTTAAACAAGGCCATGGGCGTGCTTGGTTTCATAAAAAGGTGATCAAAAGGGTTTCACGATCCCTATATAACGAAGACTCTCTACATTTCGCTTGTTCGTCCGATTTTAGAGTACGGCTCTTGTGTATGGTGCCCCCAGTACAAAGTACAACAGGACCGTACAGAATCAGTCCAGAAAAACTTTTTACTTTTGCTCTGCGTGGCCTCAACTGGGATGCAGATGTGAGACTGCCATCTTACCCTCGTAGATTGCTTTTAATACCCTTTCCAACCTTAGTTATTCGAACAAAAATGCTTGGTGTGATTTTTATGCACAACCTGATCACCCTTGGTGACGTAGATAGCCCTGACTTGTTGAGCCGTATAAACTTCACGATTCCTATCTATTAGATCCACTTTTTACTTCCGCTATGAAGATCGAATTATTCCTTGCCTCAATCGTTTAGGCTCTTATTCTCGGACTACGAGAAGGCTGCGTTTCTGCCTGGGTTCCGCGCGTAACAGGCTTAGGCTTGGTGTCGCATGGGTCAGTGCAGTCAGTGGATATCAACGTCCAGACAATGATCAGAGGAAAATTTGGTGTTATCTACGATTCAGAGAGTGATAAGGAAGGGTCAACATTTAAAGAGACTGAAGAAAAAACCCCACTTAAGTATACCCGAGAAAAGATGCGATTGAATCTAACAAAGGAGCATAAGACCTGAAATTCTGATTGCTTCAGTTTTTGACAACAAATATGAATGGACAAGCGTCTACAAAAGTATTAAAAACTGATTTTCCGCATTCCCTCCCTAAATAGTAAAATGCATGTTTATTATTATCTGGGTCAGCTTTTTACGCCGATAAGGTGTAGCTTACTTTAGGAATATCCAATAAATCGATGGTATTTTTGTGTATGTATATTTACCTATTATGTGTGTGTGTGCTGAAAATAATTTAAGAAACTAATAGCCTAAATTTTACGACACGCTTACGTACACCGGCAAACACGCACAAATGTGGAAACCTTTAATAGCATTTAGGCATGACAAGGGAAAAAAGTGCGTTTTGCAATCAAAGTAAAAACGTGAAAAAAGAGACTGGAAAATGGGTAAGAAGAATGGCGGAATGAGAAAGATTGAGGGAGGAAGGAGAAAGAGATAGCAGAAAAATTTAACGGCGCACGCAGACATCAGAAGAGAGTGCGGATTTGGGGAGGTTGAGTTTCATGCTCGTGGTATTGGGCAGGGTGCGTTCCACGAGGAGCGAGAAATTGACAAAAGCAAAAATGACAGCAGCATCAGCTAAATGAGTTGAAGGACAAACCCGACTAAGGGTGATGCAGACGAAGGATGGGTGAGCTGCAACCTACGACGGCGCATATGAAAGCCCTAGCAAAATGGCGTAAGTCGATGGTGAGGCGAACTGGGGCACTTTGCAAGAATCCAACGATTTTCACATGACTTTCTTTTTGATATTTAGCTTTTTTCCATTTATTTTTCTCTACTCCTTAAACTTTTCGCTTCCGCCAGGATCTTGTTTTTGCTGTCGCTTTTAGCGGTAAATAATGAAAAGTTAAAAAGCCACATCAATGAGATACATTTTTGTTTCTTGGTTGGACAATTTTGGGTGATAGGGTTGGAAATTTCAAATTCCGCCTAGTTACTTTGTGTGCAACCCATAACCCCTATGTGGCCTGAAGTGTGAAAGAGACAACAACCATTTGAGGAAAATCCCTCGTGAAAAAACCAAAATGATTTTTCTTTTTTCCCCTTCTCACCTAGATTACTCAAAGGCAACGGGTAAGACTTCAAAAAAAAAGTGTGAAAAATAGTGAATAAAGATAAATAATAAAAACACGCAAGAGCTACGTGTACATATATTAGAGTGGCCCGAAAGTCCAAATTTTTTTAAACTTAATTCGGAAATTAAGTGATAGATATTGCCTTAAAGGATTGTGGAACGAGGGAAAACAAAATTTTTAAATCAGTAAACGTTTGACCCTTGAGCTTCGAGGTCAAAATATTTGCTTTTGGCCAAGTTGGGCAAAATTTGGGTATATGTTTAACTCAGGAGCATATATGTATAATAAAAATAAATAAAAACCGTTGATAGACCAAAAATTATAACGAATTTGAGCGCCAAAAAAAATATATTAAAGTTTTGTTTTTTCATACAAAATTTGAGCGCCAAAAAATATATTAAAGTTTTGTTTTTTCATACAAAATGTTAGAACGAGCAAAAAGTTGGAAATTTGTTTAATTTACAATGTAAGCTCAAAAAATTTTACATGCCGCGAATTAAAAAGATTTAACGTGCAAAAACTATTTTTCAGTCAGTGATGGTTATTATACCCGTACTCAAAAAGAGTTAAGGTGTATATTGTACATATATTGTACATGTATAATCTACATTTTAGATGTAGATGTAGTTAACAAATGAGGAAAAAAAATTTAAAATGAAAATTTTTAAAATTTCTTTTTAAATTTCAATCATAAGCTCACAAATTTATATACTGACTGAGTAGGGTATAAAAGTAGAGTCGCTACTAGCAGCGACTCACGTTCCTTCTCGTTATAAATAATTTTTATTCAAGCCAACCTCCAAATTGGATCTGAAAAATTGGTCAGGGCAACAACAAATAGTAGATTCATCCGAACAGCTGTCGCAGTCCGATTTGGTTATCGATAAATTTATGTTAAACATATTTTGTATGAGCTTGTACTAACGCGTGGGTATAACGGCAGTAACACTACAGGAGGAAATAAACCTTACTTTTGCGAATGTCAGACCCACTCGAAATAAAAAGGACGACTTTTGGCTGAAAACGTAAAACGGAAAAGTAAGTGAAAGTCGGAGGCTGCCTGAATATCTTGTTTTTAATCTTTTTTGTTTAGAAATAACTTTGTGCGACAGTAATAAGCTGTGCGCTAATCAAAATTTAACTTTTTATTTACGCTTCGAGACAAACCGCCTTACCTGATAGATTAGCAAAATCATGTAAAATGTTAAATATTTTAAAATTCTCACAAATTTATTTACTGACTGAGTACGGGTATAAAAGTAGAGTCGCGTTCTATTATAAAATGTTGGAGCCCGAAATCGGGCTGTTGCTGCGACTCTACTTTTATACCCGTACTCACTCATTATATACATACTATGTATGTGAGTTTTATCAGCTTTCATCTTTTTCCAACATCTGTCATCTACATCTACAATGTAGATTATACATCTCCTCTGCCAAAGGGCGCACGCACATTGAACAGGGCATTCTCCACGATACTGTTTTTGTTTTGTTTTATCGTATCTTTAAAATTGTGGCTGCCACAGATTTTCGTCCTTTGAGGGCGCGGAAGGGATCGTGGCGAAATTTTGAACTACACTTGTTACAGTATGATATCACATGAGCCTGGAAACAAAATTTGTTTGCTCAAGCTCTTATAGTCTCTGAGAACTAGGCGCTCATCAAGACAGACAGACGGACGGACGAACAGACAGACATGGCTCTATCGACTCGGTATCAATAGACTGATCAAGAATATATAAACTTTATGGGGTCGGAAAATTTTCTTTCTCTGCGTTACACACATCCACTTTCACCACAAATACAATATACCCCTTAATTCTTTGAGTACGGGTATACAAAGTGTTTACTTAGATAGGCCGACTACTCGACGGCGGTCTGATAAGTTACACTATCCGACACGATTTTTCCTCAAGGAACAAAACCAAATTTTTCTCAAAGATTTGGGGCTTAGAAATGGTTTAATGATATTTTTTTCAGAGGTAGCGCTTCTTTTTTTCACATAACTCAAGTATCTTACGTCTGGTTGTAAAGAACTTTTCTATTCGGGAAAGATAATTTAAAATAAAATATTAAGCATTCAAATGCAAAAATTATGATTTTTGTGCAGTATTTTTTCCGAAATTTTGACTTTAAAAACTCAGGAAAAGTAGAAAAAGAATATCCTATGTTGTTTATTTTTTTGTGTATAGGTTTATTTAGGCGTCGTTTAAGGTATTGCTTATTAAAATCTATGGAGAATTTTTGGAGCTAATATTCGTTAACCAAACCTAAAAAGGAAACAAATGAGCAAAAAATACATTTTTTAAGGTTGCGGGCCCAACCTAAACCTATACACAAAAAAATAAACATGATTCAGTCTTATATTTCGAAAGTCTATGTTTCTCGCTTCTAGCGCCTCTTCCGGCCTATGGGTATCTAAAATTACAGCAGATATTACATCGGCTCCATGCATTAAGATTTTGTGAAGCGAAGAAGGCATATAAAACCATTACAAAAATTTTGTAAGCAAAGACTCGAAAGGCATTTGGGTCTACATCTTGCCCAGAAACCATAGCACGTAGGATAAAGCCAAGTCTGTGAATAAGGTCTTCAATTACCCCTTTTAGCTGAAATTTTTGGATTTTCAAAAAAACGTCTAGTGGTTTTTCCATTATTTGTATTCCCGGAACCAGGCATCGGAATATCCCATTTTGCCATTTCAGCTCTAAATTTACTTTGAATTTCACATTTGTGTCTATTGACAATTTCTTTGTCGGAACCACGAATCTGCCACTTTTTGATAGGAAGCCGATAAGCAATGTGAATTATGCACTCAAAGCATAAACTGACATCGTGCCTAAAAGGATAGCTGTGTCAAAAACTAGCCGTGTATTGCAGCCTTTTTTTTTTTTTATTATTTTCTTTTATTAGAAATCAGTTAGAAATCAGTAACTATGATCTAATATCTTTGATAATTATATTGGCTTTCTATTAGTCTAAGAGTTTTGGGTTATTTACAGATTATTATTATTTTCTAATTATTCAAAGTTTATTATTTTTTTTTTAACAAATTTTTCTATTTTTGATGTTTGATGGGTGCAGCCGTTTAAGTCTACGTGGGATTTGAGGGTGCAATAGTCCTATGGCTTCTTCATTTGGGTGATTCGACAGCCGATCATTATATCGGCTGCTGTGATGGTTTAATTGATCCCCAATTTTTGGGATGTCGAGATCTTTTTCTAGCATAGTGGTCCGTACAAACCAGGGGGCACCTGTCATCATCCTTAGGGTCTTAGCTTGCATGACTCTTATTTTGTTTAGATGCGTTTTCGCAGCACATCCCCAGACTTGGATGGCATATGTCCAAATGGGAATAATCATTGCCTTGTAGAGCAAGACTTTGCTACGTAGGGGTAGCTTGCTTTTTTGTTTACGAGCCAATGCAACTTTTTGAGCTTATTTTGGCATTTAATGACCGTTGCTCTAATATGTGGACCCCAGGTCAGTCTTCTGTCGAAGTGAACACCGAGGTAGCAGTGGCTTGTCTTGCGCGGAATAGTTTTTCCATCAAATGTTAGGTCAGGTGGATGTTTACTTCTTAAAGTGAAATTTACGTTCACTGATTTTGCTTCGTTTATGGTTATATTCCATTTTCTGGCCCAATTTTCCACGGATCCGAGGTAGATTTGCAGTTGTTCAGCAACGGCATTGTAGCAGGTGGAAGATGAGAGAATGACAGTGTCGTCTGCATAAGTGGCGACCAGGAAGCTTCCCGAGTTGATGTGAGGCAGGGGCATGTCGCATGTGAAAAGGTTATACAGGATTGGCCCCAGGACGCTGCCTTGAGGAACTCCGTCTCTGATCATTTTTATTTCTGAGATCTCGTCCTTTATTGAAGTGAAGAATGTTCTTTGGGTCAGGAAGGAATTTAAAACTGAATACTGCGGGGCGGGTAGGAGAATCTTTAGTTTGTATAACAGGCCCTTATGCCAGACTTTATCGAAAGCTTGTTTGACATCTAGAAACACTCCTGAGCAGTATTGTTTTGTTTCGAATGCTTTGAGAATGTGATGAGCAACTCTATGTAGTTGTTCAGGAGTCCCGTGCTGCTTTCTGAATCCAAATTGGTGCTGTGGAATAGCTTCCTTAACGCCGCTCTCAGCTAGCATTCTGCTTAAAAATATTCTTTCAAATATTTTCGAGAAAACCGGGAGTAAGCTTATGGGTCTGTACGAGTCAAGAGCTGTCGCTTGCTTGCCTGGCTTTAGTATCATTACAATCAGGGCGCATTTCCACTGAGTGGGGAAGTGACCGATGCGAAGGATGGCGTTGAATAATGCAACCAGAAACATAATTCCTTTGCGGGGAATCAGTTTTGCGATTCGGTTATCAATCAAGTCGTGTCCAGGAGCTTTATTGTTCGCTAGGACCTTGATTTCAGCTACGACTTCAGCAGGGGAAATCGGCTTGGTTGGTAAAGACATCTGTAATGGGGCTTCTAAGTACCAGGAGACTGCCCTCATGTGATCTATAGGTGCAATCTCGGCTGGCGTGAATCGGGTTTCTAGATTACTAGCAAACGCTTCAGCTTTTTCCATGTCTGATTTGATCCACGATCCGTTGTCATTCTTTAGTGGAGAGCTGCACAGTGGTTGCCTCTTGATGCCACGGGTGAGTTTCCAGAGATTTACTATTTCACTTTCGGATGGATCTGCCCTTTCTAACATTTCGTCGAAGTGTTTACTGTTTTTTTCAACGAGTGCCATTTTTAAGTCTCTGCTTGCTCTGTGCACTTGCGCTTTAATGGCTGAGTCATGAGTCCTAATAAAAGTTTTCGGAAGCATCTCTTGATTCGCACCAAGTTGTCAATTAGAGGGTCTCGTGTTGCAGCAGGTCGGGTCGCATTCGACCCTGTTGTGTGTGGCTCTGCGAAGAGAGCTGCTTCTTGAATGTGATGGTTAAGCGTGTGTACTGCTGCGTCAATGTCTTCTGGTGACTCCAATTTGAGGTTGAGACGAATATGATCTTCCAAATGAGTTTGAAACATCTCAATGTTTGCTCGACCGTGCAGTAACTTTTTTTGGCGGGGTATACAACTGGGAAGGAGTGTATTTCCATGAGAAGCGGTAGGTGGTCAGAGAAAAGATCAAAATTCTTCTGAATGTCCAGAAATCTATGCGGAATTCCTTTATAAATTGCGAAATCAAGAGCACTAGGAGATCTCCTGGAGTCGTACGGATAGTGTGTGGCTGTGCCAGTGGCAAGGATGTTGGCACCGCTTGTAACTATGAATTCGTGGATTTCGCGACCTCTGGGGCAGGAACGGAGATTTCCCCACCATTGGTGCTTCGCATTCCAATCACCCGCCGCGATGTATTCAGATCCTAGTGTCGAAAACAAGGAACGAAACTGGGAGCTTGACCATAAGGTAGCAGGTGGACAGTAGATCGCCGAGATTGTTATTTCACCAAGGGAACTGTTTATAGTAATGTTTGCGGCTTGAATTTGGCTATGTGTGATGGGGTTAATTGGGAAATGCTTGATGCTACTGCGGATAAGAATTGCTGATCCCCCTCTGTAACGATCTGACGGGTGGTTCGCAGTGTAAAGCTCATATCCCATTAATTTAAATGTCGTTCTGCTACAAAAGTGAGTTTCTGAGAGGAGCATAATATCTATATTTTTTGTTATTATAAAGTTTTTAAGCTCTAGGCTTTTGTTGACTATGCCCGACGCATTCCAAATACCTACACGGAAGGGCATTTTGGAAGATTGATGACTGATAAGATGTTAAGGATCTGTTCTTGCATTTTCATAAGCCTGCTTTGCATTATCATGAATTGGTCTAACTTATCTGCCAAATTCATTAGCTTGTTCTCCAGTACCGTGTTATGAGGTGATTCTGGTTCTGGGCGAGTGTAGTTTGACGTCGGATCTCTTTTAGTACTTCTTGATCGGTGTTGGGCTCCTCTAGCAGCGTCTGCGTACGTTATATAGGTTTCTTGTTGTCTTAGATGGGACTGCTGGGTATCGTCGCGAGTCATGTCTCTCTGTCTGCAGTTTCTAGAGAGAGAGCGGGTGTTTGCTTGCGGGGGCCTTTGCTTACTCGGTCCGCTTTGACACGGCTGTTGATAGTTTCCCTCTTTCGATTGGGTTTGTGGGTACAATTTGGATAATAACTGTTGGCAGACCCTGCAGCCTTTATAATTGGCAGTGTGAAAGCCAAGACAGTTTGCACATTTTGGAGCGACATCTTCTGGCTTTGTGCATTCTGCGGTGGCATGTGGTCCCTCACACTTAACACAGACAAATCTTTTGTTACAATATCTCTTAGTGTGTTCAAATTCTTGACAGCGGTGACACTGAGATATAGTTTGATGACGTAGGGGCTGCTCGACCAGTATCTTTTGCCTGCAAAAGATCTCTTTGTTATTTTCGTTTGGCTCTAGGTCAACAAAGAATATGCTAAGCTGTTGATTGGTTGCTCTATTACGGGGATTGTGAATGAATCTGCGGAGGTGCCCATTTGCCATGAGATCTTGCTTAATATAATCAATTGGAGTGGAGTGGTGTAGATTTTGTATTACTATTTTATATGTCCGTTCTTCTTTCAACTGATAGCTGTGACAGAGAACTCCCTTTTCCATAAGTGCGGACGCTATTTTGCGGTATGTGGTGGAGTCATTACATAGGAGTCTTATGTGCCCGCTAGTACTTGTTTTAATTCGAAAGTTTTCGGGGCTTGCTGTCGCATCCAACAACGACCAAAATTTTGTGATGTCATTTACACCAGGAATAATTATTGGAGGGGGCAGAGGATTGCGTTTAGTGGAAGGAGATTCTGTGCCCGCAGTCGGAGGGCTGAGCTCCATATCCTCTGGGAGATCGGTGGGTGATTCGTCAAGGGCCGCAAGGGGTGCATAATAATTTGATGAGATAGGGCTTTGACCATTTCGCTGACTGTTGTCAGTAGGGTGACATTGTCTATGAGATCGGCTACCAGCTTTGGGGGATCCTCTATCCTGCCAAGGAACGTGAGAGTCGCCTGTGTTCTGTGAGGCTTGATTTTGTGGACTTTCCGTAACAATAAGGTCTTTAGGTTGTTTTCGAGTGGAGTTTGTATAGTTCAGCTCGGCTATGAGCTGGGCTTTAGGTGCTGATGCGGTAGGAGAGCTGATTGGATCAGGAGTTGACGTTTTATTAATGGTACGAGAGTCTTTGGCAAGTGATTTCGTCGAGCGTAGTTCCATTTTAGTGAGTGATGTTTGGGTGTTTTTATCGCAATGATCTTAACAGTAAACGTGAGCAGTGACCGTTGGTCGCTCCCGCTTTAGACACCGCGAGCGTCGCTAGTAACACGAATACCGCGCGCTAAGACCCCGAGCGGCACGAGTCTCACTCAGTACCGCGCGCTTAGAACTAGTCGCACGAGAAAGGTAATAGAATTTATGTTTGTGTTTGCCACTGTAGTGGGCTTGTCCGTTTGTGTTGTTTATGCACAGTCTTTCCCCAGAGAAAGTGGAACGCGTCGTACTCAACAAGAGCATGATCGAGACTTGTATTGCAGCCTAAATTTCAAACTTACAAAGACAAAAATAAAATCAAATCCGGTCGAATTTGGCAAATTTCAGTCACGAAAGTAAAAAAAGGCTTCTTGGCAAAGTTAGGTCTGACTCCAATCTTACGATCTGGGTATATAGCACATGTAGCACATTTAAACATACATATGTATATTAAAATCAATAAAAACCAAAAAAAATATGAAAAACAATAAATTTTAAGTAATTTGCAAACAAAAACTTTTGAGTATAAAAAATATCGGGAAAATTTTATGATGTACATACCTACGAAAACATTTGTTCACTTTAAATGGTCACAGCTCATCGAATATCGGTAGCATAATTGAGTTTTTGACATTTCAAAATTTGACTTTAATTCCGCTAAATTGGCTGTTTTGCCCAGTGTGGGGTGTGGGGCGGGGCGAAATAAATTGTACGGTGTGATATCACATGAGTCTCGAAACAAAATTTGGTTGCTCGCGCTCTTATAGTCTCTGAGATCTAGGCGCTCATTAGGACGGACGGACAGCCAGACATGGCCATACCGACTCGGCTATTGATGCTGATCAAGAATATATATACTTTTTGGGGTCGGAAACGTTTCCTTTTCTGCGTTGCACTCATACACTTTTACCACAAATACAATATACCCCTCAACTCATCGAGTACGGGTATAAAAATTAATCGGACCAACCAAAACCCTCGTCCCTCAGGCCTTTCCATTACTCGGAATACGAGCGTTTATTTTTAACCAAAAATACCAAACATCTTGTATTTCTTATACAAAATACCTTAAATCAGGAACTAAAGGCAACCATGCTTAGTGGATAAGGTGAAACATTTTAATTAACTCTGACAATGCACTATGGGTAAAAAGCCCGTTTTTTGGTGCATAAACTCTAGTTTTCAAGATATTGACTTAAAATTTTTGTTGGTGTATTATAAAAAGTTAAACAAAATTTTTGTTTTTTTATACCCGTACTCAAAAAGAGTTAAGGGGTATACTGTATTTGTGGTAAAAGTGGATGTGTGTAACGCAGAGAAGGAAAAATTTTTCCGACCCCATAAAGTATATATATTCTTGATCAGTATCAATAGCCGAGTCGATAGAGCCACGTCTGTCTGTCCGTCCGTCTGTCCGTCTGTCTGTCTGTCCGTCCCGATGAGCGCCTGGATCTCAGAGACTATAAAAGCTAGAGCAACCAAATTTTTTTTTCCAGACTCATGTGATATCACACTGTTACAAGTGTATTTCAAAATTTCGCGCCGCCCCTTCCGCCTTCACAAATGACGAAAATCTGTGGCATCCACAATTTTAAACATACGATAAAACTAAAAACGCAGTATCGTAAAGAATGACCATAACCTTACCAGATTGCTGAATCTGAATCAAATCGGATCATTATGGCCAGAATGAAGAAATTAATTTTCAGTTGCTTTCCACCTCCTCTGGCGCTGCTGACGATATTCATTCTTCCGTCTCGCTCGCACACTCTGCCCTGTGCAATGCGCGAGCAACCCCTAGCGGAGGAGATGTAGAGTCTAAATGGTAGATGTAGAATATCTGTTCTACATGTATTATTTACATTTTACATGCGTAGATGTAGTTAACAGATGTAGCAAAAATGTAAAATGAAAAATTTTTTAATTTTTTTAAATTTTAATTATAAGCTTACAAATTTATACACTGACTGAGTACGGGTATAAAAGTAGAGTCGCGACTAGAAGCGACTCACACGTTCCTTCTCGTTTTTTTTTTAAATTTGGCACAGTGGGTAAAAATAATTTTTTTAATTAAATAATTGTCAAAAATTTAATTTTTATTACATTACAATACGTGCTTATACAATGCTTAACAAAAATAAAAATTTACTTCAGTTATATAGTTGAACATAGTTGAACGCCGAACCAAAAATTGTGTTATATTTTTGTAAAATATGTTGCTAGATAAACGAATATTTTGGTGAAAAGGAGCAAAAGGAGCAAAAATGGTTAATTGTATGATAACAAGGACACTTTTGTCGGTAACTTCTCATTCTTACTCTTTTGCTAGACTGTGCTAAGTGATAAGTTATACTCTACAAAACACAAACACAATTGTTAGTTCAAGTCTATAAAGATGCACATAAAAACAGTTCACAGTTGGAGGGGCATGAGTATATGAATCATGTGATTTTATGTGATTTTATGAATCATGTGGATTCGTGCAGGGCTCTAGTACATACATACGTATGTATATATTTTGTTGTTTAATGTTTAGAGGTTGCTACCACGAAAAGAAAATTAAATCTTGTTAAATATACATTTTTCTAAAATGAATTCTTCGATTTTTATACCCGTAATTCAAGAGTTAGGTGTACATACAATTTTTAATCGTATTCCGACCCCATATTCTTGATCAGCATTAACAGCCGAGTCGCTATACCCATGTCTGCCTGTCCGTCCGTCTGTCTGTCTTGATGAGCCCCTAACTCTCACAGACTATAAAAGCTAGAGCAACCACATTTTGTTTCCAGGCTCATGTAGTATCACACTGTTACAAGTGTATAGGTGTACATTAAACTCAAAAAGATTTCGGAACACTGTCGTAGATAATGACCGTATCTACTAAATTGCCAAAGCTTATTCAGATCGGATTATTATTGTAGCCAGAATGAACAAATTAGTTTTCAGTTTCTAGCCCCATCCGTTCCAGCGCTGCAGCGCTACTGATTCTCTCTCTCTCTCACCTCATGCTCACCTGGCAAAGGTGTAAGAAGAGAATTGTAGATGTACATGACAGATGTAGCAAACAAAATGTATTTAAAAATTCCACTTAGTTAACCTTACTCGAGAAAATCTAACTTTTTTTCGTCAAGGAGCCAAATTGATTTTCCCTGATAGATTTGGGGCTTTTAAACTTTTAAATTAATTTGGTTTTTTGTTTTACGGCAGAACTTTTTTAAAAGAATTTAAAATAAAATGTTTTTTTTCTTTTTTAGGGAGCGCTTTTTTACACAACTCAACTATATTAAATCTGGTTGTAATCAATTTGCCATTCTAAAAAGCTAATATGTGCAGACTTTTAATTGGATTTGTGGCTAAAGCTTAACGTCTGGGAAATATTAAGCTTTCAAATGTCAAATTTATGATTTAAATGCGTTATTTTGGTCTTCAAAATTATGACTTTAAAAACTCGGGTAAAGTAAAAAAAAATTATATCCTGTGTACTAATATTTTTTGTGTATCAGTGAAATAATTAGGCGTCACTTAAAGTATTGTTATCTAAAAACGGCTAAGCTAAAATTGGTTGACCAATACTACGAAAATTACATTTTACCGTTTATAACGTTGCACTTACATATGTATTTTTAAGCTTTTCAGAATGAAACAAAAAAGTATTACAACCAGATGGAAGGAAAGGAAGGAAGTTCTTTCTCTGAAAAATGCATACAATAAAATTCCACGTATTAGAAATTCTTAAAAATAAGAATCTTCCAAAAATTAAAAAATGTTCTTAAAAAAAAATGGAAACACTAATAAGTTCATTTTCGTTGAGTAGTGTAATTGATTGATGAAAATATTTAGGGGTTCGCCATAAATTCAATAGATTTTACTGCAGATTCCAATTGAAAGAGCAATCAAAAAATTTTCGTAGTTGAACATTTTTTGAAAATTCGGTAGCAACTTCTAAACAGTTCTTTAAACAAAAACGAGAAGGGACGTGTGAGTCGCTTCTGGACGCGACTCTACTTTTATACCCGTGCTCAGTCAGTATTAAATTTGTGAGAATTTTAAAATATTTAACATTTTAAAATTTTTTGCTACATCTGTTATCTACATTTACATCACAATGTCGATTATACATCTAAAATGAATATTCTACATTGTGTATGTAGTTCAGATTCCACATCTTCTCCGCAAGGGTTGCGCACTGCACAGGGCAGAGTGTGTGCGAGCAAGAAATATAATGAATAGCGTCAGCAACACCAGAGGAGGTGGCGGAAGCAACTGAAAATTAATTTCTTTACTTTGGCTATAATAATGATCCGATCTGACTCAAATTCGGAAATCTGGTAGATATGGTCATTCTCTACGAAACTACGTTTTTAGTTTTATCGTATCCTTAAAATTGTGGCTGCCACAGATTTTCGTCCTTTGTGTCGCCGGAAAGGGACGGAGCGAAATCACATGAGTCTCGGAACTAAATTTAGTTGCTCTAGCTTTAATAGTCTTTGAGAACTAGGCGACAGACAGGACGGACAGACAGACATGGCTATATCGACTCGGCTATTGATGCTGATCCAGAATATATATGTATACTTTATGGGGTCGGAAAATTTTCCTTCTCTGCGTTACACACATCCACTTTTACCAAAAATACAATATACCCCTTAGCTCTTCGAGTACGGGTATAAAAATTAAGGCTGTCCCAATTAAATTTCAAAACAACATTTTTCGACTCAGACTAATACATCTTACATCTATATACATATGTACATATTTTTTTAGGGATGTTTCAACAACCGACAGCTTATACCGTTGGTCCAACGACCTGATTTTTTATTAGTTCCTTTTGGGCCAAGGATTCCCGCTAACGAACCCATTTTCGATCCTCCCACCAGAAGTAATGAAAGTTCGAGTTTTTCCGAATTTTCCAATGCATAAAGTCTGCATTATGCTTACCCCAATCAAATCTAAGTGTGGTCTGGTGGGATACGTCGCGACTACCCATTCGGAGGTCACACTCGGTTCAAAGCCAGGACTGGATGATTAGTAGTTGTTATTCTTTTTTTCTGCACACAAACACTTTGTTTTTCATGAATTTTAAAATTGACCAGCCAAACTCATGTTTAGCAGTTTGACTGCATTGCCGACGCACTGATCGATATTATAATAGCATATTTGTGTGGCCTGGTTTTAAAATCAACATCAAACAACTTTTAGCGTGGTTTGGTAGGACAAGTCAAGACTTCCAATCTGGGGGTCCCTCGTTTCAAAGCCTAGACTGGCCTGGTTTGTCTTTTTATTTTTAACAAATATTTTTCAATGCCAAGGCCTGGACTGGCTTCTTGTTTTTTTTTTAAGAAACTCTCTATTTGTTCTATGTAGGTACTAACGCATTGCTTTGATATCCACATACTCAGAATCACGTAAGAGTTGCATTTTAAAGTTGACCAGCCAAACTCATGTTTAGCCGCTCTCTCGGATCTCAGACATACAAGCACTAGAAAGAGATAGCACTCTTTGTTTTTTGTTGTTTTCATGCATTCTGAAAAACGAAAAACGGTCCATTAACTAAAAATTAAATATTTTTTTGCTTCCGTATCCGTTGGTTCATTTTTCAGCTCCGTATCTCTTTATCCGACTGTTTAACCCCATAAAGTATGTATATTCTTGATCAGTATCAATAGCCGAGTCGATAGAGCCATGTCTGTCTGTCCGTCCGTCTGTCTGTCTGTCTTGATGAGCGCCTAGATCTCAGAGTCTATAAGAGTTAGAGCAACCAAATTTTGTTTCGAGACTCATGTGATATCACACTGCTATAAGTGTATTTCGCCCCGCCCCCTTCCGCCCACACAAAGAATGAAAATCTGTGGCATCCACAATTTTAAAGATACGATAAAACTAAATGCGTAAATGCAGTATCGTAGAGAATGATCATATCTACCAGATTGCCAAATCTAGTACAGATCGGATTATTATTATAGCCAGAATGAAGAAATTAATTTTCAGTTGTTTCCCCCACCTCCTCTGGCGCTGCTGACGCTACTCATTCTCTTTCTCGCTCGCACACACTATACACTATAATCTACATTTTAGATGTAGATGTAGTTAACAAATGTGACAAACAAATGTAAAATGTAAAATATTTAAATTTTTTTTTTAAATTTCAATCATAATCCCACAAATTTATATGCTAACTGAGTACGGGTATAAAAGTAGAGTCGCGACTAGAAGCGACTCACGTTCCTTCTCGTTTAAGCTCAAACGTACTTCTGATGCTTATATAAAAATTAACTAGGCTCAAACGAATAAAAATTCGAAATAAAAAACGACTGAACTATATTGCGATTTCCCACAGGAAACGTTGTATCGGCGGGTATAGGCACAACTACCAAAATAATTGTGGGGAAGCATACATTGTCTCGTGAATGCATCGTCAAATGTTTTTCAGACTTTGTAGCTACACTTAATCGTTCAGAAACGAAAATCACCATCAAAGAGGTTACTGATTGTGATTTTTCTGACATAAATTACATTTTGAACACACGTGCGATGTCAGTAGCGCGAAAAGTGTCAATGATATGAAATGTCAGCGCACCAAATACAAGTTATTAATGGAGTTTTAATTCGTAAAAATAATACGTAAATATAATGTATAATTTAATTTGTTTTTAATTTAAAAAATAATTTTTCATGAAGTTTAAAAATCCAAATTCGCACATGTAACGTAACAGTCTTTTATGTAACGTAACAGTGCGCACCTTTTTGCTCGTCAAAAAAGGAAAAAAATTGTTTTTGGCATAAATAAAATTAACTTTATTACTTCCTTCCTTAAGCTGCAAAATGTTGTACTACTCGTTAAAAATAGTCAACCAGAACAGCAGACTTTTTCGAAAGTGTTGCGCAACTTGAAAACCTACTTCCAAATTTGTGTAGCGTAACAGTCAATTTGAAACGTTCATAACTCTTAAATAACAACGCGTACAGAAAAATCTATATGGACATAAAATCTCAATACAGGTTTTAAATTTTGAATGCAAATCTGATAAAAAGTCTAAGAAAACATGAAATTTTGGAATTTTTGTTTTATTTTTTTTCTTTTAGTTCTACATACTTTATCCGTAATTTCTCCAATTTTCGTATCCCTTCCAAATAATAGGATTGGTTGATTTCGTCAAAATAAGCATTTTTTTCGTGAGACGAAAAAATCTTTTTCCGCTGATCCATTTCTTGAGGTTTGAAATAAAAAAATAGTCACTAGGAAGAGAATAGGGTGGGTGAGGGACCAATTGGTAGTCTAATTGATGGATTTTTTAAATGAAAACTGCACATGTCTGCACCCTTGCATTGTCCTGTTGGAAAATAACTTTTTTCTTTGCCAAATCTAGTCGTTTCTTTTTCAAATCCTTATTAAATCGATCCAATAGTTCTGCATTATATTCGCCATTGTCTGTTTAACCCTTTTCTTAACGTAATAAATGTGGTTAATACCGCGATTTGGCATAAATTAAATTTAGTTTATTACTTCCATCCCAAAGCTACACAATTACATACAGTTACGGCAGAAATAATAGCACTTTTTGGTAGCACAGTCTTTATTATTTAAAAACTTGATTACTAAACAACATATGGCAAAATACACTACTGTAATATCAATTAGGTTTACATGTTTTCTCTCTAATATAAGTGTACTTACTCGGAAAATCCCAACGTTTCTTATTAATTCAGGAATTTTTCCAAAAAAGAAGCAAAATAGGACGGCAACAAAAATGGCACTAAAATTGTTTCTTTATTAAAACTTTTATCTCTCAGAGCTTTTTGAAATTTTATGATGTTGATTATATTAATAATCGGTGGCTTAAGTCGATTGTAGCAATAAAGTTATAAAATAAAATTAGTTATGGATCTTGGAAAGCACTTTTGGAAAGAAAAAAGCAAAAGGATCAAAACTTTTATTGCAAAAGGAGACACCTATCTTTGAGTGAAGCAAATTTTTGATTGCTCAACTAAAATGATTTGCAATGCTTAAAAACACGAAACCAACAAGAAACATGTGGCCGCGATATCGCCAATTCCGGTCAAATTACTCTTTGATTAGAGCAAGAAGGACCCTTAAAAACCGTCTATAGAGCTAAAAAAGGATCTTAAAAAGTCGCCAAGGATGAGAAAAGTTAGTTCTTGCTTACAAGAACATAAATTAAGCGCCAAAAGCCTGAGAAAAATCCACTTTAGCAAAAGCCATGGGCCAAAGTGAATGCAGTATGCAATTATCACTGGAGTTGTCTCAAATAAACACACTGTGGTCCGAAGAAACCCAAATTGTTTTTTTTTTTTTTAAGTCTCTCGATCTTATGTAAGATTAAGAACCTTAATGCCTAATGCAACCCCCTGACTTACATATAAAAGGGATAAGCATCATTGCACGGGCATGCTTTTCATATTATGGGGGTGGTTCAATAACATGTCTGTGTTAATATATTAGAAAACAATAATGCTGGGGTATTGTTGGGGTATTATGCATTATTCGTATGTACTAATCGTTATAAATAGTCAACCAGAAGAGCATACTTTTTTGAAAGTGTTGCGCAATTTGAAAACCTCTCAAAAAATTGTGAAACGCAACAGTCCATTTGAGGCGTTCATAGAGGTTAAATAACAACGAGTACAGAACGTTTTTTTACAAAAAATCTTACATGTGTAAAGTTTTTAATGCAAATGCAATAAATATTAGCCCAGTTTCATGCGTTTTTGGGAAAATTTCCATTAAAGTTTGCGTGCTGATGTATCGTAACATTCCGCGATTTTGACTCTAATCAAAATAAATAATAAATATTTGTTATTCCTGAAACGATTTTTTTATATGTATGTAGGTAAATACATACATATGTACATATGTAGGAACATAACAGAAACAACAAAATTATATATTATTTTAATGGATAATGTATTAGAGATTTAAGACAAGTTTTGAATAAAATGGTTGCAAAACATTTTGTACCCAATATAAAACACAGAACAGAACATTTATTATGACAAAGACAATAGATACAATGATCGTAGACCAATAGACACATATCTAAATATGTTGTACGTATGTATGTACATATGTATGTGCATGTACCACCAACAGTTGTTACCAATTAATAATTTCATAATTAAGATAAATTTGCAATAAAACAGAGTGGGTGGGTTCCAATGCAGTGTTTCCTCAAACATACATATGTACATAAGTATGTACACATGTATGTATGTGTCTGCCAATAACAAATTTTCGATTGTTTTCTATTCTATTATTTTGACAGTGGCTGTTCCTCCGCGTATAAATGCTTATTTTACAGTTCGCTCCTTTAAATTAGACTAAAGACTTCCCGTCGCTTATGTATACATATGTATGTGTGCGTGTGTGTGCATGTTTAGGTCTAACGTTGATTTCATCTTTTTCCTCTCAGGATATGATGTGTTCGAGTAGACGCTGTAATCATTTCGAGCCATGCTGAAAGTAATGAGTGGTTGGGGGCTGGGCTGAACTGAGCTATATACATATGTACATATATACATGTACATACATACATTTGTTATGACAATGACAAACAGATACGATGATTAGCCCATCGCAGACCGCTTCAAAGAAGAACTAGCTTAGCGATACAAGCCAGTGCCAGGGTCGGGATGTGGGCCAGACGGGCCCGCTCTAAAAAGGTTAACGGTATTGGCGACGCCGATGAGGAGCTAGATGATTTCATGCCATAAGCGACGGCGTTGGTTCTATAAAATGGAGCAGTAGTCAACCATTTTCAAGCGCTCAGTCGAATGTATTGTTTTAAGGATTAAAGAGACAGATGGATAAAAGGACGAAGGGCGCAGCTGCAAGTATGAGAAAAGAAAATGGCAAAGAAAAGGGGCAACAGCGCAGAAAGTCAAGTGCTTGGGCTCTACCGCTCCTCTTCCTCTGCATGTCCCGTCCCTGCTACCACGCCACATTTAACGAACACTAATTCATTGCGCAGCAGCAGCAGCAACAAAAACGACAACTTTGTTTTGATGCTCAGCGATTGGTGCACCACCATTCGCCCTAAGCGAGCATGCGCTTGAGTGAGACAAACATAGGGACAACAGCGTTCGAGCTGCTCTGCCAAATGTTACAGCCAACGCAGTATCGTTTCCTTCTCGCTTCTGGTTTTTGTTTGGTTGCGCTTTACTTCTGTCTCTTTCTATGCCCGGCACCTCCCTCGCTCTCTTATTCAGACAGCATCAATAGCAGCCTCACTCATTTGGAGCATGCATTGCGATATTAACCTGCAGCTACTCTGGTCGTCACATTCGAGTAGAAATATTAGCGACAGTTGGAGCAACTGCAACTGTATGTAATGACTTCCCAAGCTCTTCTCTTGATAGCTTGCCGAAGCGAGCTTTTAAGCATTTCGGCGTGGGCACACTGATTCAGGTAGTGGGTACTTATTGAATGCCAGCAAGGAAGGCGTGCCACTTTCACTGTGCACGAGTGCTTCGCTCGGGGCTGCACTTGTAACTGTGTCATCAGCCATATTTGGAGCTTTCCAAAAATAAGTTTCGTGTATTGGAATAAGTGCTGGTTCATTTTTCGCGAGTCATCGCTGATTTCCAGCGTTTCAACGGAACAAGCCCTTTTATATCAAGAAAAGTTTAACATTTATGCGGCTATATGTATCTATCTGACTTTGTAACTGTGTACATTAATATGTATTTGTTCACGAGAATACACAAGTGTTTTACACGTATTTACCTGCCATGCATACATACATATATATATTTGTATTAGTGTCGAGTCTCTGTCGCTAAACAAACGAAGGGCTACTTCGACAAAGGCAGCAATGGCGACAGCATTGGCAACAACTAACAAAATTAATCAAACAAGTTAAAGCGAGACAGCAAGTGACAGCGCCGTGCAAGTGGGCAGGCAATATATTTCACTTTCAAGGCACAACTAGCATGTGCTGCTATCGCATTCATACGACGTGTTCCTTTTCCGCCCAACGCACACACACACACACACACACACACAACACGCACTAACACTCCCATAAGAACACTCTACCAACACAAGTTTCATTTTTCAAAAAATTATTAGTACGACTAACGATTCGTGGTCTCGACTACACAGACACATGCATACTCACAGTCGGGGAGAGGGCTAACCACCAATCGTTCGCGCGTAGCCCGCAATTGCCATACAGCAACAGCAACCACCAGAAATTCGGCATCGTAAAAGCAGACAGCAGTAGAATCACCGCGCAGTCCCAGGGACAGAGTAAGCGACATCAACGCCAGCGTCAGCGTCGGCGCCGCCGTTGCCGAGCACATGATCCTTAATTTCGTTATAATTTTGTATGTTGCTTGAAATTGTATATCATTTTAAGTTTGATCGGCCGCGAATACGTACCGCCGTGCCTAAGCCATCAGCAACAACAAGAGCAACGAAATCACCAGCGAGAAACAGCAATAGCAACAGCACAAGGGCACACGATTCACTGCTCTGTTAGGGAAAGGTGTGAAAAGGATGGGCTAGACGAGTCGACTTTATTAAACATTAACAGTCAAACACAAGCACACGTTGAGAGGAATTTGAAAATATTTGCTCTCAACCTCTTTGTTTTCGCTTTTAAATTCTTTGTTTTGTTCGTGTGCCAAAACCAAGTTTACACGGTGGATGTGAAGCCACTCTCGGCATTACGGTAGACATAATTTGGTCCACGATCCACTTGCACGGTGCAAGCATTACGGTACTCGTGCGCGCATTTAGCAAAAGAAAACTACAAATAATTATCACTGGTGACAAGAAGAAAGACAAGACTTTTAAAGCGCCTATCCTTTTTTTTATGTGTCGTATAGTTTTTTCAAGTTCTGTAACACAAAAATCAACAACAAAATAATTGTTGACTTCAGTGGAATTAGATTGCAAGTGCAATAATTCGAAAGACGAGAAAAAAGTCGCGACTAAAAACAATTCAAAACGGAAAACATTTTAATAAGGTAACGGACGAAACCTAATTCCAGAGCCAAAGCCAGCTTCAGTGCGATCTCCAGTCCCACTCTCGACTCCTCCTCCGCTCATTTTTTTTCACGCCACGAAACCGCGTTCGCCGCGAGACAGCTTTCAGTTGGATTATTCAATTGACTTCTTTAAAACGTATATCGATACGCAGCGGTTTTACGCCGGCCACAAGTTGGATTTCAAACATCAAAGTTGTGCCGGCGGCCCTGGTTCCGGTGGTGGTAGTGGTGGCGCTGCTGGAGGAGTCGTCGTCGGCGGCAATACCAACTCAGCCACCCAACATCAGCAATCAGTAATCAGCAGCGGCAACAGCACAAGCAACGGAAGCAGTAACAGCTCGGCCCTGTCGCTT
The DNA here is from genome assembly GCA_035043285.1 of Drosophila subsilvestris. NCBI lineage: Eukaryota > Metazoa > Arthropoda > Insecta > Diptera > Drosophilidae > Drosophila > Drosophila subsilvestris. The sequence continues at coordinate 945,167 of JAWNNB010001592.1, read as the reverse complement.
ACTCACAACCACCCGCACGTCCATAACAGTCACTCCCACACTCACGGACAAGCCCTTTCGATCACACACGCCCATCACTGTCTTCTGCCATCGGTATCCGTTTCCGTGCCCCAGCAACAGCAATCGCAACAGTTGCCGACAGGAGTGGGAGCCGCAGCACCTCTGCTGCAGCATCAGCAGCAGCATAGTCAACAACAGCTGATAAATAGCAGCGGAGTTTCCGTTGCCCCGACTTTGTTGATCGGCAACGGACCGAGCTCCTCCGGAACGGGATCAGGCGTCGCGTCAGCTGTCGCAGCGGCCGCAGCAGCAGTCGCCTCGATACCACAAGTGACGCCCCACAGCCTTGGACTCAGTCCTCAGTCCAGCGCTGACTCGCAGCAGTTTAACATTTTCCCGGCGATATTCAGCCGGCAACTGAACTTCTCATCGGGAGGGCAGGCAGGCAAGCTGAGCATGGATGAGCTTCGCCCAAATTTGGTAGGAGGGTTATTGGGCCTGCAGCAGGGGTTGCTCGAGGATCATGCCAGTATGCAGCATGGAGGCGTCCAGGATTCCAAATTCATGTCGTTCCAAGACCAGCGGCTGATGGGTATAGGCGGCTCCCACGAAAACCGCCTGCTCAGCCTCGCCACGTCCGTACAGGACACGCGATCTCCCATCACCACACTAGACAAATCGTCCACGTCCTCGCTAAATCACCAACGGAAATGTAGCAGTACGCCAGAGGACTTCAGTGCCCTGTACTCAGGCCTACCCACACCTGGAATGGACTCATCCTCACACCACCACACTCCGGCCCACACGCCACCCTCACGACTTTCCGACCACACAATATCGGGTGAGTGTTTCTGTAAGTGTCCCCTAATTCCCCCTTATCTAGCCACACAATAGCCTAATGGAAATGGCCATAAAATTATCCTTTAACACCCGAAACCCTTTGGCTTCGGCTTTAGCTTTGTCTTTATTTTCATCTTCCTTTGCCTTTGTCCTTTTCCCTTGCCATTTTTGGTTTACTATTACCCAGTGCTCTATATCCTTTTGTTCCGAGCTTATAGCCTGAACACAGTGGTTGACTCATGGGCCAAGATTTCAGATGAACATTCTGCATAGGGACGCGTTTCGCAGTTCATACCTCATTCAAAGAATTATATGTGCATCATATTGTTTTTATGTTGAACAAGAAGAAACGTGTGCGTCGCTTCTGGACGCGACTCTACTTTTATACCCGTACTCAGCGAGCATATACATACATTTGTCAGAATTTTAAAATATTTTACATTTTACATTTTTTGCTACATCTGTTATCTACATCTACATTTACAATGTCCATTATACATCTGAAATGTATATGGCACATTGTGTATGTAAGAAATACACTTGTAGCAGTGTGATATCACAAAATGTATAATCTTTGAGATCTTGGCACTCATCAAGACGGACAGACGGACGGACAGACAGACATGGCTATATCGACTCGGCTATTGATGCTGATCAAGAAAATATCTATTTAATGGGGTCGGAAACTTTTCCTTCTCTGCGTTACACACATCCACTTTTAGCACACTTAGCACTTTTACTTAACTCTTTTTGAGTAGTGCAATGTTACGCAATTCAAACTAAAAATAGTAACAAATATCGATAAGGTATGAAAATAAAATGAAATGAAATGTCCTTGTACTGGACACAGAGTTTAACATCATCCGCATACATGAGTACTCGAGAATTTGTTAATACTGAAGGCAGGTCAGTAGGGGCCTAGATGGCTGCCCTGTGGTACTCCAGAAGTAACCTTAACAGGTGAAGAGAAGGAGTTTTGAAGAGGACTCGTTGAGACCTAGAACGAAGGTAGCTGGAAATCCATCTCAAAAGATTAAGTGGAAACCCTAAAAGGTCAAGTTTTTGTGCTAGAAGGGAGTGGTTTACAGTCGAATGATTTACTGAAATCAGTGTAGATATGTAACATCCGTCTGAAAGTTACCTTGGAAGCCTTTAATGATAAAAGAGGTTAATTCTAATAAATTAGTGTTTGTTAATCGTCGCTTTATAAATCCGTGCTGAGATGGAGATATAAGTGATTTGCAGATATGTTGCAAGTGCGGAGTTAAAATTTTGTCAAACATTTCATGAATAGCGGATAATATAGATATATCTCTATAATTATTAGAATCAGACTTGCTACCTTTCTTATGGAGAGGAATAATAAAAGATTCCTTCCAGATCGGGGGAAGCATGAAGAATTAATGGATAGGGTGAATAGTTATGAGTAACATATTAGGTCCGAGAACCACGATTTTTGCGACATGTCGCAAGAAAAATGAGCAAGGAAAAAAAGCTAAAGCGATTGTAATCCATGTTTTTATTCAATTAATTGAAAACAAATTCATCGAAAAAGACAGTTACCGAATAAAAAAAATGTTTAGTCAAATTTCCTATAAGCTTGCCAATATGTGAAGTGTCACGCAGAAATCTTTAATAGTAAAAAAATTAAGGGCTGTCCCAATTAAATTTCAAAACAACATTTTTTGACTCAGACTAATACGTATTACATCTAAATATGTACATATTTTTGTAGGGATGTTTCAACAACCGACAGCTTATACCGTTGGTCCAACGACCTGATTTTTTATTAGTTCCTTTTGGGCCAAGGATTCTCGATCCTCCCACCAGAAATAATGAAAATTCGCGTTTTTCCGAATTTTCCGCTGCATAAAGTCTGCATTATGCTTACCACAATCAAATCGAAGTGTGGTCTGGTGGGATACGTCGCGACTACCCATTCGGAGGTCACACTCGGTTCAAAGCCAGGACTGGATGATTAGTAGTTAATCTTTTTTTCTGCACACAAACACTTTGTTTTTCATGCATTTTAAAATTGACCAGCCAAACTCATGTTTAGCAGTTTGACTGCATTGCCGACGCACTGCTCGATATTATAATAGCATATTTGTGTGGCCTGGTTTTAAAATCAACATCAAACAACTTTTAGCGTGGTTTGGTAGGACAAGTCAAGACTTCCAATCTGGGGGTCCCTCGTTTCAAAGCCTAGACTGTCCTGGTTTGTCTTTTTATTTTTAACAAATATTTTTCAATGACAAGGCCTGGACTGGCTTCTTGTTTTTTTTTAAGAAACTCTCTATTTGTTGTATGTACGTACTAACGCATTGCTTTGATATCCACATACTCAGAATCACGTAAGAGTTGCATTTTAAAGTTGACCAGCCAAACTCATGTTTAGCCGCTCTCTCGGATCTCAGACATACAGGCACTAGAAAGAGATAGCACTCTTTGTTTTTTGTTGTTTTCATGCATTCTGAAAAACGAAAAACGGTCCATTAACTAAAAATTAAATATTTTTTTGCTTCCGTATCCGTTGGTCCATTTTTCAGCTCCGTATCTCTTTATTCGACTGCTTAACCCTTCTAGTTTTTTGTATACCCGTACTCAAAAAGAGTTAAGGGGTATATTGTATATGTGGTAAAAGTGGATGTGTGTAACGCAGAGAAGGAAAATTGTCCGACCCCATAAAGTATATATATTCTTGATCAGTATCAATAGCCGAGTCGATAGAGGCGTGTCTGTCTGTCTGTCTTGATGAGCGCCTAGATCTCAGAGTCTATAAGAGTTAGAGCAACTAAATTTTGTTTCCAGACTCATGTAATATCGCACTGTTACAAGTGTATTTCAAAATTTCGTTCTGCTTTCTTCCGCCCACAAAGGACGAAAATCTGTGGCATCCACAATTTTACAGATACGATAGAACTAAAAACGCAGTATCGTAGAAAATAACCGCATCTACCAGATTTTGAATCTGCCCACAAAGGACGAAAATCTGTGGCATCCACAATTTTACAGATACGATAGAACTAAAAACGCAGTATCGTAGAAAATGACCGCATCTACCAGATTGTGAATCTGGTACAGATCGGATCATTGTTATAGCCAGAATGAAGAAAATAATTTTCAGTTGCTTCCCCCACCTCCTCTGGCGATGCTGACGCTATTCATTCTCTTTCTCGCTCGCACACACTCTTCCCTGTGCAATGCGCGAGCGCCCCCTCGCGGAGGAGATCTAGAATCTAAATTGTAGATGTCGAATATTTGTTATTGATGTATTATCTACATTTTAGATGTAGATGTAGTCAACAGATGTAGCAAAAAAATTTAAAATGTAAAATTTTAAAATTTCTTTTTATATTTCAATCATAAGCTCACAAATTTATATACTGACTGAGTACGGGTATAAAAGTAGAGTCGCGACTAGAAGCGACTCACGTTCCTTCTCGTTTTATATACATCTACATCACAAATGTATATTCCACATCTAACATTTAGATTCTACATCTCCTTCCCTTCGCTAGAGGGCGCAGGGCAGAGTGTGTGCGAGCGAGAAAGAGCATAAGTAGCGTCTGCACCATAAGAGGAGGTGGGGGAAGCAACTGAAAATTAATTTCTTCATTCTGGCTATAAAAAGGATCGGATCTTAACCAGATTTGAGAATCTGGTAGACATGGTCATTCTCTACGATACTGCGTTTTTAGTTTTATCGTATCTTAAAAATTGTGCCTGCCACAGATTTTCGTTTTTTCTGATGGTGGAAGGGGGCGGGCCGAAAATTTGAAATACACTTGTAGCAGTAGGATATCACATGAGTCTCGAAACAAAATTTGGTTGCTCCAGCTCTTATAGTCTCTGAGAAATAGGCGACAGATAAGACGAACAGACAGTAGGACGGACGGACGGACAGACAGATAGACATGGCTCTATCGACTCGGCTATTGATGCTGATCAAGAATATATATACTTTATGGGGTCGGAAACTTGTCCTTCTCTGCGTTACACACATCCACTTTTACCACAAACACAATATACCCCTTAACTCTTTGAGTACGGGTATAACAATTTGATGCACATTTAATTCTTTGTATGAAGTACAAAACAAACTTGGGTGATGAAAGAGAGCTTTATTCGTACCCAAGATTGAGATAAGTCCAATCAATCTACTCTGTTAATTGAAAATATAGTGGATTATGTAAATTTTAAAATGCACTCCATTCCACAACCGACACCCTTTTGGGAAAAAAAGATTGGCCCTTTTGTGGACACCCCCAAATAATTCAATACAAATAGTTGAAAAAGTAGAAAGAAAGAAGGAAGTTTAAGAGCCTTCACTGGGAACAAAAAAAGACGAGACGTTTACACTAGAGCCCTTCACGAATCCACATGATTCAAAAAATCACAGTCTACTCATGCCCCTTCAATGCGTTTGATCATTACGAATCATCCCTTCAGTCAGATTCGAATCACCCGAATCACTAAAAAACCGGATCAGAGCGCTGCGAATCAATATCAGCAAGATTCGTCGCATGATTCAAAAACTGATTCAAAACATACTACGAAGAATCTTCCCTTGTATGCGTGCACATGTACAGTATGTACACACACACAACTACAGATTTACACCCCGAGGGCAAGGCAAAAAAACCGACAAATTTGTGTATTGATTTCTCGTTCTCTCTACCTGAAAATCAAGTGGAGAGTAAAAGAGAGAAAAAACTGAACTGTTCGGATCAGACAGTAAAAATTATGAATCATGATCCGTTCGGTCCATTTTGGGCGTATGATTCGAATCACTGAGAAAGCCGAATCGCTGATTCAATTGGATCGGACGAAGCGAATCCCGAATCACTGCGAATCGATTAATTTGCCCGTTCATGCAGGGCTCTAGTTTACACATTACTCATAACAATCAGAAGCACAATGCTTGCAAGTGGTGTAACGCAATAAATCAACTTTTTTAAGATGTAATGATTTTTTCGATATTGATTTTCGATAAAATGCATACAAACTGTGATAAAACACGTTACGTCAACAATGATATTAAACAGTTTCTCAAAAAAATACACGCATTAAATACAAAACCAAGGTGCCCACAAGCGATTTCATGGCGTGTATCATAAACTGGCCTGACAGTCATTTTTTCCAAGAGACCAAAAAATGATGTTATGCAAAGCTTTTGGTTAAAACGAAGATAAATCAGAAACTGCAATGAAAACACTGCAAGGAACACGAAATCGTACAAATTTCAACATAATTAAAATCCATTTTTTATAGTTCAAAAATAATAATATGCAGTTTTAGATATTTTTGTAGATATTTTTTTCGTTATCAGCATGAAACTGCGTTTTGTCAACAAATATGACTCACAAATCTTAGATCTGTATCATCTGATATCTGTCCAAGTTTACGTGGGGTTGGTTTCAGCTACACCCTTTCCACAGCCAGCCCCTTTCCCTATCTATTTATCTAGTCCATTATCCTTGAACTACAGATGTTTCTTATGTTTAGGGCATTATAATCATATATAAAGTGTTTCTACTATATTAAATTTAAACATTTTTAGTAACGGGATATATGTACATATATTCACATCAATTTTGATGTTGAATATCTTTATATTAGTTTTGTATCAAAGTGGATAGGTGTAACGCACACAACGACCCCATAAACTATATATATATACATCAGAATGTTGTCAAAGTATTTTTGTAGACAGTGTGATCTATTGATACTGTGCGAGTAGCACATGATTCAGTTGAACGAGATTTCACAATTTTGTTTTTACTGTTAACTCATGCAGGGCTCTAATATGTATGTCGAGTCGAGATAGCTATGCCTCTGCCTCTGGCTGTCCGTCCGTCCGTTTGTCTTGTTTGACGCCTAGTTTTCAGAGACTATAAGAGCATTTTGATCATTATTATAGAATGAAGAAATTAATTTGCAGTTCAACGCTACCCTTCCAGCGCTTACTCAATTTCTCTCTCTCGCTCACACACTCTGCCTCGTGCAGTGTCAGCCCTCTGACGGAAGAGAACGAGCTGGAACAGCGTAGTGGTGTGAGAAGAGAGAGAGAGAGAGAGACAGATGTAGCGGAATAAAAAACAATGGTGGAAAATGGAAACAGATAAAATACAAACAAATTCCGTGACTAATTACCAGGTATTAAAGTAGTGGCGCGGCTTCAAACCTAGCTTATTGTCCTACTTACGTACTCGGTTATTGTTTAAAAGTTTTATATAATATAATTTTCAATATAATTAAACTTTTTACCATTAAAATACCTTGTTCGACAAATTTGTGTGTCATGAAATATTTATATTCTATTTCTTTTGTTCTAAGAGTTTAAAAACGGCCTACTTTCGGGAAATTTCCCTTAAAAATTGTACTTATTCAATGTATTAGACTAACGTTTTTTTCATTGCAATAAATTCAATGTTTTTGAGGTTTAAAAAGGCTTTTTTCTCATGAAAAATATTTTTATTCTCCAGCTTAAACTCATGTAGTGCAGAGTAGATTTTCAGTTTTTAACCAATTCTGCGATTTCCCCGAACAGTTTTCCCTCCAAGTTCAATTTTTCGTTAACCATGCGTTATTCCGATAATTTTTTTAAAAGTTTTTTGTGTTAGCCCAACACTTATACAATTAGACAGCTTTAAATCGATTTATAGAAAAAAAAAATTGTTTTTCATTGCTACTTCTGCCTTGCCTAATTACACTACCAGACACTTTTTTTCCACTTATTACCAAACCACCTTTTTTTATAGATATGGCCTTAAGCATGCTTAGTGATCTTTTTTTTATGACAGAACTTAAAAAAAATTGTTTAAAACATTTTTTTTTTTAAATTTGTGTACATCTTACATCTGGCTGTAAAGAACTTCGCCATTCTGAAAACCAGATGTAAGATACTTAAGTTATTTAAAAAAAAGCGCTACCTCTAAAAACTTAAAAAAATACCAGTTTTCAAAAATTTATAAAAAATATTAAAAAACATAATTCTTAAAAAACATGTAAAACTCCCAATCTATAAAAAAGTTCAATTTTATCGAGTAGTTTTATCCGTAGAGTCGGCAGTGGTTTACTCAGTGGAATATAGATGTACATAGAATTCAGACAACTAATATAAAATAATTATAAAAGTGAAACTAATTGATTCTAACGCATTTCATAGCCATTTCACACTGGCGACCATCCACCATCCATTTCTGAGATGGTCCTAAACTAAACATCCATCTAAGATGTTCCTAATTCGCACGTTTCTGTGCCGTATTTTTTCAATATTTTCAAATGCAACTATAAATATTTGACATTCACAACGAAAAATTGCAATTCACTACGAAAATGTAAACAATGACATACAGGAAAACGGAAAAAACAACAAAACATCTGATAAAAATTCAATTTTGAAAATTGTCTCAGGCACAAAAACTCTGAAGTGAGATAGTTTGTGGACTATCCTCTGAGAAATCGTTTATGATGAGTGTTTTGCAAAACTCATGCAGGAAATTGCTCACGCTGTTGGCTGACAGCCATCCGACCATTCTGTACTCAGAAAAACAGCCCAAAGTATACAATGCGATGGCGATATACAATTTTCATTAAGACTACGCTTCGGTGTTTTCAAAACAAATATCCATTTTAATATCTCCTCCTCGTCAAAGTTGTTCTCATCATCATCATCCATGTCCAGCCACATGTTTTTCTGCTGAATCACATTCACAGCCATTGCAATATTATTTATATTCATTTTAATTATTTTAATTATTTAAATTAAACAAATTTTCGTCGAACGGAATTGTGAGCATATCTGTTTCTGCCAGTGTGAATCGGAGTTTCACATTTGTCAAAAATTCCCACCGTTCCTCCGGGATGGGCTCAGTGTGCAGAGGGTATAATACCCTTGTAAATAAATTATTAACCATTTTAACATCACCAGGTTCAGACCCATCCCGTTTTCAGAGGCCATTAATTGGTCGAATAAAGGTACAAAACATTTACTTACATTGAAAAACTCACGAAGTGATCATAGTAGGCTTAATGTACACTTGGACATCTGTTCTTGAACTGAGCATGAATAATTACACCAATTTCGGTAGATCGGACCTTGGAACCCCACGGAACTACGCAGATAATAAAAAAGAAATACACACACATATTGATCAAATATGATTTCACAAGACCTAGGCAGACGACGAAAATCAGTAACGATTTAATAGTTTAGTGGATACTATATCATGATTAACCGTTTAAGCCACCGTTGCTTTACTGTCTCGCAGAATCCTTATTTATTTGTATACCTTGTATTCAAAAAATATATAGAAAAACGAGAAGGAACGTTGTGAGTAGCCTTTGTCATTATATGCGAATTAATCGGACGAGGTTCACCGAGACAAAAAAATTTAACGTCTATAAAAACCAATTTCCATATCATTCATCAAAGTAAACTTTTTCGGTATTTTTAGTTGTTTTTTTTTTTGGTTAGGCTTTAGCCATGTTTTTATACCCGTACTCAAAAAGAGTTAAGGGGTATACTGTATTTGTGGTAAAAGTGGATGTGTGTAACGCAGAGAAGGAAAATTTTCCGACCCCATAAAGTATATATATTCTTGATCAGTATCAATAGCCGAGTCTATAGAGCCATGTCTGTCCGTCCGTCCGTCTGTCCGTCTGTCTGTCTGTCTGTCTTGATGAGCGCCTAGATCTCAGAGACTATAAAAGCTAGAGCAACCAAATTTTGTTTCCAGACTCATGTGGTATCACACTGTTACAAGTGTATTTCAAAATTTCGCCCGCCCCCTTCTGCCATCACAAAGGACGAAAATCTGTGGCAGCCACAATTTTGAAGATACGTAAAAACTAAAACCGCAGTATCGTAGAGAATGACCATATCTATCAGATTGCCGAATCTGAATCAGATCGGATCATTATTATAGCCAGAACAAAAATTAATTTTCAGTTGTTTCCCCCACCTCCTCTGGCGTTGCTGACGCTATTCATTCTCTGTCTCTCTGTCTCACACACTCTGCCCTGTGCAATGCGCGAGCAACCCCTAGCGGAGGAGATGTAGAATCTAAATGGTAGATGTAGAATATTTGTTCTAGATGTATTATCTACATTTTACATGTAGATGTAGTTACATATGTAGCAAAAAATGTAAAATGTAAAATTAAAAATTTTTTTTTTAATTTCAATCATAAGCTCACAAATTTATATACTGACTGAGTACGGGTATAAAAGTAGAGTCGCGACTAGAAGCGACTCACGTTCCTTCTCGTTTTTTACTATTATCTTCTATAAAAAAGAAAAGTTATTCCTCAAAATCTTTCTTACATATTAACTATATATAAAAAATACGAGAGAAATGGTTCAATGGTTCAAATGGTTTTTACCTTTTTACAACTTTCAATGCGTAGTCATACGTTCGATTTCAGAGGAATGCCCATATCGCCCTAATCGGATTGCATTTTTTATGCTTTAGAATATTTAGATACACCCGGCCCTCGATTAACACGGGGGTAACGTTGCTGGAAAACCTCGTGTTAAGGGGTAACGCCACTGTAACTCAACTTTTTTCGGCGTTTTTTTGAGTGTTTTTTTTCATGGAAGGGATGGACAGAAATGAACAATTTTTGGATATGTTATTAATCATATATTTAACTACAACAAAATATTTTTGTTATAAAAAAATAATCCAAAATGGCGGCCCTAGAGCCATTCTCCTGCGACGTGTTTCACTGGAAGCACTCCGCGAAAGCGTGTTAAGCGGATATATGGATTCAGTACAAAATAAGGTGTTTTTTTTTAATTTGTTTTTTTTTGTAATCAAAATTTTCTGCTGTCTCTTCTGGTTTATCAAAATAACTCAGTATTCTTAGATTGTTAAGTTGCTTTTAAAGCTTGTAAAATTATTTTGCTAACTATTTTTTAAAAACTTAAGTCGTCTTTCAATGAGCGGATCGGAATTTATAAAGCACTAAACCCAAAAAATATTTTTTTTTCGACTTTTTCAGAGTTTTTAAATTTAAAAATTTCTGGAAAAAAAACCAAAAAAATTATCAATTTTGAAAGTTTAATTTCCCTCAGTGGGTAAGCCAAAGCTACAAAAGGTTCTGCTTGACTTTTCAGGTGCATTTTTCAGATGTTCAGAATTGGTCAAATACAATCAGAGATATATAAAGTAATGTAAAAAAACAGCACTTTATCTAAAAAATTCTTTGAAAAAACAAGTATATTTAAAAATTAAAAAAAAATAAACCATATAAAAAATCTATAAGAAAAATTGGTTTTGGTTGACATTGGACAAAATATCTTTTTTTTTGTGTAGTGAAGCAATCATAAACACCGCATACTTGACAAAAAAAATTAATTTCGCTATTTTGCAATCGTGTAAGAACGAAGTTTTGAGCGTGTTAAGGGTGGAAGGCAGAAAATGTATAGCCGTGTAAGACCAAGCTAGTATCAAAAGAGTTCGTGTTGAGTGAGGGCCAGTTCCGAAAATTTCCAATCGATATGATCGCTATTCAAATGAAACTAAGGAGTTCTTAGTATTAAATGGATATTTTCTTAACTCTAGAGCAGTGTTCGGCAAAGCTTTGCAGTGCTTTTGTGTGCGTATATGCACGTAAAACGAAACGCATTGTATTGTTTCCAACCACTGTAAATCACGTGTACGTAAGCGGAGGCGCCTTTTCCCATGTACATATAAGGCCGTGCCAAGTATTCTAGAGGTATCCTTTGGGACGTAAAATTACTTCTGAAATTAATCTTATCCTACTTTAAGCTGTCTGCACCTCTAAACATTGTCGAGACGGGCTGTAACTTTGTATACCCGTACTCGAAGAGTTGAGGGGTATATTGTATTTGTGGTAAAAGTGGATGTGTGAAACGCAGAGAAGGAAACGTTTCCGACCCCATAATTTTAAAGATACTTAAAAACTAAAAACAATATCCACCAGATTGCCAAATATGAATCAGATCCGATCATTGTTATGGAAAGAATGAAGAAACTAATTTTCAGTTTTAGATTTTACAAGGTAGATCAGAGGTCGGCAGCGTTGTATTCAATGTACATAGGAAACCTCCTCTCTGCGCTGCTGTCGCTAGTTATTCTCTTTCTCGCTCGCACACACTCTGCCCTGTGCAATGCACGACCTTTGCGAATAATATGTAGAATCTACATCAGGGGTCGGCACGCAGACTCACACATTTTTTTGGTGCGTTTGTGTGCGAAGACAACAGACACGAAGGCAAATACGTTACTTATTTCTCAGCTGCTGCACACGAATACTTCTCTTCCCCTGTGAGCTGAATATGAAGCCGTTTGCGCATAGCCCGAATCTTGCTTCTCTGCTGTCAGCCGGGCAGAATAACGAAACCACACGAAGTCTTTACTGTTTACGTGTGTCGACTGCGCTGCCCGAAATTGTTTCCTGTGTACAGTGCATACAATGCTGCCGGCCTCTGATCTACCTTGTAAAATCTACATTTTAGATGTAGATGGAGATAACAGATGTAGCAAAAAAATGAAATATGCAAAATATTTTAAAACTCTACATAAATCATAAGCTCCCAAATTTATATACTCACTGGGTACAGGTATATGTACATACAAGTTGAGTCGCGTCCACAGAAGCGACTTACACGTTCCTTCTCGTTATTTTTGGGTTGTTTTATACCAGTGGTCGGCACGCACACATTCACATGTTATACAAAATGCAACATTGTATTGTTCCTAATCACTGTAATACACGTGTACGTGAGCGGCAGCGCAGCAACAGCACAATAGGTAGGTCCGTGCCGACCCCTGCTGTATATGTTAACAAGAAATATAATGATAACGAGAAGGAACGTGGGTCGCTTCTAGTCGCGACTCTACTTTTATACCCGTACTCAGTCAGTATACAAGTATAAATTTGTGAGCTTATGATTGAAATTTAAAAGAAATGTTAAAATTTTACATTTTACATTTTTTTGCTACATCTGTTAACATCTACATCTAAAATGTAGATAATACATCTAGAACAAATATTCTACATCTACCCTTTAGATTCTACATCTCCTCCGCGAGGGGGCGCTCGCGCATTGCACAGGGCAGAGTGTGTGCGAGCGAGAAAGACAGGCAATCTGGTAGTTATTGTCATTCTCTACTATACTGTGTTATCGTATCTTCAAAATTGTGGATGCCACAGATTTTCGTCTTTTGTGAAGGCGGAAGGGGGCGGGCGAAATTTTGAAATACACTTGTAGCAGTGGGATATCACATAAGTCTCGAAACAAAATTTGGTTGCTCTAACTCTTATAGTCTCTGAGAACTAGGCGCTCATCAAGACAGACAGACTTGACTCTATGGACTCGGCTATTGATACTGATCAAGAATATTTATATACTTTACATACATCCACTTTTACCACAAATACAATATACCCCTTAACTCTTTTTGAGTACGGGTATAAAAATAATAAAATACATATAAAAATATGTATGTATGCATATCCCATCGGCCCCTATCGGTACTATCTGTATTCTATCCTCGAAATAATCCTGTTGTTTTATTGTTGCTGTTGCCTATAAATTTACATATAAATGAAATGGATGGCCAAAGCTTTTGGCCCGTGTGTGCATCAGGTTAAAATAGCTGCATCTGGACACGTTTAAGATCATTTGGGCTTGTTATACATACATACTTATAGGCAACAAGTCCCAACGAAGTAATAGCATTATATGGCTTCATAGCATAAATAACAGTATTGTCTGCGTAGTCCGAGGTATCGGAGCAGATTATATGTGATTTAATTAGTGAGACGTCATTCAAATTGTCCTACATAGTTTACATTTTGTTTACGAGCTAAGCGAGCCAATTAAACGCCAAAAGCAACAGGTCAGGGTCTGCGTCCTCAGTCCAGTGGACGGAGTCCTGTGTCCCTACTATGAGTCCTGCATGTTATTTCCCGCCTTTTTGGCCATGGTACGCGGCAGGTAGCCGACATCAACAGAAGCAGCCAAAAGATCTAGACTCATTCCAGTCGAAGTCCTGAGCTTGTGCCCAGGACTTTTACCTATATTAATGTGCTAGACATTTGCATAAATTATCCCATATTGCATATTCATGCGACCGCCATCAACATCCCTAGTGTCAATGTCCACGTGAACGACGTGACCCAAGTTCAACACTTTGCACCTTTTTGCCTTTGCCGTTGTCTACCAGCTACGACAGCGTCAGCATCTTGTGGCCGCAGCGCGGTTTCTGTTATCTTTGGCAATTATGAAACATTTTTGGGTCAGAGGTCAGAGGTCAGGGGTCTGGTGAAATCACTGGGCACCGCGCTGAGGTTAAGCTTTTTACGCATATTAAACAGATTTTGTTACACACTTTTTGGCACCGGATTAGGATTCTAGATTTAGTTGACATTTTGTAACATTAATTAACGCTTTCTCCTTTACGTGTGTACTACTTTTGCAGCGGAAGGTGCATTCAAGAAGCTTAAGCCGGAACCCAACAGCGGCCTCTCGACAGTTTCCGCCGGCATCACGTCGCCCGGAAGCGGATTATCAACACTGAGTCAGCACGCTGGCCACACTCCAACCACAGCATCCTGCCCTACGCCGGCCAGGCGGAGACATCGAACCACATTCACACAGGTCAGAATTCCCTTTTCCCTCTGCCCCATCCGCCCTTTCCATTCTACCTAAATGATACATTTTAATTAGATTTCGTTAAGGTTACTCTTGTAGTTAAAAATTTGATGCTACTGCAACAAGAGCAACAACAAAAGGAAGGTCAAGCTTGAGTGAAAGTTTACAGGCTTTTTTTTTTATACATGTTAGTACTGTTGATGAAGCTGATCATCGCTTATATGTAGATCAGGGCTCGGCACGGTCCTATCTTTAGTGCTTAGGAAAAGTCACTGCTGCTGCGCTGCCCCTCACATACATACATGTATATCACAGTGTTTAAAACCAATACAATGTTCCGTTTTGCCTGCTGTATATGCGCATAAGCGCACTGCAAACCTTTGCGTGTTTGTGTGCCGACCACTGATGTAGATACATTTATAATAAAGAGATCGAGGCTTACAGCTGTCTACTGGCTTATTACACTATGTAACAGCCAACAAATATTTAGCCACGCACTTTTTCTGGACTGCGGATAACCAAAATATTTTGAATACCCCGTACTCAAAGAGTATAGGGGTAAATTCAATTTTTTATGGTACATACATTAGAGTGAGCCGAAAGTCCCAATATTATTTTGTGTTAAGGGTTTATAAAACGAGGGTAATTTCAATGTTTCACAATTTGGTAATTTTTTATGTGCGAAAATGAAATTTTCAAATTCCCTTAAAAAAGACTGACAAAAAGATTATACTTGTTAATTTGGGATAAAGTGCGATCCATTACACCCGACACGATTTTTCCTCAAGGAACCAAACCAAAGATTTGGAGCTTAGAAATTGTTTGATGATATTTTTATTTTTTTTCAATGGTAGCTCTTTTTTTTAAAGAATTTTAAAAAATTATGGTAAGCTTTTTCCAGAGTAAGCGCTTCTTTTTTTCACATAACTTAAGTATCTTACATCTCGTTGTAAAGAACTTTGCCATTCTCAAAACCTAATTGATGCAGCTAAAAATTTGTGGTTTTAAAAAAAATGATATCCTGTTTCGCTACATTTTTTGTGTATAGGTGCATTAATTATTCGTTGCTTAACATATTGTTCATTGAAATCTATGGAGAGACGGCGGATTTAAAATTGGTTGACCAAACCTCCGAAAATCACATTTATAGCTGCATATATTAGCTTTTCATAACGGCAAAGTTCTTTATAACCAGATGTAAAATACTAAAGTTATATGAAAAAAAAACCGCTACCTCTGAAAAAATCATAAACAAACTATACCAGTTTAAGGAAATTCTTTAAAAAAATGTCTGCCATAGAAAATAAAACATATTTCTTAAAAAAGTTTAAAAGACCCAAATCTATCAGAAAATGTCGGTTTGGTTCCTTGAGGAAAAAAAGTTCGATTTTGTCAAGTGGTGCTATCGGTTTTTGTTTTTGAGCATAGGTTCGTAAATTGAAATAATTCACAAATTTTGGCTCGAAAATACGAAAATTCTTTATTATTCTTTATTATTTGTGGTCTATCGCTATGCTATGTCTGTCATTGCAGCAAAGTTAGAAAAGCTGAATGTCATAGTCCCGTTAGTAAAGTGGCATCCTTCGCATTCTCCTGCCGTCTCTTGCAAGCTTTTCAGAACTTACTCAATATATTTTTGGAGTACTCATTACTCGCCATCCTTGACGATCCAAATATCGAATGACAGGAATACAAACAAAAATTTTTTAAAGAAGGGTACAATAAAAGAAATGATAGTTAGATATATAAAAGGGAGCTAAAACCGCACAACAAATAAGCCTAATTAAAAGCTTACTTTCAGGAACAATTAGCGGAACTGGAAGCTGCATTCGCCAAATCGCATTATCCGGACATTTACTGTCGCGAGGAGCTCGCGCGTACAACAAAGCTGAACGAGGCACGGATTCAAGTGAGTAATACCCTGACATCAGCAACGGCAGCTCCACCGTCTCTCCTTGAATGAAGCCAATTACTCCTATTTCAACAGCTGTTGCTTTGAGAATCATAATTCGAATCGAAATCTGAATTAGAATGGGATTGAGAATCTTGCCCCAAATGAAGATGATGATGAAGCTGATCTTGGGGTGCGATTAGCGTGCGATTATTCCAACCGACTGATTTCGGCCCACGCCTGGTGTTGCTCTAAAGTGCTCGCCCAATACCCCTGGGGTTCTCCGCAACTTGCTCCGGATTTCTCCCTGTTTGAATCGGATTGGTTTGGTTTGGTTCGTTGCCCCTCTTCTGCTGCGCTTTCAAGTGCGCCGCGCCAATAATTAATTTATAGTTTTATCATGAATGGTAAATAAGGGTGCGGGGGGTGGTTACCAGGGCTGACAGGGTGGGTTTGTCCGGGAATTTCTATGGAGGGTTGCAGATTTCTTGTTCGGCTCAAATTTCTATCGTCGCTTTTGTACTGGAATTATCTCAAACTTTTAGAGATTATATATCTAAAGGTGTCCTTATGCATGTTGAAAGTAGAAAATTAGGATATAAAATTGCAGCTACTTTATGAAAAAAAAAAATGCTTTTTAGTGATGTTTTGTTAACATAGTATGTGAATTAATATTAATCAAAGTATTTTTATGATTTAAAAATAAATTTAAAATCTTAATTATAATTTTACCTGACACCGACTCCGGTTTTTTTAAAGAACAATGTCTATCAAGTTGCAATAAATTATAAGTCAAAAGTTAATTTAAAAAAAAATTTTTTATGATTTTAGGCGAAGACTGGGGAACTAATGTTTTTAAAGGATTCGAATTAATAAATATGCTAAAATATCTTGGTCGTGTCTTACGACAGCTGTATGTAAAAAAAAAACTCATTACAAATTTATATACAGATGCACTTCGGAATCGTAATCTACATCTGAGTATGTCCATTGCCCGTTTCCGCTACCCTTGCTCCATCTCCTGTTCCAAACAACTGTTCACGATCAAATGACAGGCAAATGCCAGATTCCCGGGTCCATACCCTGTGTGGCTATTAACAAAGCGTAAAGCATATTTTTCTACAAATGTTCAAATATTTACACTTACACGAGTCGGTGCAACCCTCGTTCCTGCGCGACCGCAGCGCGATAGTATATGTTCCCCGTCTCCTACTTCTTGACATCTTATTTTTCCGCTTTTGTGCCGTGCGTAACTTCTCCCCTCGGCGCAAACTGCTGGAAATTTGACTAGTTCTCGACGTTGCTTTGCTTACAACTTAACTTTGGCACTCACTTAGTACTCTACAGCAACAAGAGCAGAAACACTAACAAAATCCATATCTATGGGTACATCATAATTTACGTTATTATTGCTGAAAATTTGTCGTAGATAAATTTTATTGAAAAATGTGATGCTCATTCTGGCCTGGCCTGCCATGGGGTCGTCTCATCTGGCGAAATTTGACTTATTTAGGTAAGGAGGAGGGTTGCCTGACAGGGAGCACTCCATTTGGTGAAGATGAAAGGGCGTTACTTAGCACATCTGCCTGAAAAATCTGTCAAGCTAAATTGTTTTTGGTAAGGGAATAAAAGAAATTCCATCGAAATGTTACATTTTTCAAGGCAAACTAGGAGTCTGAAAAGGCTGAAGAGCCAGGCAAATACAACTTCGGATCAAGAGAAGAGCCAAAATGAATTAAGCAGGTGAGGACAACTACACTGATTACACTAAATAACAAAATGTGATTTTTTTTCTTAATCCCCCTTAAAGAGAGAATATTAAATTGGAGAGAATTTCCGGACGTAGTGAATAAGGCACATCTCCATGAAGCAGGGGTTTGGCACGGCCCTATCTAATGGGTACAAGAAAAGGCGCTTCCGCTAAAGTATACGTGTTTTACAGTGGTTCGAACCATACAATCAGACAGGCTCCTATTTACTTTTTAAAAGGGAAAGTTAGGCGCTTCCGTATTCGTAAAACGCAAAATTGTTCCGTTTTCAAAACGGCAACAAATTCCTCGCCGAAATAAAAAGTAAACAAAGTATGCAACTAAACAAATCTTAATTGCAAAATATTTTAAAATAGATGACTTATTGATGCATTGACAGGAATTTGACACTATTAACTGGGCAATTGAGCTTGTGCCCTTTTTATGAATAATTTTTGTTTAAACCAACCTCAAAATTGGATCTGCAAAATTGGTCAGGGAAAAAACAAAAAAGTGAATTGCTCGGAACAGCTGTGGCAGCCCGATTTGGCTATGAGCTGACACTAACGCGTGGGTACAACAGCAGTAAATTTCATGCTTAACAGTACAAAGAGTAATCGAATTCATAAAAGTGGATTCCAGAGCGCCTCGAAATGAAAAGTCATACTTTTTGCTGAAAAGTAAAACGCAAAGTGAATGTGAAAACCGGAGCCTGCCTGATAATTAATTTATTTAGAATTTTAAAAATAGAAGGATAAACGAGCAGGAACGTGTTTCTGTGGACGCGACTCTACTTGTATACCTGTACACAGTCAGTATATAAATTTGGGAGCTTATGATTGAAATTGTAATAGAGTTTTTAAATATTTTACATTTTACATTTTTTGCTACATCTGTTGACTACATCTACATCTAAAATGTAGATAATACATCTATAACAAATATTCTACATCTACAATTTAGATTCTACATCTCCTCCGCGAGGGGGCGCTCGCGCTTTGCACTGAGCAGACTGTGTGCGAGCGAGAAAGAAAATTATTAGCGTCTGCAGCGCCAGCAACTGAAAATTAGTTTATTCTTTCTGGATATAACAATGATCCGATCTGTACCGATTCGGCGATCTGGTAGATATGGTCATTCTCTACGATACTGCGTTTTTAGTTTTATAGTATCTGGAAAATTGTGGCTGCCACAGATTTTCGTTCTTTGTGAAGGGGGAAGTGGGCGTGGAAAAATTTTGAAACATACTTCATTCAGTGTGATAACACATGAGTCTGGAAACAAAATTTGGGTTCTCTAGCTTTTATAGTCTCTGAGGCGCCAAACAAGACGTACACACGGACGGACAGACAGACGTGGCTATATCGGCTCGGATATTGATGCTGACCAAGAATATATATACTTTATGGGGTCGGAAACGTTTCCTTCTTTGCGTTACACACGTCCACTTTTACCACAAATACAATATACCCCTTAACTCTTTGAATACGGGTAGGAAAGAGAAAAGAAAGGTCCAAAAACATTTTTCTATAAATTTTTGTTAGTCTTATCCAAGATAAAATAGCATTCTGCTGTTGTAGGGGTTCTGAAAGTATTTATTTATTTCGATTTAATTATTCCAATATTCATTCCATATTACAAATAAGCATGTTTATACCCGTACTCAAAGAGTTAAGGGGTATACTGTATTTGTGGTAAAAGTGGATGTGTGTAACGCAGAGAAGGACATTTTTCCGACCCCATAAAGTATATATATATTCTTGATCAGCCAATAGCCGAGTCTCTGTCTGTGTGTCTGTCCGTCTTGATTACCGCCTAGATCTCAGAGACTATAAGAGATAGAGCATCAAAATTTTTTTTTTTTCGGCTTCGTATTTTGAATCTGTTCCGACTGGTCGCCGTTTGCTTCCCGCGTAACTAGTTTCAGAGCAAATTGTGGGATAATAGGCGCGGAGCTAGTTCTAGAGGGTCAATTGACCTCTTTGGTTCAACAGCGTATTCTTTCATATCGTCTTGATATAGATCTTTAATCTGACACCATCTTAATCCGACCAAAAACGTCAATTCCCAGCTCAGTCCTCAGACGATCTTTATCTTATCGAAATATTATGGTCGAATGTCAAATGAAAAACAACAACTACAAATCCGTCAACCAGGACAAAGTGGTGGCAAGTGGTTTAAGAATGATTGGGTAAAATCTAATAAAAGCGTGATTGACAAATAAGGCCGGTGTAAGGCCGTACTAAAAAAATATGGATTAAAAACTAAATATTTAATCTCAAGCTCAAGATCTTTGTATTTTTTTAAAGATTTTCTAAGAAAAACAAATATTTCATTTAAGAGCAGATTTTATGGGTATTCGTTAAAAGTCATGTTAAACAGAAGATTAAATACATATATGTACTATGTACATATGTATCAATGCAGTGTTCTAATGCATACATTTCAGGCTTTCTAAAAGAGACTTTTTTGTTAAATTTGTATGACTGAAAATGTCTCAAAAAGCTTTTTGAAAGTGGCGAGGTAATTAACATTATTTTTAAGCAGTTCAAGTGCGATATTTCTATCAAATAAATATAAGAAATGACTGCAAGTCTTTTTTCCGGATAAAATTTGTAATAATAATACATTGCGCATATAAATTGAATGTCAAGACTGTGAGATTTAACAGCTAGTTTTGATCTTATCTTTTTCTTGGACGGCCACATTTGATATCGATTTACGATTAAGTTCATTTTGACGACCATTAATAAGCTTTTCCATGATCACTTCGTGGTAAAAAAGTTGTGTTCGCGTTGTATCCCACAAAATTTAACAATCGGCTAAAAAGAGGCTCGTGTTTATTGGTTTAAGAAGTGGTATGCAGTGGTTCAAAAGCTGTGTATAACAGAACAGATGACAAAACATAGATATGTAAAAAAGCGCCCGAAAAAAAGGAATCGACGGTATGAATGCTTTAAGCCAAGCAAACTGCCACACAATTTTTCGCAACTTACCATTTCAAATAAAGTGGTCGCCTGTTTGGTCGGTAACTGCTCAACAACAAATGGTCATACAAATTGCCACAGAATGTCTAGAGATTTTGAATCGAGAGCTTTGTCAAATCAAACGAAAAATCCGTAGGTGCCACAGGATCTCCAGAGATTGTAGTTTTCAGACACTTTTTTCGTATGAACATACAGAGATGGAAAAAATAATAGAAACGGAAATTTTTTTCGTATATTTCAAAATTTTCTTCGGTCAATATTTTTTTTTTTTTAGTTAAATAATATTAATTGATAGTCTATACAGCTTTCTATCAAAAAATAACAAAATAAAAATTTAAAAAAAACTTAGTGTAGCAAAAAACTTTCATTATTGGGGCCTGGAAAAAATAATAGAAACGGTCGACCTAATGCTATGAAAAACAGTAATAGATTCACTTTTGACTTATATATTTGGAAGTGGCACCGATTTCTAGTGACTTCCACCCATCTGCGACCTATGGAATCCACCAGTTCGTCACAAGTGGATGGATCCATGGAGAACCATTCGGTCTTAACTTTTTGACAAAAATCATTCTTATATTTGGTTTGATAGCCACCAGTCCTTTTCATTAAGATCTCCTAAAGGTGATCTATGGGGTTAAGGGTAATATTGCATCAGGCCAATCCATCAAGAAAATTTTGTATCCAGGAACCATTTCTTAGTCAGCATTTAGGAGTGATTCGGGTCATTATCTTGCGCGAACTACCACTTTGTTGCCATTTCCTATTCAGAATTATACTGTCGAGTATATTTACATAGTCGGAGGCACTAATGTTTTTCTATATCCAAAGTATTGGAGCAGTAACCGAATGGGTAAAGCATCCCCACAACATTTTGTGACCATCACCATGCATTCCCGCTTTAACAGAATACCTCGTGAGAATATAACCCTAAGATCTAATATGAAGTTCCCCAACAAATCTAAGCCTATTGACCTTAGTTTCATCTGACTTTAACACGTTTTTCTAACTTGGACACAAAAAAGGCACCTTCGCAAAATTTACTCGGTTGCTGAACTTTTTTTTTGAAAGTAGTGGTATATTTCGAGCTATATGACCTTTTAAATCGACATTAATCAGTCTTATAGTACGACTACAAGCCCTTGCATTAAGATCATTATAATGATCTTCCGACGAGAGAAAGGGATTTTTTTATTATCGAACAAGGCGCCTTTCAAAGTTAAATGATGTTGCGCACTTTCATACGTGTGTCTCGCTTTTTTTGTAGTAAATCGCCACTAACACTTTTTTAACAAGAAGGAACGTGTGAGTCGCTTCTGCGGACGCGACTCTACTTCTATACCCGTACTTGTGAGCTTATGATTTATAAAGAATTTTAAAATATGTTACATTTTTTTTGCTACATATATATGTTATGTTAATAGAATATGTTACATCCAAAATGTATATTATACATACACAATTTAGATTCTACATCTTTGCAAAGATCGCGCATTGCACAGGTCATAGTGTGTGCGAGCAAGAAAGATAATAAGTAGCGTCAGCAGAGTGGTGGGGGAGAAAACTGAAAATTAGTTTCTTCATTCTGGCCATAATAATGATTCGATCTGTACCAGATTTGGCAACCTGGTAGATATGGTCATTCTCTACGATACTGCGTTTTATCGTATCTTCAAAATTGTGGAGGCCACAGATTTTCATCTTTTGTGAAAGCGGGAGAGGGGTGGAAAAATTTGGAAAAAAAACCTGATTCAGTGTGATACCACATGAGTCTGGAAACAAAATTTGGTAGCTCTAGCTTTCATAGTCTCTGAGAACTAGGCGTCAAACAAGGCGGACAGACGGACGGACAGACAGACATGGCTCTATCGACTCGGGTATTGATGCTGATCAAGAATATATATACCTACTTTATGGGGACATCCACTTTTACCACAAATACAATATACCCCTTAACTCTTTTTGAGTACGGGTTCGAAAAATTATGCGTGTTTAAAGCCCCCTAAAGCCCTATCAAAAAAAGTTGGTTTGGTTCGAAGTTGAAAATCACAACAAATAACGTTGGCTGAGTCAAAGTTTTAATGTTGAAACCTAATCAAATTTTCCTATTTCCTTCAGTTTCCTTATGGTGATATTTAAAAATTTGTATCAAATTTAGGCCTCGATTGGCTGGGTTCAAAGGCCACAGTCTTGGGCCGAATAACTTTAAGCTTTAAGAAATGAGAATCAACAAAATATTGGATAGCTTTTTTGCTATTTGCATACTAGTAAATATGTGAAAATATGTGTACCTATTTATTTGTATGTACTATGTACATTCATACATAAATAGATGTATGTGTGTCATCAAATGTGTGTCTTAATTGAGTTACTCCGCCCACTCACACACATACACACAAGCAGCTAGAAATTGAATGGCATATAGACATTCGGACAGAGAAACAGTCAGACAACGTTTTTCATCCCTCCAGCTCGAGGAAGCAGGCGTAGTCAGGCAGCACCATCCATGGCTCATGGTTAAGAGCATTATTTAGCAGCCGCACATTCGCATACACACAACATGAGCACAGGACAAGCTAACAAGATACACACGATGACGCTCTGACTGGCATTTTTATGCTGACAGCCAACCAAATGAAACCGAACGAGCAATAAAGTGGGCACTGAAAACAACCCCTGAAACCAAGCAGGGCCAGGACATGATGCCTGTATTTTTCATTTAAGCCAACACACGCACCCACAAACATATGTACATATGTATGTATGTACTTTCATACATATATGTATGTATCTATATGTATATATTAATTTTTATATAATGCGTATATGTACATAGCCATGGACAAAGATAATAATAATGATAAAATAAATGAAAGAATAAACCGAAAGACGAAAAGAAAGAAACAGTTGCCACCGTGATGCCCTCCAGTCCCCATTAACATTCCATCCCCGCACTCAAGACAACCTCGTCGACGAGTTCCCTCAGTGCCGCCATTACTTTTGTCTCCTCCCTTTGCCGCCTTACCGTAACCACTTGTCTTCCTATATAAGTAACTCAAAGCAAGCTGAGCATCTTTCAAAATGTCGGAAATTTGTTCACACCGCCCCTAAACCCCGGGCACTCATACACCCTCTATCGTACCACTGGTTGTTGTCTAGGGAAGAGCACAGCTTTCATCTTAGCAATTTCTTTTTGCCATCCAAGATATGGACAAGGTACAACGTCATCGTCAGGATAAGAACCATCTTTATTAATATCTAAGCAGAGGACTTGTCCCTTCTCCCGTCCGCAGCACTCCCTGACAGAGCTGGGACGGGACCCTCGTAGCAAATAGCACCGTCAACTTATTTTCAATTTCAATTTAGAAGATTTTTTCACTCAGAAAACGTCGGCGTCGTCTCGATCCATGGCCAAAGCCAGAGGCAGAAACATACGAACATACGCATGTCAGTGCTTGACATTTGTCTTCGCCGTTTTCTTTATCTTCATCGTCCGTTACCACAGACTTACCCAAGGAGTTTTGAAAGTGGAACGGGGAGGGAAAACAGAAAATTGGGATGAGGGGACACAAACTTGAAAATAAATTTACTTATTTCCATTACTTGTTTCCATTCGCAGGTTTGGTTTCAAAATCGTCGCGCGAAGTATCGCAAGCAGGAGAAACAGCTACAGAAGGCATTGGCACCATCTGTGATTCCATCTTGCAACGGAATGATGCGAAATATTCAGGGCTATAGTGTTTCCCGCGGGTATCAGCCATATCCCCATCACAATACCATGAATCGATATCCCCAGGTAGGCTAGAGATGAAATTCAATAAAGTCTAATTAACCCCGTATATATCCATTGCAGGATCTTTTCCAAATGGGAGCCTCCTCGTATCCGGGTATGACGCAACCGTTTTCAATGGCGCATGGCACAAACATGGGGTCTGTTGGCGTGCGCCAGGACTCGATGGGTAAGCTTGTTTCGCTGTATCTATCCGGGACTAACCGGTAGCATCACTCACCTTTTTTTGCACTTATCGGTTGCTAAAACACCGAACACACATTAAAGGATCCATTGCCAAATCTTTCTATTATGCGGAATGTTCGATTTCACTACGCTCTTTGTTTACACCTTAAAGTCCGCATTCGCCTTGTTCATCTGCGATCGGAAGAGTGATCTACGAGCAACACCAGAGTACTGGAAATGCATCTCGTACTAGATCGCAAATTGAGGCTTTCGTTGCAAAATTTTCATCTTCAGGCTGTTTACACTAAGGATGAAGACGAAGTTTTTTTTACATAAGTTAAGCATAGGTGCCAACAGTTGCGACCTTTTCGGTTTTTACTTACTTTTTGCGTTTTACTTGTTCAACCAAAGCTCTTACTTTTCGTTTCTACGTGCTCATGTTCGCAAATTGCAAAAGTAAGATTTTTTTCTCGTGTCCTGTTAGGCTCAAAAATTAGTGATGTTATGCGCACACATTAGTGCTTTGCTCATATAAAGAGCCTCTGTTATGTGCAACAGAGATCGAAAACGGAATTATCTATATATATATAAAAATCTCTCTGTTGCTAGCCCCTCGAAAAATATATCAATTTGATATATTCTGCCAGCAAACACGAAGCAAAAATTGAAATATGAGAAAAAACGAGAAGGAACATGTTAGTCGCTTCTAGTCGCGACTCTATTTTTATGCTAGTACACAGTCAGTATAAAATTTGTGAGCATGTGATTGAAATTTTAATAGAAATTTTAAATATTTTAGATTTTTTTGCTAAGCCTGCTAACTACATCTAAAATGTAAATTATACATATAGAAAACATATAAAACATCCAGTACTCAAAGAGTAAAGGGGTATATTGTATTTGTGGTAAAAGTGGATATGTGTAACGAAGAGAAGGAAACGTTTCCGACCCTATAAAGTATATATATTCTTTATCAGCATCAATATCCGAGTCGATAGAGCCATGTCTGTCTGTCTGTCCGTCATGTTTGACTATAAAAGCTAGAAAACCCAAATATTGTTTCCAGAATCATGTGTTATCACACTGAGTCAAGATTGTTTCAAAATTTTGCCACGCCCTCCTCCGCCTTCACAAACGAAAATCTGTGGTATGCACAATTTTAAAGATACAATAAAACTAAAAACGCAGTATCGTAGAGAATGACCATATCTATTGCCAACTCTGGTACAGATCGGAACATTATTATAGCCAGAATGAAGAAATTAATTTTCAGTTGCTTCCCCCACCTCCTCTGACGTTGCTGACGCTTTTCATTCTCTTTCTCGCTCGCACACGCTCTGCCCTGTGCAAGGCGCGAGCGCTACCTCGCAGAGGAGATGTAGAATCTAAATGGTATATGTAGAATATTTTTTTAGATGTATAATCTACATTTTAGATGTAGATGTAGTTAACAGATGTAGCAAAAAATGTAAAATATTTAAAAATTCTATTAAAATTTCAATCATAAGATCACAAATTTATATACTGACTGAGTACGGGTATAAAAGTAGAGTCGCGACTTGAAGCGACTCACACGTTCCTTCTCGTTTTTATTTATTTTCATGAATGTAAAACCTCGGCCCTCGATTAACACGTGGGTTATGTTCCTGGAAAACATCGTGTTAAGTGAAAGAGTGTTAGGCGGATATATGGATTCAGTACAAAATAAACGGTTTCGTTCCTAGAATTCAAAATTTATAGGCAAAAAAAGTGTTTTTTTTTTAACTTTGTTTTTTTTTATTCAATATGCTGGCTCTTCGTGTTTATCAAAATAAACCAGTATTCTTAAATTGTTTAGTGGCTTTTAAAGCTTCTGTTTGAGATGCCAAGCTTTTTTGGCACCTATATCTATCCAAAATAAATTAAAACACTTCGATTTAAAACGTTATAATATTTATTTATACCGGCGGCTAGCTGAAGCCAATTGCTCGCTCTTTACCCGTCCAGATAAACGTATACAAGAGGGGTTTTGATATGCAACCCATGCGGCGAGAGATTAGCATAGAACTAACTAGGCAACGACGCACAGTGGGGCCTTTGGCCATTTCAGCTTGCTAAATTAATTACTTCCGAACGAATCAAGATATCTTTATGAAATAAACTGCGTTTAAAAGACAAAACTTTCAGAATTTAGTCTGCATGGTGCTACATGGTGCTACAATATCTAAAAGCTTTACAATAAATAGCCAAAGTTGAACTTTGTTACCAGTGCATATTTTCCTATGCAAAATGATAAATTCCAAGTTTTTCGGATCGATAAAGAATTTTTAATGGCCTATTACACTATAAAAAGTTATTTAACATTTAATTTTTAACTTAAACAGAATTTACAAAAAAAGGAAAACAAAATTTTTTTAATTGTTTTTATGTTTGGTTTACTATAAAACATGCATCTATTTCCGATGGATCGTTAGGAATATCCAATAATCTTAACATTTCTGAAGAATAAATACTTTCTAATTATTTTTTGGATTTCACATGTCTAATAGATAAAATAAATGGATCTGAAGAGGCTGCCAACATGTTGAAAAGATCCTGGTTTTGCCTTGTTCGTGATATCTTCCAAGTATTCATGTACCTGAATTTCTTGTAATCCTTGTTTCTCGTTTCCTGGTCCTCCTCTGACATCTCTCCAATTGGAAGGCTCTGATGTTCTATTAAAATTTGACCGTGTGCCAAAATTTTATGAAGCGTTGGAGTAAGCTTATTTTCTGGATACTTTTCAAATAACAACTCTGCAGTCTTCGAGGCGGGTGTTCATTTTGTCGTTGCAGTTTAAAATATTAAAAATTACAGCCAATCTTTGGATAATGCCTTCACCCACTCCAGTTATTTTTGCTGTAATTTCGTGTTCCTTAAAGAATTTCCGGGATGAGTTTCCATCGTTTTTGTTCCCGTATCCATATTTGGGGCAGTCGACCTCAGTCCAAGTTTCGCAAAGAATTCGTCTTAATTCATTTTTTTCCTGTGTTTATGTTTCTCTTTGGCTGGCATGCTATCGTCAAAAGATTCTTCCGTTCGCGGGATGGTATATGCAAGTTTTAAAATAAACTCCATACATCTTATACTTGAATGCAATGGGGAAATGCCATATTCCGAATTTTCCTCTTCAATTAAGGAATCATCAATAAAATGACTGCAATATATATACATATGCATATACCATTTGGCAAAATAAAAAGCAGGTTAAAAAACCAAAATTCAGGTCAAATATAATGGCTATCCTGCATATGCAAAGCTAAAAAAACTTTTGAAAAAGGTAGGTCGAACTTAACAAGACCTACCTTCAAATGGATTAATAGCTAACAACATAATTTAGATAGCGAAAACTTAAAAATTGTTAAATTATTGAGTGTACCTGAGTATATAGTTTCATTAGTACATTAGTACCTGATTTTGTTTTTGTTTTTCCACTTTGACTTGAATTTAAAAAAAGCACATTTTTGTATTCCCGAAATATTTTGTATATGGGCTCTTTGCATATTTCTTTACCTAAATGAAAGGTCCATACGTGCACCTTTGGGTTTTTTGCTTCTACATCGATAACAGTGACGAGGTAGCGCACGAATTCGTGTATCGGATTTATCCAAAGCGTTCAATAAATGCATTAACTTTTGCCACCTCTTTTCGGCTGAGGCCCCACTGTTCGACGGCCGATCAAAGCAAGAGCCGAAGCGGCAGGTTCAGAGCGCCCTTTAATAGGGAGAGCGCAGCAGCACTGCCGAACGCTAGAGACTACATAAGTTTAGGGGTTTAGATGCTCTTATACAAACATAATGTTACATTTAATGCTATAAAATTGACGCTAAATAGCTGCTGGCCCGAACAGCTTCTTTGTACAAATATTTTCTTTCAACTCTTTTTTAAACTTAAGTCGTCTTTCAATGAGCGGATCAGAATTTATAAAACACTAAAACCATTCGGTTTTTTATGTTTGCCTGCGTAGTGATGGCAACAAAAACACATTACCGCATAATTAACAAAATAATTAATTTCGTTCTTTTTGCAATCCTGTAGGAACGAGTTTTTGAGTGTGTTAAAAGGGGGTAGGAAGAAAATTTATAGCCGTGTAAGACCGAGTTCATATTAAAAGAGTTCGTGTTAAGGTGTATTGTTTTCAAAACATTTTTTCATCACGGTGGTCGGCACGGGAGGCGTCGCCATCTGGTGCTGCTGATAGCACTACTCGACAAAATCGAACTTTTTTTCCTCAAGGATCCAAACCAACTTTTTCTAATAGATTTGGGGCTTTACAATTTTTAAATAATTACACTACTCAACACGACATTTCCGCTGTGGCCTAAAATTACTTTTTCTAATAGATTTCGGAATTTTTAATTTTATGGTTTATTGTTTTTAAGAATTTTTTAAAATCTCTTATTTTTTTTCAGAGGTAGTGCTTCTATTTTCCACATAACTTAAATATCTTATATCTGGTTGCATGTTACATTGCAGTTCTGAAAAGCTGAAATGAAGCTATAAATCATTTCCAGACACGTTGTAGCTGCAGCTTAACGTCTGGAAGATATTAAGCTTTTAAGTTCAAATTTGATCATTGTTTGCAGGATTTTTTGACGAAACCGAACAAACCCAACAAATTAAAAAAAAAATATATAAAAAAATACCGTTTTGAAAGTTGCGGGCCCAATTGGGAACAAAGCAAACGCATTCTGGAAGTTGGGCCCGCAACCGTCAAAAAGGTATTTTTTGAAATTTGTTTTCCTTTTTTGGTTTGGTTACCGTTTCTCCATAGATTTTAATGAACAATAAACAATAATAAACGACGCCTTATTAATGCGTCTATCAAAAACCAAAAATGTATGCCAAAAAATATTTTTTTTTTAGAATTTTCATGAGTTGTTAATGTCAAAATTTCGTGATAAAATACTGCAAAAAATTATCAAATTCGAACTTAAAAGCTTAATATCTTCCACCCGTTAAGCTGTAGCTACAACGTGTCTGGGTCTGATTTATAGCTGCAAAATAGAAATTTTAAAATTTTACAATCTAAATTTTTTGCTACATCTGTTAACTACATCCAAAATGTAGATTATACATCTAGAGCAAATATTCTACATCTACCATTTAGATTCTACATCTCCTCCGCGAGGGGTTGCTCGCGCATTGCACAGGGCAGAGTGTGTGCGAGCGAGACAGAGAATGAATAGCGTCAGCAGCGCCAGAGGAGGTGGGGGAAGCAACTGAAAATTAATTTCTTCATTCTGGCCATAATAATGATAATGGGTCGAAATTTTGAAATACACATGTAACAGTGGGATATCACATGAGTCTGGAAAAAAAATTTCGTTGCTCTAGCTTTTATAGTCTCTGAGAACAAGGCGTCAAACAAGACGGACAAACAGACAGACATGGCTCTATCGACTCGGTATCAATAGACTGATCAAGAATATATAAACTTTATGGGTTCGGAAAAATGTCCTTCTCTGCGTTACACACATCCACTTTTACCACATATACAGTAACCCCTTAACTATTTTTGAGTACTCTAGAGTTTTCAGACCCATGTGATATCACACTAAATCAAGTTTCTTTCAAAATTTGGCCACGCCCCCCTCCGGCTTCACAAAAGACGAAAATCTGTGGCATTCACAATTTTAAAGATACGATAAAACTAAAAACGCAGTATCGTAGAGAATGATCGAAAACATTAATTTTCAGTCGCTTCCCCCACCTCCTCTGACGTTGCCTAAGCTATTCATTCTCTTTCTCGCTCGCACACACTCTGCCCTGTGCAATGCGCGTGCGCCCCTCGCGGAGGAGATGTAGAATCTAAATGGTAGATGTAGAATATTTGTTTTAGATGTATAATCTATATTTTAGATGTAGTTAACAGATGTAGCAAAAAATGTAAAATGTAAAATTTTAAAATTTCTATTTAAATTTCAATCATAAGCTCACAAATTTGTATACTGACTGAGTACGGGTATAAAAGTAGAGTCGCGACTAGAAGCGACTCACGTTCCTTCTCGTTTTTATATAGGTTAAGCATAAGGCTCTAGTGGTGGCAAAAAGTTGCGTCGCTTTCGGATGCATGTGCGTCTATTCGAAATATTCGATTGCTCCCAAACTTTTGGTTACTTTCCTTGTCATCAAGCAACCAAAGCACCCAATTCTGTTGGCGAATAAATAAATAAATCAAATCTGCTGTTCTCAAGACGCACGTCTGCCAATGTGAACGCCTTTTCTGCTTCATTGCGTCTATTCCGATATCGATAGGAAACGCGCAGTTTGAAAAGGCTAGAAATAGCCAATTCGATTTTTGATATGCTGGTTTTTGTCATGGTGCTATGACATTAGACTTTGCTAACTGACTAGCTGGTAAAATAGAGATGGCCTTACATATGCCTGCAGTCATGCCGGGAGAACTATATGCGTCAAGCTGACTTTCCAGTTGAGCTGGGAGCAGCGCTGCGGCAGAACTGATCGATTTTTTTACTTTGCGGATGCAATTTTGCTGGATGTTGGCTGTGTTTTGCTGGAAAACATAATTTTGTATCAAATACAAAATTATATGGCAATTTGTGTCTCATGCTATCTCTCTCTACGCAGCAAACTTTTTGGGGAAGATATGAACTTTTTGGCACCACCAGGCTCCAATGCTTAACCTATGTAAAAAACAACTGCGTCGCTGTCATACTCATAAACAGCCTATAGAAAGGCAAACGTCACATATGATGACATATGTATAATCAAAAAAACTGTGACACTCCCTCATTTTCCATCACCACTTATCAGTGGATCTCATGTTTAATGTGATATGTAAGTGAATTACCGCTGTGGATGAGATGTTTGGAAGGTAAAACTCGATTTTTTTGTAAGAGCCAAGGCGCTTCCATAATCTCTATTCTTATCGGATTATTTAAATCGAAGCAGAGTGTGGAAGGAAATTTGGTGCTTTTACATCGCAAGGCAATAGAGTGGAAATAGTGGCCATGGTGGCGCAGAGCCTACCCGGATATTAGCATTTGAAATGAATTTCCGGGTCTGGCCGCTCACCGTCTCGACCCTGCTTAAGTAGTCTTTGGGCAGCGAGAATATGTTCTTTCAGTAAAAAAAAGCCTGAAATTCTTATGAGCCTATTAATGGAAGAACACCACTAATAATTTCAAAAAACAACTTACCAAAGTAAATCAATTTGAAAATAACTATTTTCTGCTCTTTTTATCTTTGTTTCAGGCATGTCGCCTGAAGATGAGTGGTACAACAAGAGTCTATCCGCTCTACGGATGAACTCGTCGCATCATCCGAATCTATCGGCACCAATGCTCCAATACCAGACATAATCAAAAACCTTTGACGACTTCTTTTAAAAGATCGCTCCACAGCCGCCCAATTATGGACGGTTGATTTTCGGTGTTTTAAGGGCGAGTACGTCAAATGGTGTCCCGCAACACACGCATGTATCCGTGAATATTTCTGTCTATATCTATGCATATATCTGTGTATATATGTATATAGTAAAACACGAGATTAAGGCAGTCGGTAGTTTCCAGTCTTATAGCCTTTTTACACTGCCGCATCATTGTCTAAGGTGCGGATAAATTATGCAAGGCGTTTACACCAAAGTCGCATCATTTTTCTACAAACACACACAAAAACAAAAAACGATAGAAACAGCTGTTTGCTATCGATACCTATCGATAAATTCAGTATTTTCTAAAAATACTAGACAGAATACGGCAACACTTGCCAATGATGCGTCGCATGATTTAAGATGCGCCGCATCATTGTCTTCTTCTATCCACAGGGCTCTTATGGGCATTATTGTCGCATGTTCCATTTAACGGAAAAATCCAATGATGCGCCTCAGTGTAAAAAGGCTATTACGTTCCAGCCCTAGACTAAAGATCCGCAAAGAAAACCAAACCGGGCAGATTGCATTTTGATCAAATCTTTCGGTTGCACTTCTAGCTCTATGCTAGACGTACTTATAAGACTTGTTGATATTATCCTGTTTTTTTGTGCACTACATTTCTTGGAACGAAAGCGAATAAGCCGAATCAGACTCGAAGGTAAACAAAAATATATAGAATATACTGTTATAAGAAACTAGTCATAGAATTTAATTGAATTGTGTATTGAGATTTTAGCGTGACATTATAAAGTAAACCAGAAATCACGAAAAAAAAAAATATATATATTTATATATTTTAAACAGTACACACATTACACATTATCGATAGCATTAAGCATGTTCAACTCCACACAAAGCAGACAATTCCGGTCTGATCAAATCTGCTACAGGCTCGAGGATCAGTGCTCAAACTGAAACTGGAATCTCTATTCTATCAACGATTTTTAATTGCCTGCCCAGTATATACTAACCATAGAATATTCGCTCATGCAACATACGTACATAGTATACATACATAGGTCCAAATCGTCCCAAGTAACCCACTATACTATCACACAACTCGTGCTCCCTGCTGACCAAGGTAAGCGACAGATAAGGCCCAAGAAATCTAAACCAAGCTATCGTAAAAAACTATGAAACTTTCGAACTATATCAAGATGAGTCGACTTAGTTAATATAAGGGTTTTTTTTTTAGCTAAGCAATGCATTAAAGAGTTAAATTAAATTGTAATACTAAACTAAGCCCAAAGCACGAAACCAATTAAAATACATATGTATATAAAATATTGTATGTATGTATATTTACACAGGAAAAACCAAAAGCAAAACAGAACTACAAAAATCATTTTTAATAAATTATGCCAGACACACCATCAATGGAAATAATAAAAGTAATACAATTTAAAAAAAATATAATCAATTTTGCTATCTTTATTTTCTACTAGCGGACCGCCGAACATCGTCTCGACCAAATTTAATATCTTCAGATAAACTCCACAGATAGTTCAAATTTCAATGTGATTTATTTCAATGGTTGCAGCTCTTCATTAAAGCATCTTGGGATATACGAAATTTTTTGTTTTCTTATAGACTTTTTACACTGGGCCGCATCATTGAATTTTTCCGTTAAGCCTAGTACTCAGATCCAAATACTTTTTGCTGGCAAACTCATGTCATATAATTCGCTAGCGGCCAGTGATGTGACCAGAGGTGTGCACTGCATTCCGTACGGTTACACTGCTTAGACAGATGCTTGGTTGTGTTAAAAGTTAACACAGTTACTCTTCCGTACAGAGCATAGAAAACAGTTTTCGACCAAAAAAATGTCTTATCGGTTTAATACGAATATCAACCCTGATTCTGTTCGCGAGGTGTTTTTTCGGAACTGAGTAGGCTTTAATGGAATATGCGACAATGATGCCCATAAGAGGCTTGTGGATAGCATTATTTTGTGATAGCCTTTTCACGCTGGGCGCGTTTCCTATAGATATCGGAATAGACGCAATGAAGCAGCAAAGGCGTTCACATTGGCAGACGTGCGTCTTAGGAACAGCAGATTTGGGTGCTTGATGACAAGAAAAGTAACCAAATGACGAGTTCTACTTCAAACCATGAAATCTTTAGAAGTTCTTCTCCAGCAGTATTTGAATGGCCCCAGGGGTCACAAAAATGTCGTCTGATAATAATACAATCAGTTTAAAGTATTTTATTTAAGAAGTTTATGGTTATTTTTACCTTTTCGCACAAACATAACTTTTAGCGCCACAATTTGATTTTCGATCTACAAGTTTTTGTTGTTATTAATGGTGATAATTTCGCTGATAGGCAGAAAATTGCAAAAATGTGCTGTTAAGCGCAAAAGCAATCGAATATGTCGAATATTGCGTCTAACATGCAGCAGAGAGCGACGCAACTTTTGCCACCACTAGGGCCCTATGCTTAACCTATTTAAGCCTAGTACTCAGTTCCGAAAAACACCTCGCGAACAGAATCGGGGTTGATATTCGTATGAAACCGATAAGAAATTGTTTTGGTCGAAAACTGTTTTCTAGGCTCTGTACGGAAGGCAGTACTCAGTTCAACAAAAAAAATTGGCGGTATAAACTAGAAAAGTATCCGAAGGTATTTGCTGGTATTGCTGGTATGATTCTACCCCACTATAAAGTTATATCAATTTTATATAAGTTTCTAGCAAACTCGAAGCAACCATTGCAATATGAGAGAAAAAACCAAATGAAATATTGAAATAATGAAGACAAATAGTAACTTATTAATGCAGCAGTATATGAAAGACAATTATATGGATATTATAATATATTATTTTTATTAATTTTCATGAATATAAATCAAATATGGTTTTCAAACATGTTGTCTTCACTGTGGTCGGCACGGGAGGCGTCGCCATCTGCTGCTGCTGATAGTCAGACAAATACCTTGCCAATAAAATATTGGGGAGCCCAGGATATCCCTGGGGAAGAGCGACCCCAGCCGAAGAAGTGCATTTCATTAACTTTTAACACAACAAAGCATCTGTCTAAGCAGTGTAACCGTACGGAATGCAGTGCACACCTCTGGTCACACCACATGGCCGCTAGCGAATTATATGACATGAGTTTGCCAGCAAACAGATTTTGGATCTGAGTACTAGGCTTTAAAAAAAAAACTGCGTCTGCGAATGTCGCAAAGAACAGCCTATTAATTTCTTTAAATTTTAATAAAAATATCGTTGTTTTTGTATCTTGCTCATTGAGTTTGTTAACATTAGTAGGCCGAACAGCTGACAAAAGCTACAAAAAATGATGCGGCTTTGTGTAAACGCCTCGCATAATTTTTCCGCACCTTCGACAATGATGCTGCAGAGTAAATAGGCTATAATCTCAAAAATGTATAGAGCTGGTCTATATCAGCATTTATGTAAGCCTATATGCTTTGTTCTTCTTCTGGACGTTGATATGTAATGACTGCACCATCAAGTGGCCCATGAGACAACAAGCCGAAGCCTGTTACGCGCGGAACCCAGGCTAGAATTGCAGCCCCTCCTCCCGCCCAACCGACCGGGGGCGCTGCCGCATGACGCGCGACGCGTGTTACCGAACCGATCGCGAACATGCAGGAAAGATAGGGGTTAGACTAATATTCGAGGAAAATTAGAGCTAAACACAACTCAAGAGCTAAACATGCAAAGATAGCTAAGAAATATCACTAATTACGGGAAAGGTATGTTAATATTAGGGATTTAAGAAGAGGAAGGGAATTAGTGGTGGATATTATAAGGTAGAGAGAATTATAGTCCGAGCATAAGACCCTAAACGATTCATGCAAGGAATAATTTTATATACAAAGTGGAAGGAACAAAGGAATACAGTTTCTAGTAGATCTGACAGGAATCGTAAAGTTTATTCGGCTCAACAAGTCAGGGCTATCTACGTCACCCTTGATCAGGTTGTGCATAAAGATCACACCAAGCATTTTTCTACGACTAACTAAGGCTGGAAGGTTTATTAAAAGCAATCTACGAGGGTAAGATGGCAGTCTCACATCTGCATCCCAGTTGAGGCCACGCAGAGCAAAAAGTAAAAAGTTTTTCTGGACTGATTCTATACGGTCCTGGTGTACTTTGTACTGGGGGCACCATACACAAGAGCCGTACTTTAAAATCGGACGAACAAGCGAGATATAGAGATTCTTCGTTATGTAGGAATCGTCAAACTCCTTTGACCACCTTTTCATAAAACAAAGCACGCCCATGACCTTATTTACCATGGTGGAAATGTGTTCAGAAAACTTTAACTTGGGGTCTAGTTTAACACCAAGATCATCAACCAATGTAATTCTCTCAAGAGAACCACTTTGCATTTCGAGGCATTTAGGTGTAACATATTTGCACAACACCATGACTGAAAGTTATTGAGATCGGATTGCAAGCGACAGTGAAATGAAATGTCCTTGTACTGGACACAGAGTTTAACATCATCCGCATACATGAGTACTCGAGAATTTGTTAATACTGAAGGCAGGTCATTAATAAAGAGTGTGAAAAGTAGGTGTCCTAGATGGCTGCCCTGTGGTACTCCAGAAGTAACCTTAACAGGTGAAGAGAAGGAGTTTTTGAAGAGGACTCGTTGAGACCTAGAACAAAGGTAGCTAGAAATCCATTTCAAAAATTAGGCGGAAACCCTAAAAGGTCAAGTTTTTGTGCTAGAAGGGAGTGGTTTACAGAGTCGAATGCTTTACTGAAATCAGTGTAGATAACATCCGTCTGAAAGTTACCTTGGAAGCCTTTAATGATAAAAGAGGTAAACTCTAATAAATTTGTGGTTGTTGATCGTCGCTTTATAAATCCGTGCTGAGATGGAGATATAAGTGATTTGCAGAGATGTTGCAAGTGCGAAGTTAAAATTTTTTCAAACATTTTAGGAATAGCGGATAACTTAGATATACCTCTATAATTATTAGCATCAGACTTGCTACCTTTCTTATGGAGAGGAATAATAAAAGATTCCTTCCAGATCGGGGGGAATCATGAAGAATTAATGGATAGGGTGAATAGTTTAAGCAGGGGTCCACACAGAGCGTCAGCACAGTACCTGAGTACACAGCCGGGAACTCCGTCAGGACCTGGTGAAAACACCGGCTTAACTAGTCGAAGATCATGAAGCAGTGAACTTTCATTTAATAAGGGGCTGAAAATGCCATTCGACCTTGGTAAACTGTATGGATACGGCTGACCAGAGTAGCTGTCAAGGGAATAGATTGTTTGGAAAAATTGGGCAAAAAGATCGGCGATTGCCTGATCATTGTTTGCCGTCATATTTAGAAATGATAGCGAGGATGGATGTGCGGACGTACTACGCTTACTATTTACGAAGCTGTAAAACTGTTTGGGGTCCTGACTTGTCTTCATGATCAAGACTAAATTATCTGACAAAAAAGTGACAATGAATGTGCATATTTCCCTGCAGCCCAACTAATTATATCACGATGAAAAAAATAAATCTAAAAATCGTGTATCCTTGATGCACTCTCTTCACTGCCTCAATTCTATTGCAGGAAAATCCGAGGCAATAAGCACGGAAATGAGAGTAAAGTTTAATGATGATGTCGCGATCGCTGAGTCCCATAACCATCATCAACGGTTAAGGCACACGCCGCTTCACGACCAGATAGGCGCTCCTCTCGAGCAGCAGTAACAGCCAGAGCAGCAGCACTCGCAGCTCCAACGGGCCGTCATCGACACCCAAGCAAGTAAGTAGGTTTGGTGTCACATAAAATAATTGCTAATCCCTTTCCCACGCAGGAGTCCACTTTCCCAATTATGGACATTGCGCGCGCGGCTGACACAGTCCCCGAGCGTTTTACCGAGGCCAGCTACGAGTGCAGCATGTGTAGTTTCCGCACCAGCAGTATGAATGTTCTCCTTATCCATCGACGCGGTCACCTGGAGTCATCCAGCAAATACAGCACTAGCAGCCAAAACGCCAGCAGCACCAGCCTCAGTCACAACACCAACAGGCAGACAAGAGCAGCCAGACGCGCCAACACCACCAATGAATTCGATTCTCCCCCACTTTTTGGAAGGCACAGTCAGGACAGGAGCAACCATTTCCGTTGCCACTCGCGCCACGACTCGATTGTGGTGGACGCCGCGCTCGGCGATGAGGCTCCAATCGTCATTTAGGACAGCGATGGGAGTTCCAACGAGAGTGTCGTTTTTGTTGAGGATGAGGTCCTAGCGCGCGACAGAAGCAATGGAAATAGCAAATCCAAGGCCCACAATTCCTCATCCTGCTTCGACTTTGAAGAGAAGGAGGACCTGCAGAAACAGGATGGAAAAAATATGTTGAGCTACAGACGTCGCACTAACCGCCATGACGCTAATGGCAAAGGCACTGTGGATATAGAAGAATGGCTCGTGTCGCCAAAGGAAGTCGTCAAGTGCCAGTGCCAGTGCCAGTGCACGAACCAGATCCAAAGTCAATACTTGCAATGACGAATTATTTAAGGGCTTTGACGATGAGTTACAATTGGAAGCTGCCGCTGCAGCCGCTGTCGAGACTAATTGAGCTCTTAAACTGATCGCCAATCTAGTTGTTTTAATAATCTTTTCAGAATAGCAAAGTTCTTTACAGCCAGACGTAAGATACTTAAGTATTGTATTCTTTAAAAAATTTTAAAGCCCAAATCTATCAGAAAAAGTCGGTTTGGATCCTTTAGGAAACAAATTTCGATTATATCGAGTAGTGTAATTTCCCGACACATGAAAATGCCACGTACAACTGCCATAAGAAAAAAAAGGATTTTCTAATTTAAGACCACAAACATCCTAGGATTGGCCTTGCGATTTGTCAATCGTCATGGCGAAGTCAGGACGAATAAGGAACTGAGTTCGTTTAAACTCAAAGAGCATATGCGTTGGGATCTTTAGAATCCTCGGGACAGGAACTAAATCATCTTTAAATTTTCTTCAATGAAGCGTTCCAGGTGTAATAATGTAGCATCTCTAAGTAAAGCAACGCTTTATTGCCTCATTGCAGTTCAAATATCTACCAACTTGATAGCGCGTAATTATTAGATCTTTGGATGCCAGAAACGGCCATATCGCGGCCTTTCGTGACATATTTACAAATGTAATTAATCGACTTCATCGAATTGCAATACTCATCGTTAAAATGTTCCTTGAATGTTTTGAAAGAAGTGGCGAATATGGAACGATAAAACTGTTGTAGACCACGAAATCGTTTCCTTTCACTTTCGTTGTAATAGTTCTACCGTTATCATCGGGTGATCGGAGCCGACACGGTGGATACCTATCATTGCCAGTGATGGTCTCCACCGTACATTTTCGTGGATAACTTTTGGAACACTTGCCGTCGACCATGCAAGGTAATTGGCGGTTGATGGAGCCCCATGTTCTATGAATCATATTCGTAACAACAAACTTCATGTTCGTTTATCAACGAACGGACTATTTGCTTGAAAACACGTGCTGTGATGTCCTACAGATCAGTTGATGTTCAGCCGGTATTTTAACAATTTATATCCATTTCGGATGTCATGTAAATGTAATGAATAGGTCTGGCCAAATATAATGATGAACATATATGTTATTGCATCTTGGGCATATTCATGCATGTGACGCGGGTTACATATGTGAATATGTATATATATATGTCTCCGTTAAAATAGTCAATCTACCAACATCATGGGTACAACAGAAATCATGAGTGAAATGGAAATCCGCGCAGAGGATTTCCGCTTAAAAATTTCCTCGGTGACACAGAATTCTTAGCATTTTCACAAACCAAATTCGAACTAAGGCTAGAGCTGACACCTTTCAAGATTAAATTTTATCAAATCAAAAAAATTAGTTTTTTAATTTTGTTTTCATCTATTATATAAAATACACCTTGCCCTCGCTTAACACAAACTCTTTTAATACGAGCTCGGTCTTATACGGCTATAAATTTTCTCCCTTCCCCGTTTTAACACGCTCAAAAACTCGTTATTACACGATTGCGGTTGCAATTATGCGGTAATGTGTTCTTTTTTGCGTCACTACGCAGGCAAAAAATTTTTTTGTAATATTTTAAATCTGCAATTTTTTAATGTTTTTATATTTATCTTATGCTAGTTGAATTTGACCAATTCTGAAAAGCTGACAGGCGCAGCTACAAAGTGAACGCGAACCTTTTGTAGCTTCGGCTTACCGACTGGGAATTATTAAACTTTCAAATTCCCGAAATTTTCAATTTAAAAGATCAGAAAATGTCGAATAAAAATTAATTCTTGGCCTTTTTTACAGAATGGTTTTAGCGCTTTACAAATTCTGATCCACTAATTGAAAGACGACTTAAGTTTAAAAAAGAGTTGGACAAAATATTTTTATAAAAAAGCTTTAAAAGCCACTAAACAATCTAAGAATACTGGTTTATTTTGATAAACTAGAAGAAACAGCAGAAAACAACATGTTGAATACAAAAAAAACAAATTTAAAATAACAACAAATTTTTGGCTATATATTTTGAATTTTAGGAACGTAACCCCTTGTTTTGTACTGAATCCATTTATCCGCTTAACCCGCTTTCGCTTAATGCGAGGTTTAACAGATACGTAACCTCCAAGCTAATCGAGGGCCGGGTGTAATTGATTTTTCAAAGCTTTACTTTTATAATTTCAAACAAAGAACACCCCATATTTTGCGCATTAAACAAAAACATTTAAAAAAAATCTCCGTGCATGGGCGCAATCAGCTGTTCAAAAAAAGCAAATATCTGAATTTTTAGGTATGTAAACTTAATAAAAATAAGACCATCGAAGAGCTATGGAGGCAACATATTATAATATAAACCTTGCAGTACAGGCTTCTCAGATGCGCATCGGACTCGTTTTCACGATCAGACATACATATGTATGTGGTTTTTGTGATTATCTTCTCAAACTACTGCTGATTTGGTTCATTAAAATTAACAGTTTTTATACCCGTACTCAAAAAGAGTTAAGGGGTATACTGTATTTGTGGTGAAAGTGGATGTGTGTAACGCAGAGAAGGAAAATTTTCCGACCCCATAAAGTATATATATTCTTGATCAGTATCAAAAGCCGAGTCGATAGAGCCATGTCTGTCTGTCCGTCCGTCCGTCCGTCTGTCTGTCTGTCTGTCTGAGCGCCTATTTCTCAGAGACTATAAGAGCTAGAGCAACCAAATTTTGTTTCCAGACTCATGTGATATCACACTGTTACAAGTGTATTTCAGAATTTCGCCTCGCCCACTTCCGCCTCCACAAAGAACGAAAATCTGTGGCAGCCACAATTTTGAAGATACGATAAAACTTAAAGCGCAGTATCGTAGAAAATGACCATATCTATCAGACTGCCGAATCTAAATCAGATCGGATCATAACTATAGCCAGAATAAAGAAATTAATTTTCAGTTGCTTCCCCCACCACCACTGGCGCTTCTGACGCTATTCATTCTCTTTCTCGCTCGCGCACACTCTGCTCTGTGAAATGCGCGAGCAACCCCTAGCGGGGTTAGATGTAGAATATCTGTTCTACGTGTATTTTTTACATTTTACATGTAGATGTAGCTAACAGTTGTAGCAAAAAAATTTAAAATTTTAATTTTTTTTTTAAATTTCAATCATAAGCTCACAAATTTATATACTGACTGAGTACGGGTATAAAAGTAGAGTCGCGACTAGAAGCGACTCACGTTCCTTCTCGTTGGTATAGTGATCGCTATGCTTCTCTTTGTGCTGCCATGGGTCTGCACTTAGCCGAACAGGGGTTTTTAACATAAATGCAATGGCAATAATGTGTAGACTTTGGTTATTAGTTCTGTTTTGGCATTTTGAAGAGATGCAACCTGGTAGAACTACAAATGACTGAAATTTTTTTCGCAATTTCCACAAAAAGTACGCGAACGTTTGAGGAAAATCAAGTTTTACTGCAATAATCTATTTTTTGTAATGCTTAATTAAAGAAAAACAGAATGCTTTCAATATAAGTAATATTGAATATCTTGCTCCGAATTCGGCTTAAAAAAGGTGGCATTACTTTATTTACTTCGAAAGTCCGAATCGCCCTAGGATAAATTGTAAGCGATTTTGATTCCGCTGAAAAATCGGTGTGTGGCACGGCGGAATGGAATTGAGGTGAAATACCAGCGGAAGTGATTTCTGTGGCACCCCTGATAATCTCCATTTTTAACGTTTTCTTTTGCAATTAAGATTTGTTGTATAAAAAGCCAATTACTATTAATTTCGGCGAAGAACATGTGCCGTTTTGAAAACGGAAAAATATTACGTTTTGCGCAGCGTTTGAAATTCTACGCTACTCCGCAGTATTTCATTTTGCTCTCGCTCCATCTCCCACTTTGAACAGAGCCGTAGCAGAGCCTTAGCCGAACAACGAAAAAGTATTCGCTCTGCTCTGCTTGTATTTTTTTCGCGTGATATGCTACAGCAATAGCAAGAGCAGAAAATGAAATGATGTGCTCTGCGTAGCCGGAGCGGTAGCAGAAAACTAAGAATGGAAGAAAGAAACCCCGCGCGCCCGTACCATGAAGCGTCAAATAAAAATTGAACGTGCATTTGCTCCTCATGCAACATTGTATTGTATAGTCATTGGTATTATGAATTCATATGCATGCAAATGTATGCATATGTACTTATCTATGTATGTTTTTACATACCATGGACAGACATCATTTACTGCAGAATACATATGTACATATGTATGTTCATACATACATGTGGCATACAGCGAAAAATTGTACATGCATATGAGCACCATAACGGCTTCCAATCATTCAAGCGTAATTATGTGACAAACATAAGCGATGAGCTGCCATACGATAAACTTATGTACATACATATGTTGTTAGTTAGCATGGAGATGTCCTAGGAGCATAGGCAATGACATTGTCATCGAGCACTCATCGTTTTATACATATGTATGTACATACATATGGGCATTTCTCTGAAGTCGAACGGGACAGTCGTACGAATTGAAAGTGGTAGAAAGCCGAGCCATTCGCACGGGACTTACAGTGGCTCCATCGCATAATCGGAAGCATGTTTACCCAGTACAAATGTGCTCAAAAAGTATACAGAAATGCAATAAAACTGTTGTTCCTTAACTTTTACTATATCTTCATAGTATTATCTACCTAAATCATAAACAAAAACTAATACTTTTAAGTAAGAACAGTTTTAATCGAAAAACGAAAAAAATTAGTTTTTGAAACTCAACACATAATCGGACAGTGATAAAGTGCCAATGGAAAATCACGATTTTTCCTGAAAATCTCTTCAAACCTCCGGTTTTTCTTATCGCATATGTATCAATATAACATCAAAATATTTGACTAAACTAGTCGACACATTTCCGCTGTGGCTCAAAACTACTTTTTCTGATACAATTCGGGATTTAGTTTATTTTTAAGGATTTTTTTTTTAAATCGGGTATTTCTCTAATGTTTTTTTTAAGAGGTATTGTTTCTACTTTTCACATAACTTAAGTATCTTATATCTGGTTGTATTTTTATACCAGTACTCGAAGAGTTAAGGGGGGGTATACTGTATTTGTGGTAAAAGACTATAAAAGCTAGAGCAACAAAATTTAGTTTCGAGACTCATGTGATATCCTACTGCTACAAGTGTATTTCAACATTTTGCCACGCCCCCTCCGCCTACACAAAGAACGAAAATCTGTGACAGCCACAATTTTTAAGATACAATAAAATTAAAAATTAAAATTAAAAATGTGGTACAGATCGGATTATTAATTTATCGGAACTTAATTTTCAGTGGCTTCCACCTCCTCTGGAGTTGCTGACGCTATTCATTCTCTTTCTTGCTCGCACACACTCTCCCCTGTGCAATGCGCGAGCGCCCCCTCACGGAGGAGATGTAGAATCTATGTAAATGGTAGATCTCGACGTATAATCAACATTTTAGATGTTGATGTAGTTAACAGATGTATCTTCTATCCAGGGCCTGCGTTAGAGGTTTTGACGGCTGGGGCAAACATGAGAAGAGGCGCCCTTTGATAATATTTTTTTTTCTGAAATGAACAAATTAAAGCAAACGCAGCAAAAGTTTTTGAAATTTGGACATTTTATTGTAGTTGTGACTAGCGTTGTGATTAGCGTTCTGACTAGCGTTGTGACTAGGGAATTAACATAAAAGTTGCAATCCTGTAGCATTAGAAATAAAATGTTGTAAAAAAAAGAAGAATGAAAAAAAGTTGCTAAAATATTACAAGAAAGTTATCGTTGATCTTAGGAACGACTTTATAAGTTTTAATTTTGAAAAACTTCGCTCCCCGCCGGCAACAGCTACTGGCAAAGTTAGCAAAATTCTAAGAGAAATACATCTGTAAGATTTTTTTCAACGATATATTGAAGAGCTTCCAATGGTCGTT
The DNA here is from genome assembly GCA_035043285.1 of Drosophila subsilvestris. Lineage (NCBI taxonomy): Eukaryota > Metazoa > Arthropoda > Insecta > Diptera > Drosophilidae > Drosophila > Drosophila subsilvestris. The sequence continues at coordinate 900,274 of JAWNNB010001592.1, read as the reverse complement.
TGATAGTTTCAGGTGTGATACTCCGTAATTGTTTGAACATACAATTAGCTGTATACAGCTCCAATCCATTAACGTCCGAGTCCCCTTCAGTTGTGAGAGCTGTGCTCAACTCACGACATCTTGCCAACAAAATGGTATCCTTTTTAATGGACGCCGGGAGTTCTTGCGATTTTGAGTAAGGAGAAAAGTCGTATAAAAAGTCTCATGATTTTTAATTTGCTCAAATCTTTCCGTGACAGATGCGAGAGTCGTATTAACCAGAACAATAAAAAAATCCGTCCTGAACTGATCTTCTGGTGTGAAGTTTATAGACTCATCTTGACACTTGTATTCAAACATTCTCTTCTTTCGTCTTCTGCGAGATGAATTGTCAAATGATGAGTCAGCACCAAGGTCTTCAGCAAGTTTTTCGGCATCTTGCAGAGCAGACTCAAAGCCTTTATTCCTGTAGGTGGATAGAAATGCAGCGATATCCATGTCTTGTTTCTGCAATGTTTTTCTCACAAGATTAGCTTAAAATAGGATGTCATACCAAACAACCAGGGAAACGAGAAATTTGAATCGCATCATTTCATCAGCCAAGCATTTAGCTTCATGTTGGACAGCAGGGTCCTTTAAATCGGAGTCAAAAATCTCCATCAGAGCTTCACAAAATTCTTTTGCTTGATATTTAACAGCTTTCACCGTGTCCAGTCTGCTTTCCCAATTAGTTGTGCACAATGGTTTGACGGTTAGGTTCGGAACATCGCCGATAACCAAATTCAAGGAATGGCATCCATACGGCACAAATGCTGCTCTCGGATTTAGTTCGAGGACCCTCGCTTGGACTCCTTTGTTTTTTCCTTTCATGTTAGAGCCATTATCATATCCTTGTCCACGTAAATTATTTATGTTAATATTATTGTCTTCAAGAGTTTTAAGTAAAAGATTTGTTAATCCCTTTCCCGTTGATGAAGAAGCAATTTTGAATCCTAGAAAATGCTCTTTGATGGTCACCTTGTTATCTTTGACATTAAAAAGTCGAATAGTCTAATAGCAAAGACATTTGCTCAGTATGGCTCATATCAGGAGTGCAATCAAGGATAGTCGAGTAATATCGCGCTTTTTCTATCATTTTTAGTATTCCTCTTGAATCATTTTACTACATTAATGGTCGTTTATTTCTTTCTTCGATACTCTTCGTATATGCTCTCGCATAACGTCGTCGAGCTTTCCCAACAACTCCACTAGACCCAAAAAATTTCCATTATTCTGCGTGCAAAGTTTGTCTGATAAGCCACGAATTTCGATAGAAAAAAGTTTGCAAAAAAAACAAAAAATCTTGTCCGCACTTTTAGAATAGACGAGCCATCTTCTTTTCACTTTCACGCCATTGTCCAATTTTCTCATGAAAAGCTTGATAGTGAAATGTCGCTTTTGTCCTCTGTTTTTAGTGGACCACGTATAATAGCTGCATCGATGAATTTAGATCGCAGAATTTCTGGCCATTGAGCTGGATCAGACGAAATTTCGATTTTGTCAGAAACACTCACTTCATTCTCTACTTCTTCTGCATAATATCTTGACAGACATGCAGAAGTCTCCTCTTGGACATTTGGATTCTCGAATTCTCTTCTTAAAGTAGAATTAATTTCGGCAGTTTCCCTATGTAGAACAAAGTTGGATCGATTAGAGATTCGATTGATTCTTTATTGACTGTGGAGCCTCTTACTTTTTATCCTGAATTACGAATTTATCAAGACTGTGAGCATGACTTTTTAGTTCAGACTCTTTTTCTGCCTTTTTTTTCTTGTTAGCCGCAACAGAAAGTTTATTCATGCCACCCTTTTTCATGGCTTTCTTTGTTTAAACACTTATCTAGAGTTAATTGTATAATTTAATATGGCGACAAAACAAGCAAACAGCTGATCTGGGGAACTACGAGTCGCTTGCTGGTCTGGTAACACTGAGCTTACGACTTTGACGCGTCGACTCGAAAGTCTGACAACTTCGAAGCTTCGAAACGACACGTAAAATGTAAATGTGAATAATTATAAATTGTTGAAGTTATTCAAGTTAAACTACGATTTATCATACTCGATATATTATGTTCATCTGGAAATTACAGAGTTCCATCTCTATCGTATCTTCTTATGTATTACTCCTTTGACTTTATTTCTTACTCTTAATAAAACGTTCGTCGTGTTCACATCGTTCGTCGTGTGTTCTCATTTTACAATTTCACTGTGCAGACAATTCTCGCCAACATTGGTTATGGGCCCAGTCTAACAGCGTAAATAAAATAATAATAGATGAGTCATAGCTTCCAAATAGAAAAGCTCAATGAGCAAAATTACGATGTATGGAGTATACAGATGCGAAGTATATTGGTCCATCAAGAAATCTGGAACTACGTATGTGGAAAACAAGAAATCAATTCGGAAAATCCAAAATCAGTTTTGTCTGATGAAAAAGCACTGGCATGCATAATTTTATATGTGAATACTTCTCAACTGAACTATGTCAAGAATTGTAAAACAGCCAAAGAAGCTTGGGACATATTACGCGAAGCTCACGTGCCGACCGGTCCAATTCAAAAAGTGTCGCTATATAAAAACTTTTGAACATAAAGCTGGAAACAAACGGCGCTATGTCAGAATACATAAACAAATTTACAGAAATCGTGAACAAGCTGGCCAAGGTTAGCATTGATCTAAATGACGAATTAAAAGTTATAATTCTATTGTCAAGTTTGAGCTCTGAGTATGAACATTTCGTGATTGCAATGGAGAGATTCGCTGCCGACGCTGGAAGTGCTCAAGGTTAAGTTGCTAGCAGAAGCAAATAGAATGAAGGAAAGTAATGATAAAACAGACAAGCAACTGGCCTTCTATGCAGGCACATACAAGGGATACAGCGACAATCGAGATAAGAACAGCCAACAGAAAGAAGAAACAAGCGTAAAGAAGAGCTACAAATTTACTGGAACATGCTTCAACTGTGGAAAGCGCGGACACCGATCAGTCGAGTGCAAATTAAAGAAACAACAGAAGGAAAAGAAGAACGAAAACCAGCACATTTCCTACGCGGTATATTCGGCAATGCACAAAGAAGAATTATAAAAAGGCAGTTGGTGTATTGACAGTGGAGCCACTTCACACATGTGTTGTCAAAAGGATTTATTTGTGTCGTATATGGAGAAAAACGATCACATTTTGTTGGCTGCTGACAAACAAATTGAAACACCTGGAAGAGGAACAGTAAAAATAAAAACAAATGAATGTGAAATAATGCTGCAAGATGTATTATATGTGCCAGACCTTCAATTAAATTTCTTTTCTGTAAGCAAAGCACTAAAATTTGGACATTTGGTTGTATTTAAAGAAAATTATGCCTTAGTAAAATCAAAAAGCGGATCTACCTTAATTTCGGCTAAATTGACAGAAAATTTATTTATTTTCAATAACACTGGCCAAAATGCGTTATTTTCTGTAAAAGAGAAAGAAACTATGTGACATTTTAGATATGGTCATCTTAATTTTCGCAGTTTGAACGACCTAATATGTAATAAACTCGTGAGAGGCATTAATTTAAAGAACATTTCGACTAATATAAACTGCAATGTGTGTAATAAATCAAAAATTTGTTCTCTGCCATTTGCTAAAAACAGTTCGAATCGTGCGTCGCAGCTGTTAGAATTGATTCACACGTATGTTTGCGGTCCTATAAATGCACAATCCGTCGGTGGCACAAAATATTTCATAACATTTATAGACGACATGTCAAAACACGTTTTTTTCTATTTTATGAAATCGAAAGACCAAGCATTTGAAAAGTTCGAAATATTTAAGAATTTTGTAGAGTGTCAAACAGAAAAGAAAATAAAAGCGATTCGCAGTGACAATGGAGGAGAATACGTAAACAAACGATTCGACATTTTTCTCAAAGAGCATGGCATAAAAAGGCAGCTAACCGTACCATACACACCACAACAAAACGGTGTAGCAGAAAGAGCAAATCGAACTCTTGTGGAAATGGCACGATCAATGATGATTCATTCTAATGTTGAAGAAGCTTTATGGGCAGAGGCTATTGCGACTGCAGCATACTTACGAAATAGGTCTCCATCGCAAGCGCTAAATGGTACTACCCCCCCTGAAATCTGGAGTGGACGTAGGCCTTGTGTCACACACCTTCGTATATTTGGGTCACCTGTCTACGCGCTGGACAAAATGCACCACCACAAATTTCGCGCCAAGGGAAAAGAATATGTCTTCGTTGGATATTCCCTAACTGCAAAAGCCTACAGACTTTATGACAAAGAGGCAAAGCAGGTTGTCGAGCGGCGTGACGTCAAATTTGTTGAAGCTGAGCTACACAAAAATGTTTGTAATTCTCCTAGCACACAAGATTTTGCATCATTTTTTGTAGACGATAATCATCAAATCATGATGTCAAATGGAGAAGAAGCAGCAGAAAATTCAGAACAAGCAGAAAAAGATCATCGAAACGATTCAACGCAAGAAGAAGAAGCAGAAACAGCTCAGCCAGACGACGAAGGTGATGACCAGTTTGAGAGCTTTGACGATTCTACAACATCAAGCGGATCTGAGGAGGAGCAAAATACTCGTCGTGGACCTGGAAGACCAAAACTTATTCGCACTGGGCAACCAGGTAGACCCAAAAAACAACACAACATGCTCAATAATATGGTCGCCTATAATGACATTGAAACTCCGAATACTGTCAACCAAGCTTTGATAAGCAAACATTCGTTTGAGTGGAAGAAGTCCATGAAACAAGAATACGATGCTCTAATTGCTAACAAAACCTGGTCTCTGGTTGACCTTCCAGTGGGAGAAAAAGCAATTGGCTCAATGTGGGTATTTCGAGTCAAACGGGATAATCAAGGCAACATAAAAAAGTTCAAGTCGAGATTAGTCGCTAAGGGTTGTAGCCAGCAGTATGGGATAAATTACGTAGAAACTTTCTCGCCAGTAATAAGATACGAAAATATTAGACTTTTGTTAGCCATTGCTGCGGAAAAAGAGTTGTATCTCCATCAGGTAGATGTTTCTAATGCCTATTTAAATAGTAAATTGGATGAAACAGTATACATGAGGCAACCAGAATATTTTGTTAGTAAAAATCATCCAACGCGTTTTAAAATTAGAAAAAGCCTTATATGGACTAAAGCAATCTGGTAGGGCTTGGAATAGTACAGGTATTAAAATGTCTTGGATTCAAAGCTAGTAACAATGAACCATGTTTATATAAAAAGATTAGTGACAATTCATATAGTTTAATAGCGGTATATGTAGATGACCTCATAATAGCATGTTCAAGGAAAAATGATATTGTTTATTTGGTAGCACAGCTAAAAAATACTTTTGACATAAATGATTGTTGCGAAATAAATAACTTTCTAGGGATAGAAATACAGCGTCAAGAAGAAGTAGGACCGATTTCCATTTGCCAAAAACAATTCATAAAATGTCTGCTGGAAAAGTATAAAATGAATATGTGTAGATCAGTATCAACGCCATTGGATCCCGGCTTTCAAATTAGCTGCAATGATGACAAATGCGCCAAGGTGAACGTGGCTGATTACCAATCGCTGATTGGATCTTTAATGTACCTAGCTATTTCTACACGCCCTGACATTGTACACTCCGTCAGCAAACTTGCGCAGCGTAACAGTGATCCACATGTCGAACATGAGTCAGCTGCAAAACATATCTTGCGGTACTTATCAAAAACTATTGATTTAAAGATGCACTTTCGAAAGACTGGAGAACGATTGTATGGATTTGTGGATGCAGACTGGGCAAATGACAGCCTAGACAGAAAATCGTACACTGGATATGGTTTCTATTATGGAGGCGCAACATTTTCATGGGAGTCAAAGAAGCAGGGATTGGTGGCACTAAGTAGTACAGAGGCTGAATATGTCGCCCTGTCTGCAGCAGCAAAGGAAGCGACCTATCTTCGTAGACTTTTGGAGGAGATTGGCTGCCATCCTTTAACAGACCCAGTTAAAATTAATGGTGAAAATTTAAGTGCACAACAGATAGCAACAAATCCAGTGCACCATAAGAGAACCAAACATATAGACATAAGGCACCATCACATCAGAGAAGTTGTATCAAAAAATGTAATCTCAATTAACTATGTACCAACTAATGAAAATGTAGCTGACATATTTACGAAGAACTTGCAAAAAGAAAAGCACCATAAGTTTACAAAATACCTTGGAATGTATAATTAAGAAAAAAATGTAAATGTTAAATTTAACTTGAGAAGAAGTGTTGAAGTTATTCAAGTTAAACTACGATTTATCATACTCGATATATTATGTTCATCTAGAAATTACAGAGTTCCATCTCTATCGTATCTTCTTATGTATTACTCCTTTGACTTTATTTCTTACTCTTAATAAAACGTTCGTCGTGTTCACATCGTTCGTCGTGTGTTCTCATTTTACAATTTCACTGTGCAGACAATTCTCGCCAACATAAATAAGAATATGTTAGTATTTTACCCAAGCGTACATTGGCCAAATAGCCAAATATACACGAAACATTCCGCCCTCCATCGAGGTATACAAATGTAAAATAAGTATTATCAAAAAATTAACAATCGCCTCTGCTCAGTTAAACAGGCTTATATTTCTCTCTAAAAATATTTGTATGCCAGGTATATTGATTTTAGTAATAAATAAATACTAAATAAACATAACCGTACTCAAAAATAGTTAAGGGGTATACTGTATTTGTGGTAAAAGTGGATGTGTGTAACGCAGAGAAGGAAAATTTTCCGACCCCATAAAGTATATATATTCTTGATCAGTATCAATAGCCGAGTCGATAGAGCCATGTCTGTCTGTCCGTCCGTCTGTCCGTCCTCATGAGCGCCTCGTTCTCAGAGACTATAAAAGCTAGAGCAACGAAATTTTTCCAGACTCATGTGATATCACACTGTTACAAGTGTATTTCAAAATTTCGCCACGCCCCCTTCCGCCTTCACAAAGAACGAAAAACTGTGGCATCCACAATTTTAAACATACGATAAAACTAAAAACGCAGTATCGTAGAGAATGACCATATCTACCAGATTGCAAAATCTGGTACAGATCGGATCATTATTATGGCCAGAATGAAGAAATTAATTTTCAGTTGCTTCCCCCCACCTCCTCTGGCGCTGCTGACGCTATTCATTCTCTGTCTCGCTCGCACACACTCTGCCCTGTGCAATGCGCGAGCAACCCTTAGAGGAGGAGATGTAGAATCTAAATGGTTGATGTAGAATATTTGTTCTAGATGTATTATCTACATTTTACATGTAGATGTAGTTAACAAATGTAGCAAAAAAATGTAATATGTAAAATTTTAAATTTTTTTATTAAATTTCAATCATAAGCTCATAAATTTTTATACTGACTGAGTACGGGTATAAAAGTAGAGTCGCGACTAGAAGCGGCTCACGTTCCTTCTCGTTTTGTATTATTATTATTATTTTTTTTTTTAATTTTAATTATTGAAATTTATATATTTATTTTATTTTTGTTTATACACCCGGCGACAGCCGCACCTTGAAATTTCATGCATTTTTGACTTCACTAGTCGCTGGTTTTCGCAAATTTTAGTCGATTCGTCTCATTTTTATTTTGTCTTGTAGCTAAAACAATTTCAAACAAAAAGCATACTAAGTTCTTTTCCTATCATAGTCATACACTAAGAAAAAAATAATTTTTAAAATCCCACGTGTGACGCTTTTTCCGTAATTTTGACCAAACAAAAGAAAAAATTAAATTTAAATAGAAAAACGACTTTTAATAACCAAAACTAAATTTTTTCCAATAAGTTAATTTAACTCCTATTAGCTAATAACAACAAAATACAATTGCAACTTTTTTTTTAAATTAGTAATTAATTAATATTTTGTAATATCACCTTTGGCAAAGGGGTAAGGAAAGAGCGTTTTATTTTTAAAACTATCCTTATGATTGGTATTAAAATTTTGTTGAGATAAGATCACAGGTGCTACAACGTTGTGCAAATGATATTTTGGCTCGAACTATTCAACGTCGGCCAAAGGAGGTGGCTTCACTGGCAAGGACACCTACCAAAAAGTACCTTTAAAATTTTCAAATAAAAAAAAATAGCTTAAATTTGTCGAAGGAAAAATCGAATTGAAGTTATTCAGAGTGGTAACGCATTATATTATCGGATGATTATAAATTAAATATCATTGGCTCCGATGGCTTCCGCACAGTTCGCCGTAGAACAGGAGAACGATATTCCGAAAACTGCTGTATTGTCACTGTAATTCGTTTTCTTATATTTTGATATGGGGATGAAATCTAACTATAAAACTAATTTGCTTTTAATAGTTCAGAGTTTGGTTAATGAAAAAAAGTTTGAAAAGATTCTTCTCACTTGCGTTGTACCTAGAATCGAAACCGATGCTGAGATGGAAGAACTCATCATTGATTCTTTGACTTTGTGCTTATTTTTATCATATCATCCGAGAAAATAATGCGTTACCACTCTGAATCATTTCAATTCAATTTTTCCTTCGACCAATTTAAGCTATTTTTTTAGTTGAAAATTTTGAAGGTACTGTTTTGGTAGGTGTCCTTGCCATTGAAGCCACCTCCTTTGGCCGAAGTTGAATAGTTCGAGCCAAAATATCATTTGCATAACGTTGAAGCACCTGTGATCTTATCTCAACAAAATTTTAATACCAATCATAAGGATAGTTTTTAAAATAAAACGCTCTTTCCTTACCCTTTTCCAAAGGTGATACTACAAAATATTAATTAATTACTAATTTAAAAAAAAAGTTGCAATTGTATTTTGTTGTTATTAGCTAATAGGAGTTAAATAAACTTATTGCAAAAAAATTTAGTTTTGGTTATTAAAAGTCGTTTTTCTATTTAAATTTAATTTTTTCTTTTGTTTGGTCAAAATTACGGAAAAGCGTTACACACGTGGGATTTTAAAAATTATTTTTTTCTTATTGTATGACTATGATAGGAAAAAAACTTAGTAAGCAATTTTGTTTGAAATTGTTTTAGCTACAAGAAAAAAAAATTTGACGAATCGACTAACATTTGCGAAAACCAGCGACTAGTGAAGTCAAAAATGCATGAAATTTCAAGGTGCGGCTTTTTTTTGTCGCCGGGTGTATATACTTTTTGTTTTTTTTTTCTAAGTATTTATTAGGTACTAGCCAACCCGGCGAACTCCGTTTGGCCACCAGATGGCTTCGTTTTATGTAACATTTCGTTTGGTGATTAAAAGATGAAGAACAATTTTTGTTTTGTTTTATATTTGAAAAGGAAAAATTTTATTTCATTTCACAACAGTAATGAATTCATTTCGATTACAAAAATGAAGTGTTATTTAGTTGAACTTCACTTAGTAAATGAAAGTGAATCCAAAGTAAATACTGAATCGAAGCGTTATGCGTGTTCGCAAATTATCCGTTTCATTGAAGTGCTCTTTGGTAAACCACATTTTTTGTTTTTTGGTCTGACGTTAACACAAACAAAGCGGATGGTTTCCCAACTCGTGAACACGCAACGTATACCTGCCCATGTGAAAAACAATGATTTTCTAAATTTATCCCGCAAAACACTAAGCGATTTGCCTTGCGACTTGTTAATTGTCATTGCGAACGCAAGGCGAACTGGAAATTGCAGTCGTTTGAAGTCAAACGGAAGATTAGTCGGAATCATTGGTATTCGAGGAATACATACATTTTCACCTGCGTACTTTCCGATAATAATGGTTGCCTCAATCAAATTCTGCATAAGTCTTTTTACCGAATTTCGAGTACCGTTGCAAAGTCGCGGTAGATTCACATCACGCAAGTGTATATAGTCCTCAGATCGTAGCTTTGCCTGATTGAATCGGATGAACGCTGACCGTTCGGTTTCGACTTTAACATACATGTCGACAGCGAATTGCTGGAATAGCCGACGGCACTTTAGAATGACATTCTCCTCATGTGTACGAATCATCATACGATACGCATAGTAATTCATTGCGCTTAGATTTTTATTCGTTGATACGCCTGAAAATGCAAAATTAAATGAATTGTTAATGGAAACCAATAATAGCAATAATAGCAATAAATTTTGTGTGAATATTGTACCTGTAATTGGATCGACCATCTTCAACGTGATGTCGTATCCGTCTTGCCCTTGCCAATAAATGATTGGATATTGTAACGCATCGTAGAAACGATGTGTCTCGTTTACACGATGCATGATATTGCTTCTTCGCTGAACGACAATGTCTCGCGGTTTAGTTGGATCGCCAACAATAATTGCAGCAACATCATTAACGGTGGGTGCATTGAATCTTCGCACATGTTCACCTGTTGGGGTACAATCCGCTCTTATGACAAATTTGTGCGTATCCGATGGCATTCGTTCCAATGCTGTTTTGAACATATTAACCACAGCATTATTAGCGTGAAAAAATGCTTGCAACTGTTCAGTAATTCGTCTCTTTAACTGTTGTGTTCCCTGTATATTGCACCGCACATTCAGCTGATCCACCATCGACGAAATGAAATATATTTGCAGAAATTGATGCGGTTCATCTGGTGTTGGCACCATTGAACCATGCAAATGATAAAGGACAAATACTTGTATCTGTAATTGCAAAAAATCATTTTTTGAAGAATACGGTGTAACTTCTGATCTTGTGATGGTGTAGTGTGTGGTGTATATGTAGTTGTTACGTGTTGCAATTCATTGTGTTGGTGTGAGTGATTGGTTATGTGTGTTGTATCTTTTACCTTGCAAGTCGGCATGAAGCCGCCTTCTCGAATGATATTAGCTCCAAAGGAAGTCATGCGAAAGCAGTTATTGTATTCAAGGATGTGTTGAAGAAAATGGCTGGAATCGGGATCACTTCCATCGAACAATGGTTTCAGTGGCTGTGGTGGTGTAAGTAATGGATCCAGTTTGAATTTTCCACTTGCGCAGCACAATCCAGCCGTTTCTCTTTTGAACTTTAACGCATTGCAATATCGGCATATAGTCGTCATTGGTCCAATATCTAAATTTTCATCATCATTTCACTGTAGTTCGCAGTGGGATCATATTGGAATGCCAAGCGATTGTATGATGCCAATGATCTTGTCCTCACGCGCTGTCCCAATCGGGAATTTTCTCTTATTATATTTTGTCTTTCTTCGCTTAAGTTCTGTGAATACACTTGTTTCTGGCTTGCATGTCTTGTGCGGCGGCCGATGTTCGCACGTCGTCCTTTAGGCATTTTGGACTGTGGACAGAGTGGTGAATTTAACCTCAAATGCACGATCTACATAATTTACACAGTTCAAATTTTCACAATACACGTGATTGATTTGATGGTTTCCAATTGAAATGTGAGGAAACGAATAACTTTTGCTTTTAATTTCGTTTCCACAGTGAACACAATACCGGTTTGTCACATGAAATTAACTGAGCAGAGAACAATGGGTAGCTGTCAAACAATGTATCACGCACCGGCGCCTACTTAAAATATTGGTTTGTAGTACATGCTATGTATCAGAGTGGCGCTGTATTGTAGTATATAGTAGATAATACAAATACATTTTCCCGTTTTTCTGTTGAAATTTTTCGTGAATTTTCTTTGCTATAAACCTCACGAGCCCGAGACCTTTCCAACGAATGCAAAACCGTGGAAATCGGTTCGTGCGTTCTGGAGTTTTAGCGTCAGGAAGGAAACTCGACTTATTTTTATATAGTAGAAGAAGATATTTATAGTTTTTCCCTAAATTGCGTTGCTCTGATAATAGTTTAAATATTAATAGGACTAACCAGTCCTTCCATAATCGAACATCACTTATTAAAAATTGTTTTTCTGAATTGGCAAGTCCTTATGGTTACTAGATTCAACGTTCTAGTTGATGAAGCAAAGTTCAATTTATCGTATTAATAGCTCGGCTGTCTGGTGTAAACTACTCGATGTACCCTATCCATATCTTTGAATCCATCCTAAAGATTTGTCTTGCTAAAATTGAGATATGATCGGTTCGTCTCTTATTGTAGATGTAACGGGCAATGTTGTTAAATGTCACTGTTAATTTTCTCTGAGATTCAGCGTCACAATTTCCAAATATTTCTATTCCATAAAATAAGGTGGGTGTCAAATATGTCTTGGCTATCAGTAGTTTGAGTGTTTCTGGTAAGTATTTTTATGTGTGTGCAAGTTGTCTTAGAAGACCATATGCTCTTCCAGTAGCTTTCGTGACCTGATTACTCCAAGAAAGCGTATTGTTAAATGTTATTCCAAACTTTTCTGTTTAATCTACATAATTAATTTGTTTTCCTTAAATTTCAAGCTTGGGATAGTTTATCGTATTTAGGGGTTTTTTATTTACTACAACACATTTACATTTATCTAGATTAAGTGCCAATCCATTACGTTTGGCCCAGTTGCTCACATTCAACAAATCACTGTTACACACACTTATGGGTGTATTTAATCCATTAATCAAATTGTGCGCGATTTTGAATCCGCTGAAAAATCGGTGTGTCGCACATTGGAATGGAATTTAGGTGAAAGTCCAGCGGAAGTTATTTCTGTGGCACCCCTGATAATCTAATTTATAAGGAATAAAAAAAATGGCATTTCTGTCCTGCAGGATCGGATTTATCCAATTTTGCGGCGTGTTGTCGTTCCCCAGCTGCACAGCGCACACAATTGAGACATTTCTTCTCGCTTTAATACAAAATTAAAAATTGTAGCAGATTCTATTTTTAAAGCCTAGTACTCAGCTCCCAAAAATTTTTATGGCTAAATGTGAAATATATACAGTGGCGAGCACAAGTGAGTGCATGTTCACTAATCTGACTTTCGTCACCCATAAAATTCTTAACAAATAACAGTTAACAAAAAGAACAGATGAGATGAATTCAAAAAGTTTGAAAGTAAAAACGAAAGTAGCCCGCATAAACTCACTTTTGCACGTTTCAAGAAAATTAAACAATTAAATCAATTTTAATATTTTGTCCACAGACCCTTATTTGCAATCACTTGATTAACGCGGTTTGGCATGCTCTCTACCAAATTTTCAATAATTTCTTTTGGGATTCGGAACCACAAAAATTGGACCACTGAAGATTGGAAACGGGTTATCTGGTCTGACGAGTCCAAGTTTAACCGTTTTCAGTCAGATGGAAAAAAATACTGCTGGCGCAAGCCCGGGGAACGACTTCAAAGGCACCATGTAAAGCAACCCGTCAAACATGGAGGAGGAAACATTATGGTTTGGGGGTGCTTTACATGGTGGAATGTTGGCCCTGTGCATTTAGTTGAAGGCATTATGCGTAAGGAGGACTACCTACAAATTTTAAAAACACTTCTTCCCAAGGATACATATAAAATAATTAAGTTTGTTTGATTATCTCGTTTCGTTAAGTTTTTATGGGTGACGAAAGTCAGATTAGTGAACATGCACTCACTTGTGCTCGCCACTGTATATGTATATGGCTCTATGCCTGGCGAAGAGCTGGGCTCCCGATATTTTATTGGCAGAAGACTGTGTTTGGCTATCAGCATCAGCAAATGGCGATGCCTTCTGTGCAACCGCCGGCGACCACCGTGAAGAGAACTTGTTTTGAAAACAATATTAAATTTGTATTAATAAAAATTAATGAAAATAATAAATTATTATATCCAAATAACTGTTTTTCATATAGCTGCCTTAATAAAATAATATTTTTCTTCATTATTTAAATTTTTCATTTGGTTTTTATACCCGTACTTAAAGAGTTAAGGGGTATTTTAACTCTTATTGTATTTGTGGTAAAAGTGGATGTGTGTAACGTAGAGAAGAACACGTTTCCGACCTCATAAAGTATATATATTCTTGATCAGCATCAATAGCCGAGTCGTTATTGCCATGTCTGTCTGCCATGTCTGCCATGTACGAAGTATCGTAGAGAATGAGCAAATCTACCAGATCAAATCATTATTATAGCCAGAATGAAGAAACTAATTTTCAGTTGCTTCCCCCACCTCTTACGGTGCTGCTGACGCTACTTATTCTTTTTCTCGCTCGCACACGCTCTGCCCTGTGCAGTGCGCGAGCGCCCTCTATTGTCTGGACGTTGATATGCAATGACTAAAAAATCAAGTGGGCCATGCGACACCAAGCCGAAGCCTGTTACACGCGGAACCCAGGCTAGAATCGCAGCCCCTCCTCCCGCCCAACCGACCGGGGGCGCTTCCGCATGACGCGCGACGCGTGTTACCGAACCGATCGCGAACATGCAGGAAAGATAGGGGTTAGAATAATATTCGAGGAAAATTGGAGCTAAATACAACTAAAGGAGCTAAACCTGCAAAGATAGCTAAGAAATAGTACTAATTAAGGGAAAGGTATGTTAGTATTAGTGATTTAAGAAGAGGAAGGGAATTAGTGGTGGATATTATATGGTAGAGAGAATTATAGTCCGAGCATAAGACCCTAAACGGTTCATGTAAGGAATAATTTGATCTACAAAGTGGAAGGAGGCTGTGCAGCGAGATCCTGATCCTGAGCGCTGCCGCTTTTCGGGTCCATGGCTGCTCCCTTTCCGGCTTTGGCGGGCTGGAAGTCCGGGATGATCGAGCTGGCCCAGAGCCTCTGCTCCCTGCTACCCTTTTCCGACGACTTAAAGTTTGGGTTGTCATTGGACAGGATGAAAGCAGCGCGCGTCCTCTCTTGGTGGGACGGCCTCTTCCCTTGTGGTGCAGTACCTCCGCTTGACGAGGTTGACGGGTGTTCCCTGGTCACAGGGCGCTTACCAGCCGCGATTACGATCTGATTGGCAGCCACCCCGATAACCGGTTTGCCCCCGGCGCCCCTCGACGTAGTTGGGCCCGATTGGCTTATTGGAGCTCTCCTCGCAGCGGTTTCTGCTTAAAAACGGTGGACCTACTGAGTCTCCTTTCCCGTCTTCTTAGGACCTGGTTTCCCAAGCGTTAATGTAGAGGGGATTGGTTTGTCCCTCCGGTACTTCAGAAGGAGTACCGAGCTCCTTTAAGGTTTGGCTTAACAATTTGTATTTACATATTTTGGTCCCACGAGTAGGCGGAAGGGGTTGGTCACCCGAGGTATAGCCCGTTTGCCCCGGGTAGCCATATTTAAAATGGAGGTAGGCAGGTATCCAAAGTTTGCATACTCTTCACCGAGCACACCGAGCGATGAATACATAGCATATATATACATATATACTGTTACACCGTGGATTGGGGTAATTACACTGTGAGTTTTCTTCTCTCCACCCGACTAAAATTAGCTAGCATCCGTGGCAGAGACTTGACCGTACCAGGACCTCGCCCTCAAGAGGAGAGTATAGTCGCACTTCCACCGGTGTGTGAAGTTACGGCGAGTGACGGTTCGCTCGTGATCCTCCCGTATCCTAGAACCAGAAGCAAGGCCGCATCGGATCAGGGCAAGCCCCAGTTCGAGTTTACAGTTATTACCCTGTAATACAGTATTTATACCCCTGTATTACCCGAATAGCTGTCGGTCTGTATATATATGTATGTGAGTTTTAAACCTTTAGAGTTTGAACTACTTAATGTTTTATATTATGTCTCGGTTCTAAACTTTCGGGGTTTGAACTGCTTTTCGTTTATTTGTTTGATTCACAATTTCTTATACTTTAATTATGTACTATTATAATGGGTTCTGGCTTAAGTTTATACAGTGGTGTTTCTGTCACGAGCTTGCACAGACGACTGCCGTATTTCCCTTCTTCTTCTCTCTGAGCAATGCGATATTTTGTTCGTGACGTAGCCGATGACCAAGGTTGCATTTTTGAACATCGCCTAATATGTCTGACCGCTACGTGTCGCTCTCCCGTGCACCCCTGGATCTTCGGTTCCCACATTCGGCCGTTTTGACATGTCCTTCGACCCGAAGGAATCCCAATTCTTCATATATTCTGCGACACTTAAAGTTTTGCATGGACCTTCGCTATCCCCAACCTTCTCAACCTCATACCTGCCATGACTACTTACTTTTACCACTTTGTATGGTCCTAGGTATTTAGCTTTCAATTTTAATCCTGTGCCATACTGTGTGCGTTTTATAGCAACTAAATCATTAACCTTATATTTACGATCTACTTTTCTCTTTTCGTTAAATTCCCTCTTATTTTCTTCCTGTATCTGTTCTATATTTTCACGAGCCTGTTCGCGCACTACCCTGCGCTCATCTTCTATTTCAAAAATTAAATGATCCTTAGCTATATCTCTCAACTCTAAATCTTCTGGCAGACGCATTTCCAAGCCTGTTAAAATTTTAAACGGAGATATTTTAGTGCTTCTAGGTGCAGTATGATTTATAATTTGCTGTACTCTTCCTACATGTTTATACCAATTTCCAGGACTCTGATGGCTTAATTTAGACAGCATAGGTACGACAATTTTGTGCATCCTCTCTACCTGGCCATTTCCGCGTGGTACTCCGGTGGCTATAAGTAAATGTGCTATGCGTTGTTTCTCGCAATACTCCTTAAAAACATGTGACGTATACGCGGTTCCCCTATCTGAGATAATCCTCTCAGGATTTCCAAACAGAATAGCTTGCCTTTCTAAGCAACTGACCACTTCGTCGGCTCCTGTGCTTCGAGTTGGATATAACCATACGAATTTCGAAAAACCATCTACAAGTACTAGGATGTGATTATACCGTTTGTTAGTCAATTCCATTGGTCCAACATGATCAATATGATATGTTGACAATGGCCTATCTCCCTTATCTATTGGCGACAGAAATCCTTCTCTTTTCCCAGATTTTGCATTTACAATAATACACTCAACGCAACTGCTGACAACACGCTCTACCTTTCCTTTAATCTTTGGAATATAATAGCTTCTTTCTATGAGATCTTGCGTTTTCCTAGCTGAGAAATGACCCTGTTTGTGTGCAATTTGAATAATCTCTACTTCCATCTGACTTGGAACGACAATAAGTTGACGATTCTGATCTTTGAAATCTTCGTGACCTTTGTCCTCCACAATGCTCCGCACAACTTTTGTCCAATCGTCTCTTAACAGTGCTTCTCTCAACCGATGTACTACACTATCAGTCAACACAAAACATGATACGCGACTGAGCGCATCCACGTGTCTCATTTTTGACCCTGATCGATGCTCTATTTGGTAATCAAAATCTTGTAAATACAACGCCCACCTGGCCACACGCAAAGGAATTTCTTTTTCTTCATAGTCATTGTAAATGCGTTACAATCTGTTATGATCTTAAACCGTATGCCTAAAACATACACCCGCCACTTGATCAAAGCTCCCATAACAGCAAGAACTTCCAATTCATAGGAATTGTACTTTTCTTCGGCTGCTGAGGTTTTGCGGCTCATATACTGGACTGGATGAAACAAGCCATCTTCAGGATCTTTCTGGAGCAACACTCCTCCAAATCCATATTTGCTCGCATCCGTGTGAATCTCTGTTTCAAATCTGGGACTATACAACTTGAGAACTGGGCCTGACTTTAACGCTGATTTCAACTGTTCAAATGCCACGTGCTGCAACTCTTTAAACTCAAGCTTTGCATCGTTTCGCAAAATATCAGACAATGGCTTTGCCATAACTGCATACCCTTCTATAAATCTTCGAAAATATGAAGTTAATCCTATAAATCGCTGAATAGCCTTTTTGTCTCGTGGTATTGGGAAATTAGAAACAGCCTGCGTTTTCTCCTCACTTGGCGTTATTGTACCTTTCTCTACTATGTAACCCAAAAACTTTACTCTTGCTTGCAATATCTGACACTTAGACCAATTTATGCGCAAACCATTCTTCCCTGCAACTCCTAAAACTCTTTTAAGCTTTTCTAATCCATCTCCTACGTCCATACTTGGGATAATGACGTCATCCATATAGACAACAGCATCGCTACTCTGGATCAACTCTCGCATTACCGCCATTATGAATCTTGTAAATACTGCTGGCGAGTTTGATATCCCAAACGGAACGTATAAAAACTCATACTGACCATTTTGTGTCACAAATGATGTAAATTTCTGCGAGCCTGACTCAACTGGCACATGGAAAAATCCATTGGTCAAATCCAATGTTGTGAAAACTGACGCCTCTTGTAACTTTTCCAAAACCGTATCCATTTGCGGCATTGGGAAATTATCACGAATCACTTTTTCATTCAATATCCTGTAGTCGCAGCATAAACGCTTCTTCCCATTTTTCTTAGACACTAGGACAACCGGGGAACCATACTCTGACATGCTAGGTCTGATAATTTTCTCATCCAGCCACTCCTGCACCTGATCGTCAACAACTTTTTGATCGCACGCTGCCATACGCCTCGCATGTTGATACACTGGCAACTCATCTGTTAAAATGATCTTCATTTCGATTTGAGCACTTGTGTTTCGTTTCGGCTCATATGCCGTTATGAGTTCCTCTACCTCTCTCTGAATCACCTTGCTCAAATGTGTCAAATCTTGCTTGCAAACCTGTGTGTCCTCATCTGAACTAAGCATACACATGCTACTGAACTCATCTATCAGTTCACGACAAGAACCACCACCACTAACGATCTCGATTTCCTCAAAAGGCTTTTGGACTTGCTTTACTACTCTGGGTATTAGTACCGTACCCGCCTGTGTTATCTTCATATCCACATTATTTAAAATGGTTCTGCCGAGGATTGCTTCAAAGCCCATATCCTAATCCGGCACTACATGAAACTCAACATTCATCTTTACATTATCGACTTTTACTGGAATTTCAAAGCTGCCAAACGTAAGAACTTGACTTTCGCCTATTCCTGTAAGACACTTACTCCGACCAGTTAACTGCCGAATTCCCAGCTTTCTAAAAACACATTTACGCATGAGACATAGGTCCGCTCCAGTATCAATGAGACCTTCGCAAATTACTGCACCACAATGGACATCTTTTAGCTCAAGGCCCGAAGTTGTGAACTTGCTTGAATACTTGATCTCTGGCTGCTTCTCGTCTTGGACAATGTTCGTCGGATTCCCTGCCTTGTTTTGATACTCCGCTTTGCATTGCGCCGAGCGGTGTCCTGGCTTACCACACTTAAAACAATTAAAATCGTTTTTAGGGCAATCTCTCTTCATATGGGATTCGTCGCCACATTTGAAACACTTTCGAACTTGTCCTGTTTTCGATCCTTTAGCTGCTGCCCCTGTTCAACTGTCGGTCCCTGTTTATTTGATGACAAATATGGACCACGAGCTTTCTGATAAGTCTCTATCTGATTTTTCAACTGCTTTACTGTCTTCGCCTGATACAATAGCATCTTATTTTTCCTGGAATCAGGTATACCTTCAACAAAATATTCGATGAGACTCTCATCCTCGAGATCTATTGGCTTTGCGATTTCCATGAGCGCGTATAAAAACTCTTGTAACGTCTCACTTTTTCTTTGCTGTCGCTTTCCTAACTGCTTATGAATTTCCGCTGATGACACCTTGACCTTAAATTCTTCTGTCAATGATCGTTTTAATGACGTCCAACTGTTAATACCTCGCTGACTACGAATAAATGACTTAGCGGCACCTTCGAGCATCTGCTTTGCATAAATAAAAACCTGTAAATTACTCCACTGTACAGTAATGGCACATTCTTCTAATTCTTCGACCCATTGATCGATATCAACCGAGTCTGACCCACTGAATTTGGAAATACTACCTTCTACATCTTTTAGTGTAAAAAATGATCTAGGAATAGGAATGATTGGCGCTGTACCAGCTGAATCCTCGCAATCTAACTCCTCTATGCCGAAATGATCAATCAATCTTTCCTGCAATTCAGCTTTACGGCCCATTGTTCCTAGCCCTAGCTCTGCCAACTTTGCCCTTAACTCTTCGACGCGAAGGCTAAGAATCTCGTCCCGCTCCATCTTAATTAATTAATACTAATTACTTAGTACGTAAATCTTAATTAATCAATATTAATTAATTAGTACTTAAATCTTATAGCGCCTCGTGTCACGGTCCGTGACTTCGTTTCTTGGTTCCTCTTTCGAAAATTGTGTATGCGACGCGCAAGATTCTTGGTCTCTGCCGCCGCCAACACAATTTGTTTTGTATTTTCAAGATGGCCGCTCCACTTCGCAATTGCGTTCCTCTGCAACTCACCACCAAATTTTGCTACTTCCAGACAGCTTGACGACACAACGGCCTCGTCGGTTGTTGCTACCCGCCGTCTCTTTCTGTTGCACGCACCAGCTCTTCCGCCTGCGTTCTCGCTGTACAAAATTTTGTGTTCTGCTACCGCCGTCTCTTTCTGTCTCACGCACCAGCTCTCGCCTGCGTACAGCCTGGGACAGTACAGTACACTCTCGTTTCCTAACGCACCGGCTCTTCTGCCTGCGTAACCGATCTCCACAATTGCTTTGCTGCTACTGCCGTCTCTTCCTGTCTCACGCACCGGCCTTCTTGCCTGCGTACAGTCTAGAACGGTACAGTTCACTTTCGTTTCCTAACGCACCGGCTCTTCTGCCTGCGTAACCAATCTCCACAATTGCTTTGCTGCTACTGCCGTCTCTTCCTGTCTCACGCACCGGCCCTCTTGCCTGCGTACAGTCTAGAACGGTACAATACAGTCTCGAATTTGGACGTCGTAGTCTGCGTGGCGTCACTCTCGGTCTCGTTCACACAGATGCACACACACATGCACGTCTTGAATTTTGGGTGCCGTAGACTGCGTGGCGTCACTTTCTGTCCCGCTCGCTCAACTGCCTGTGCAGTGTTTTATTAACAATTTTGTTGTTATAAAACGAACTTGCACGCAGTTTTATACTTTGCAGTAGACACTTTCACACCACCGTATTAATGTTAATTTTTTGAAGCCATTCAATCCCGGTTGAGCCCCCAATGGTGAGTTTTAAACCTTTAGAGTTTGAACTACTTAATGTTTTATATTATGTCTCGGTTCTAAACTTTCGGGGTTTGAACTGCTTTTCGTTTATTTGTTTGATTCACAATTTCTTATACTTTAATTATGTACTATTATAATGGGTTCTGGCTTAAGTTTATACAGTGGTGTTTCTGTCAGGAGCTTGCACAGACGACTGCCGTATTTCCCTTCTTCTTCTTCTCTCTGAGCAATGCGATATTTTGTTCGTGACGTAGCCGATGACCAAGGTTGCATTTTTGAACATCGCCTAATATGTCTGACCGCTACGTGTCGCTCTCCCGTGCACCCCTGGATCTTCGGTTCCCACATGTATGTATTTATTTAGTTGGTCCATAAGGTTTATGAAATCATTAGAATATTGACCTAATGTTTAACCGTTTTTCAACGTTGACTTGACTTTAAAAAATTTTTGTCTCAATTTTAACTTAAATATAAACTAGATACCACAAACTAATTTTTGAATATTTTTGCGGAACAATTCGGTTCCAAAATCAAGTGACCCAAAAAAAGTTCCCATATTTCGAGGAGCTTTAAAATAAAGCGCAATTAAAAAGGAACGGTAATTATTTCTGTCTTCATTTTTTTAAACAGAGCTTAATGAATGTTTCTTCGATGGAAAAATAAAATCAATGCTCTAGCAGTTAAGAAAGATTAGTAAAATAAAAAAGTGTATAAAAAGAAACGGTGTTCTTATTCAAGTGACCGGCAGTGTATATGTATATATATTTAAAAACATCCATAAATTTGAATATATGGATCGTAAAAACAGTTCTCTGAAAAATATATGTAAATTTATTGACAAAATTGATATTACGGCAGCAACGAAGTCGAAAGCCGATGGCACCTAAACAATATTTATACACAAAAGTAAAAATCAATGTATATGAATTTATATGATTTGAGGCAAAATTCTACATATGTATGTATATACATTAGGGCGGCGCTTATTTTCGAAATTTCTGAATTTCAAAGGTCTCAGGGTCTTAAAATGTTCGTTTTGTTATGAAACAATATCCTTTTTATCCTGAATTACGAATTTATCAAGACTGTGAGCTTGACTTTTTAGTTCAGACTCTTTTTCTGCTTTTTTTCTTGTTAGCCGCACCAGAAAGTTTCTTCATGCCACCCTTTTTCATGGCTTTCTTTGTTTAAACACTTATTTAGAGTTAATTGTATAATTTAATATAGCGACAAAACAAGCAAACAGCTGATCGGGGGAACTACGAGTCGCTTGATGGTCTGGTAACACTGAGCTTACGACTTTGACGCGTCGACTCGAAAGTCTGACAACTTCGAAGCTTCGAAACGACACGTAAAATGTAAATGTGAATAATTATAAATAGGAATATGTTAGTATTTTACCCAAGCGTACATTGGCCAAATAGCCAAATATAAGTAATATTTATTTGCCCTCCGACACGATAAGTATTAGACGGCGGGAGGTTATATTCATTGATACTTTATTGAATGGATGATGATTATGGTTATTATAACCTATATTATTATTTGAGTAATTAACGAGGCAATGCAAGACAAATGTGTTCATGCAACTCGGCGATCAGATAAAAACTAAACTATTCTAATCCAGCCCGGCGACCACGAGCCCTTTGCTGTTGGTCGCGACGCCGCACAGTGGGGCCTTTGGCCATTTCAGCTTGCTAAATTTATAACTTCCGAACGAATCAAGATATCTTCATGAAATAAATTGCGCTTAAAAGGAAAAAGCTTCAGAATTTAGTCTGCAAAAGAACATGGTGCTGCAATATCTAGAAGCTTTACAATAAATAGCCAAAGTTGAACTTTGTTACCAGTGCATATTTTCCTATGCAAAATGATAAATTCCAAGTTTTTCGGATCGATAAAGAATTTTTAATGACCTATTACACTATTAAAAGTTATTTTACATTTAATTTTTAACTTAAACAGAATTTACAAAAAAGAAAAAAATATTTTTTAATTGTTCTTATTTTTGGTTAACTATAAAACATGCATCTATTTCCGATGTATCGGTAGGAATATCCAATAATCTTAACATTTCTGAAGAATAAATACTTTATAAGTCTTTTTTGGATTTCACATGTCTAATAGATGAAATAAATGGATCTGAAGAGGCTGCCAACATGTTGAAAAGATCCTGATTTTGCCTTGTTCGTGATATTTTACAAGTATTCATGTACCTGAATTTCTTGTAATCCTTGTTTCTCGTTTCCTGGGCCTCCTCTGACATCTCTCCAATTGGAAGGCTCTAATGTTCTATTAAAATTTGACCGTGTGCCAAAATTTTATGAAGCGTTTGTTTATATCCTGGCAGAACATCGACATTATGCTGCTTCAAGGAATGTCGCAATATTGAATATTTGTCCTTAGACATTCCCAAATCCATAAACAATGCAAAAGCCTCTTCAACGGTGTACGGCCTTGGTTGTGAATTTGGCGGAGTGACGATGCTCTTGTTTATCCTTTCAAGTCTAATGGGGCTTGCCTGCAAAACAGCTTTTGTGATATGTGACCTCTTGTTTTCCTTGTCGTTCATATATTTGATTGACAGCGCCTCCGATAAGTGATCCGTAGCTATATGACATGTTGCATCTACAAGTTTTCTCTTTCTTGTATAAGCTGAACAGTCTTCCAGGGCTTTAATTGGTCTTCCTGAGCATCGTCCTGTGGACGTGGAGGGTCCATCATCTAGCATCTGCTTTCCAACTAACCAGGTTGCGTTTCTGCTATTGAACCATGTAGTATTACGATGTGAGGTCTTCCATTTAGCGTCAATTCTGGCATATACAAGTTTAATATTATGTATTATACTTGTATGCTTCTCTGGGTTGTCCGATTCTACATTTAATTCAACGAGAACAGCTTCCTTAAATTCGTTGAAGTTGTTTGAAGTTGTAAATATCTCCAACAATTTTATATTTTCCATCGCCATTTTCACTGTTTATACACAACTTAATGGTTTAAAAGCCAAAATAGAACTATGGAGCTATACAAAAAAGGACAGCAATATATATACATATGCATATACCACCCTTTGGCAAAATAAAAAGCAGGTTAAAAAACTTGGTCAAATTCAGGTCAATTATAACGGCCAACCTGCATATGCAAGGCTAAAAAAATTTTGAAAAAGGTAGGTCGAAGTTAAAAAGACTTACCTGCAAATGGATTAATAGCTAACTACATAATTTAGGTAGCGAAAACATAAAAATGGTTAAATTATTGAGTGCACCTGAGTATATAGTTTCATTAGTACATTAGTACCTGATTTTTTTGTTGTTTTTCAACTTTGACCTGAATTTAAAAAAAGTAAATTTTTGCTTTTCCGAAATATTTTGTATACGGGCTCTTTGCATATTTCTTTACCTAAATCAAAGGTCGATACGCTCGATTTTGGGTTTTGTGGCTTCTACATCGATAACAGTGACGCTACCTCGCACGAAAAACGTCAAATTTTGGATTTTGTATGAGAATTTGAGCTGCGACAGCCCTTTTTTGGCCGGAAAAGCAAAAATGTACTTTTTTTTAAATTCAAGTCAAAGTTGAAAAACAAACAAAAATTTAGATGGTTTGGAAAGTACGTTTTTCTCTAGAACAGTCTGTGCAACGAAGCAGTTTTTCATTGAATATTGATAAAAATGAATACACCTAGTAAATGATACCAAAAACAAAATGATATCTCACACAGTTAAATTTTTATTCTACCTGAAAGATGCAGTATGTCAATAAAAGTTGAATAAATTGTTGCACGCGGAAATAATTTTCAACTTTGATTGCTCATATCTCCTAAACTAAAAGTCCGATTCTTTTTAAATTTTATTTTTGAAAGCTTTGGAAAATGCTCTATCGAATTCGTGTATTATTTCCGCGTGCAACAATTTATTCAACTTTTATTGACATACTGCATCTTTCAGGTAGAATAAAAATTGAACTGTGTGAGATATCATTTTGTTTTTGGTATCATTTACTAGGTGTATCCAAAGCGTTCAAAAAATGCATTGACTTTTGCCACCTCTTTGCGGCTGAGGCCCCACTGTGCGCCGGCGCAGCGCAGCATAAAAACGATGACACCAGTGCAGGTGTTCGAGTGGGATCGCCCACGATCGTCCGATCCCACGCCTAACAAAGTGCAAACTTGGCAGATATTCTTCCGCCCAGTGTACAATTGGTTAGCACTCGTTAACTTATACACGAAACATTCCGCCCTCCATCGAGGTATACAAATATAAAATAAGTATTATCAAAAAATTCACAATCACCTCTGCTCAGTTAAACAGGCTTATATTTCTCTCTAAAAACTTAAAACTTAAAACTTAAAAACTCTACTTAAATTTGAGCATGAACGAGAAGGAACGTGTGAGTCGCTTCTGGACGCGACTCAATGCGCAAAACAGCCCATCTAGCGGAATTCAAATTTCTTAATAGAATTTCAAAATATTTTACATTTTACATATTTTTGCTTCATCTGTTAACTACATCTTAAACGAAGATTCTACATCTAAAATGTATATTCCACATCTACCATTTAGATTCTCCATCTCCTCTGCTACAGGGCGCTCGCGCACTGCACAAGGCAGAGTGCGAGAAAGATAATACGTAGCGTCAGCAGCGCCGTAAGAGGTTTTAGTTTATTTCATATATATATTGCTAACACTACAGTATTTCTACTTTATGTTGGTGCGTTAGTCAGTTCACATACATAAATATTTTTCAAACAATATGATTTACTTATTCTATTACAAATTTTAAAAATATTATTTTTATATTAACATTTATTTATGTATCTTTTGGTTATATTTATACCCGTACTCAAAAGAGTTAAGGGGTATACTGTATTTGTGGTAAAAGTCGATGTGTGTAACGCAGAGAAGGAAAATTTTCCGACCCCATAAAGTATATATTCTTGATCAGTATCAATAGCCGAGTCGATAGAGCCATGTCTGTCTGTCCGTCCTCATGAGCGCCTCGTTCTCAGAGACTATAAAAGCTAGAGCAACGAAATTTTTTTCCAGACTCATGTGATATCACACTGTTACAAGTGTATTTCAAAATTTCGCCCCCCCCCCTTCCGCCTTCACAAAGAACGAAAATCTGTGGCATCCACAATTTTAAACATACGATAAAACTAAAAACGCAGTATCGTAGAGAATGACCATATCTATCAGATTGCCAGAACCAGATCGGATTATTATTATAGCCAGAATAAAGAAATTAATTTTCAGTTGCTTCCCCCACCTCCTCTGGCGTTGCTGACGCTATTCATTCTCTGTCTCGCTCGCACACACTCTGCGCTGTGCAATGCGCGAGCAACCCCTAGCGGAGGAGATGTAGAATCTAAATGGTATATGTAGAATATTTGTTCTAGATGTATTATCTACATTTTACATGTAGATGTAGTTAACAAATGTAGCAAAAAAATGTAATATGTAAAATTAAAAATTTTTTTTTTAATTTCAATCATAAGCTCATAAATTGTTATACTGACTGAGTACGGTTATAAAAGTAGAGTCGCGACTAGAAGCGACTCACGTTCCTTCTCGTTTTGTATTATTATTATTTTATTTTTTTTTAATTTTAATTATTGAAATTTATTTATTTATTTTATTTTTGCTTATACACCCGGCGACAAAAAAAAGCCGCACCTTGAAATTTCATGCATTTTTGACTTCACTAGGCGATGGTTTTCGCAAATTTTAGTCGATTCATCTATTTTTTATTATACCCGTACTCAAAAAGAGTTAAGGGGTATACTGTATTTGTGGTAAAAGTCGATGTGTGTAACACAGAGAAGGAAAATTTTCCGACCCCATAAAGTATATAATTCTTGATCAGCATCAATAGCCGAGTCTCTGTCTGTCTGTCTGTCTGTCCGTCTGTCCGTCTGTCCGTCTGTCCGTCTGTCCGTCTTGATGAGCGCCTCGTTCTCAGAGACTATAGAAGCTAGAGCAACGAAATTTTTTTCCAGACTCATGTGATATCACACTGTTACAAGTGTATTTCAAAATTTCGCCCCGCCCCCTTCCGCCTTCACAAAGGACGAAAATCTGTGGCATCCACAATTTTGAAGATACGAAAAACTAAAAACGCAGTATCGTAGAGAATGACCATATCTATCAGATTGCCGAATCTGAACCAGATCGGATCATTATTATAGCCAGAATAAAGAAATTAATTTTCAGTTGCTTCCCCCACCTCCTCTGGCGCTGCTTACGCTATTCATTCTCTGTCTCGCTCGCACACACTCTGCCCTGTGCAATGCGCGAGCAACCCCTAGCGGAGGAGATGTAGAATCTAAATGGTAGATGTAGAATATTTGTTCTAGATGTATTATCTACATTTTACATGTAGATGTAGTTAACAAATGTAGCAAAAAATTTAAAATGTAAAATTTAAAATTTTTTTTTAAATTTCAATCATAAGCTCATAAATTTATATACTGACTGAGTACGGGTATAAAAGTAGAGTCGCGTCCAGAAGCGACTCACACGTTCCTCTCGTTTTTTCTTGTAGCTAAAACAATTTCAAACAAAAGTGCATACTAAGTTCTTTTCCTATCATAGTCATACACTAAGAAAAAAATAATTTTTAAAATCACACGTGTGAAGCTTTTTCCGTAATTTTGACCAAACAAAAGAAAAAATTAAATTTAGAAAAACCACTTCAGTGGCTTCCCTCACCTCCTCGGGCGGTGCTGACGATATTCATTCTCTGTCTCGCTCGCACACACTCTGCCCTGTGCAATGCGCGAGCAACCCCTAGCGGAGGAGATGTAGAATCTAAATGGTAGATCTAGAATATCTGTTCTACATGTATAATCTACATTTTAGATGTAGATGTAGCTAACAAATGTAGCAAAAAATGTTAAATGTAAAATTTTAAAATTTCTATTTAAATTTAAATTATAAGCTCACAAGTTTATATACTGACTGAGTACGGGTATAAAAGTAGAGTCGCGACTAGAAGCGACTCACGTTCCTTCTCGTTTTTTATTAGAAAAATTACAACAACAAAAATTAAATACCTACATTAGTCATTCATTATTATTTCTTTATTTTAGTACATAGGTTGACCATGGGAAAAACATGGATGTTCTAGATTCAAACCACAAACTTTGAGGGATTGGCCTTGTGATTTTTTGATGGTCATTGCAAATGCAAGACGGATCGGAAATTGAAATCTTTTAAATTCAAACTGCATATCGGTTGGGATCATCGGGATCCTCGGAATGAGAACTTCCTCACCTTTGAATTTTCCTTTCAGTATCGTCACGTAAATTACATTGTTCATCAATTTTCTAACCACCAAACGCGTACCGTTGCACAGTTTTGGTTGGTTTATGTTTCGAAGCATGATTACTACGGAGCCAACCTTTAGGCGTAAATTGTGCGGTGGTAAGCCAGGCACATCCAGGGAGTTTAAAAATTCGACTGGATAGTTGGTGGCTTCATCTTCATTTGTGACGCAGTCAATAGATTTGAATGAATGCATTTTTCCAATGATCTTATTTTGAATTATGTAGTTTAGGTCATCTACATCTTTATTCTTAGCCGCCAAAATTGCTCGCTCACTCAACCATTCATTAGAAATAATGTTTGGAAATACATTGTTGATAAGTTCGTCTTTTGATGAGAGAAAATTACATAAATTATTTGGAAATGATATCAATACGCTCGATTCATCGACAGGTACTTGACCATTACCGATAGTCAGCAATTGCTCCGAGAAATCTTCAGCAATATAACTCTCATGTTTGTTGTCAGCTGCAGTTTCTTCACATAGTGCCATAGATTCTACGATTTGAGGCAAGCGTTTATTTCGTCGGCAGCCGTAGATCTTGCAATTACTGGCAGTGTTTGGCGGAAATCGCCAGATAGTAAAATCATTGCTCCTCCAAAATATCTCGAGTCATTGCGTAAATCTTTCAATATTCGGTTTAGTGCTTCTAATGCACGTTTTTGCGCCATTTTGCATTCTTCCTAGATGATGATTTTCGATGCCGATAAAACTTTGACCATTCATTTAACTATTTGGCGCTGGCATTCCTAACCTGATTAATAAACTACCGCACATGAGGTAACACATCTGTATCTTCGATCAAGAGTAAAGCACGGTTATGTATGTCCTCATTCATCTCAATATCGTGATTTCTGGAACTGACACGAATTTGATGTAAAATATCTTCTGACATATTATCCTTGTATTTGTGCCACATGGGTTTGATGGAAAGCATGTCGAAATTATGATAGCGAATAATGTGCGTATCTGACTTGGAGATGCAGAGATAATGGCTTCAGCGATTGTCGTATCGCAATGGGTATCGTTTTCTAATAAGTTCAGTTCTTCACATGCAGCACGATATGTTGGGAATATTACACCATTAACAGTCAGTATTGTCTCAAAAGACGTTGGCCCACGCACATTTACCAGCAACAACCGCAAATAGAAACATTCATCATTATTTGGATGAACTTTATACATACGACCAAGAGCATCAGTAGAACGCACATCTTTATGCCCAGGCACTGCATCGCCTTGCTTCCGTCTTTGAAAATTCTTCGATTAAGCATTCCAAGTATAATAACGTGTCATCTCCTAGTAAAGAAAAGTTCGTGCAAATGAATCGCTTTGCCAGAGCGCAAAAAAAAAAATGCACCGCCAAATGCACAACAGTAGGATGACATTCGTAGATAGGGAATGCGAATATACGCCAAATCGCTTCATTACAGTTCACATAACGACCAACTTGATATCGTGAAATTTAATTTTTGGTATTTGACGATTGCAATCCAAAAACCGCCATATCGCTGTCTTTCGTGACATATTTGCAAATATATTTTATGGACTTTACTAAATTGCAGTACTCAACGTTGTTGCAATTGAATAATTTCTATCCATTTTGGATTACAGGTAAAAGTAATAAAGAGATCTGGCCGACCGTAATGACAAACATTTGCAGTGTTTCGTATCCTTCTTGCATTACGGCTTTGTCGGGAAAGATTATATCGTCTTGGTCTCGGCATTGTTAATTAAACTTCACTTCACTTCAATTCACCTAAAAATTGATTTCAAAACTCAAATTTTCAACCATTCATTCATAAACAAAATTACTTACTATGCGTTTTTGTTATACCGCGTTGTATAATTCACTTCACTTTTTTAATATTGATTTCTAAAAAAATTAAATTTGTTATCCTTACGTCCATTACATAGCTGTCATTTTCGTTTTGTTATTCCAAGTGTGATTTTGTTATACCACGGTTTAGAGTGATCCTATGCTGGTCTCCTGGCTCTAAGCTACCTACCCACCAATTTTCAGCCATTTCTGTACAGCCGTTCTTGAGTTATAAATAGTGTAACTAACACGACTTTCTTTTATATATATAGATTTATTATATCTTTCGTTTAAATTTAATACATTGTTCTGCTGATTTTGAGGTTGCGCCCCTTATAATTTCCCATTTAAAAAATGAGTGGTGATATAGGTAGTTCCCTAAACGGTTGCATGCTTAAAATTATCAGCAAACACCGAAATGGTCTTAAAGTTGTCCACATTAATGCACAAAGTTTGCTGAGGAAAATTTATGAGTTTTAATTACTCTTTACCAATTCAAATGTAGATATTATATGTGTGTCCGAGACGTGGTTTGTGCCTGAGTTCTGTGAAATGTCAATTATGTGTGACGGTTATGTTGTTTTTCGTTCTGATCGTATTGGACCTGCAGGTGGTGTGGCTATATATGTTAACACTAGATTAAAATGTAATGTTAAATGTAAACAACCAGGTGAATGTCCCATTTAGAAAACTCAAGCAAAGAAAATAAGAAAATTTTAATTGGATGTATTTATAGACCCAATAGGACAATCGACTATGAGCCATTAATTAATACTATCTTGGACATTATTCTGGCCGGCGATTTCAATAGCAATATCTTGAAAGAGAATCATATTTTGAAATTGCAACCGTCAACGACTTCGGACGTATTTTTGTATCGCTCCGCCGTGAAAATCAAATAATCGCAATTAATCGACAATTAATTCGCGAAAAATAAAATCTCGGGGTATGCATGGGTACCTGTACTCGTGTAGCCCATGAAAATCAACAAATCACGTAATAAAGATTAATAGAATTAAGATAAAAGAAAAACAACTCGGACCGACATTGTATATCATCTTCACAGCAGATCTACCGACAAGCAGGCTAACAACAACTTCGACATTTGCTGATGACACTGCCATACTAAGTCGCTCCAAATGCCCAACAAGAGCAACGGAACATTTGTCATGTCATCTCGTGGCTTTAGAAAAATAGCTAGCAGACTGGCGCATACATGTAAACGAGCAAAAGTGCAAGCATGTCACCTTTACCCTGAACAGACAAACTTGCCCTCCACTATATCTGAACAGCACCAACATTCCACAAACCACCGAAGTAACATACCTCGGTGTTCATCTAGATAGAAGGCTTACTTGGCGTAAGCACATCGAAGCGAAGAGGAATCATCTAAAATTTAAAGCTAGTAATCTACATTGGCTAATAAACACCCACTTACCACTAAAACTGGAGTACAAAGTACTTTTTTACAATGCAGTTCTCAAACCCATCTGGACATACGGCTCCGAGCTATGGGGAAATGCTTGCGCTAGTAATTTAGAAATAATCCAGAGAGCTCAATCGAAGATACTAAGAACTATCACTGGGGCGCCATGGTACATACGGAATGAAAATATCCATAAAGACTTAAATGTAGGATCAATGAAATCGCCAAGGTGAAAGCAAAGTATCAGGTCAAGCTACAGGCCCATCCTAATAGACTTGCGCAGTCCTTAACTTGGCACACTAGCCATACACGACTCCGGCGAAGAGACCTCCCCACCCAGCAGTAATACTTAGTTAGGGACGTAATCCAAATAATTAAGTGAAATTAATTTAAAAATGTATTAGGCTAAGATTTGCATACTTGTCGTCAGTCTCTAATAGAGAAGATTCGATAAATAAAATAATGAAAAAAAAAATATATATATATTTTAGATAGCTTTGCTTCTCTGGGGTTGTATGCCGTTAATGTAACCATGCCTACACACTTCAGCAATACATGTGATACACTTCTTAACATTTTTTTTATCAATGACTCTAATAAGACCTTACTCTATGACCGGTTATCAGTACCAGCTTTTCCCAAACATGACCTTATTTTCCTTACATATGTATGACTTGACTTTAGATTACAAAACTGATTCCTTAACGTATAGAGACTATAAGAATATTGACCTTAATGAACTACAACTAGAATATAACGCATGTGACTGATCCTCCATTTACAAATCTCCCCATGTTGATTGTCAATTGAGTGTTTTAAACAAAAATATTCTGTACCTGTTCAATAAGTTTGTTTCTCTTAAAACCAAAGTAAACAAGCTAAGGCAAAAACCATGGTTCAGCAGTGATATCTAAAATCGAATGCATCAGAGAGATAATGCTTTCCATAAATGGAAGCGTTATAAAACACATGAATTTCGTTTAACATACAAACGATTAAGAGCAACGGTTACCAAAATATTTTGCATTTTTTTGCTACATCTGTTATCTACATCTACAATGTCGATTATACATCTAAAATCTATATTCTACATTGTCTATGTAATGCAGATTCTACATATTCTCCGCAACGATCGCGCACTGCAGAGGGCAGAGTGTGTGCGAGCGAGAAAGAAAACAAGTAGCGTCAGCAGCGCCAGAGGAGGTAACTGGAAAATAAATTTCTTTACTCTGGCTATAATAATGATCCGACCTGTATCAGATCGGCAGTCTGATAGATATGGTCATTCTCTACGACACTGCGTTTATAGTTTTTTCGTGTCTTTAAAATTGTGGCTGCCACAGATTTTCGTTCTTTGTGTGTTGCGCTAGCTCTTAAAGTCTCTGAGAACTAGGCGACAAACTAGACCAGGGCTCGGCACACACACTCTGACATGTTTTTTAGTGCGCTTGAGTAAAAAACCCGAAGAGGCCTGCGGCAGAAACCGGTTTGTTGCTTTTACACTGCAACAAACGATTTGTAGCAAAAGTTTAACTGTTGCGGGTGAAAGAAAATTTGAAATAAAATAAAATAAAAATGTAATGCCCAGAAAAATTCTAGGCGCGCATTAATGACAAAATATCTCATTAGTACGTTTTTGCTATTATGTCCAAATCTATGTCTCCATTATATTCCTTAATGCGCAAAAGGTCGGCAACATGTTGGTCAGATGTTTCCCATTTTACGTTGAACATTTTTTTGCTCAGTGTAAAATCAAAAGGCTGCGTAGCGTGGTCTTGCATTGTCGACGGCTAAACACAACTGATCTCATTTTTGTTCTCGCTTTGGGTATCAAGCAAGCGACCGCAAGAGCCGAAGTCGCATTGCCGAAGCCACACGAAGGCTCGCTGCCTTTTGATACTGTACGTGGGCCGGCAGCGACGTGGCAGCGCCTTTTCCTATGTTTTTAAAATAGGGCCGTTCCGAGCCCTGAACTAGACGGACAGACAGACAGACGGACGGACAGACAGACACGGCTATATCGACTCTGCTATTGATGCTGATCAAGAATATATATACTTTATGGGGTCGGAAAATTTTCCTTCTCTGCGTTACACACATCCACTTTTACCACAAATACAATATACCCCTTAACTCTTTGAGTACGGGCATGTATGTGTGTGTGTACACAGACACGATAAAATTTTGCCAATGTTTACGTTTCGAAACCGATCGGCTTTGATTTTTTTTTAGTTTCCAGGTTACGTAAATGTGTGTGTGCCACGTATTCACACATACTGTGCTTGTGTGTGGATTCTACAACTTTCGGCCGCTTGAACTGAAATTTGTTTTTTGCAGCCAGCGACCGAGCTGACCTTCCGCAACATACACATGTGAGGAATGGGGAGAGTGGGAGGGGTTGGGCGTGGAAAATAAATATATAAAAAAAGCTAATATTTTTTTATTCACTTGAAATTGCACATTTTTATACCCGTACTCAAAAAGAGTTAAGGGATATACTGTAATTGTGCTAAAAGTGGATGTGTGTAACGCAGAGAAGGAAATTTTTCCGACCCCATAAAGTATATATATTCTTGATCAGCATCAATAGCCGAGTCGATAGAGCCATGTCTGTCTGTCCGTCCGTCTGTCCGTCTGTCTGTCTGTCCGTCCCGATTAGCGCCTGGATCTCAGAGACTATAAAAGCTAGAGCAACGAAATTTTGTTTCCAGACTAATGTGATATCACACTGTTACAAGTGTATTTCAAAATTTCGCCCCGCCCCCTTCCGCCCCTACAAAGGACGAAAATCTGTGGCTTCCACAATTTTGAAGATACGATAAAACTAAAAACGCAGTATCGTAGAGAATGACCATATCTATCAGATTGCCGAATCTGAATCAGATCGGATCATTATTATAGCTAGAATAAAGAAATGAATTTTCAGTTGCTTCCCCCACCTCCTCTGGCGTTGCTGTCGATATTCATTCTCTGTCTCGCTCGCACACACTCTGCCCTGTGCAATGCGCGAGCAACCCCTAGCGGAGGAGATGTAGAATCTAAATGGTAGATGTAGAATATTTGTTCTAGATGTATTATCTACATTTTACATGTAGATGTAGTTAAAAAATGTAGCAAAAAAATGTAATATGTAAAATTAAAATTTTTTTTTTAATTTTAATCATAAGCTCACAAATTTATATACTGACTGAGTACGGGTATAAAAGTAGAGTCGAGTCCAGAAGCGACTCACACGTTCCTTCTCGTTTTACATACTATATGTACATATCCCTATTTTAGACTTGTTTTGGTTTTTACGATCCATATATGTATTTACATTTATAGATGTTTCAGGAAATTGGTATATATGTACATACATATGTATATTGGTAAACAAGTGATTTTAAGTAAAATAATTTTATATACCTACGTATAAATATATATATGTGCTATGAATATATGTATACTTTAAGCAAAGTTTTAGCACATTTTTAGAAAAAAACATTTTTTTTGTAAACGTTTTTAAGTTATTTAAGAAACTTTTTTGAAACTTACAAAACTAAATGAAAAAAAATATAGCCCTGAACCATTCCTTCGCTTTCTTGCTGGTGTGTTTGGGGTCATTGTCCTGTTAAAAGACCCATACGAGCGGATTTTCATATTCTGCAAAGGGTAGCATTACTGTCTCCATGATATTCACGTACACGTGCTGATCCATGATGGCTTTTATCCAATGTATTGGACCTACTCCATATTAGGAAAAGCAGGCCCATAGTAGTATGGTAGTAGTAGTTTTTGTGGTGTACTGTGGTTTGTATTTTGTATTCTCTGGACGTCTAACGTATCATCGAGATCCCTTTCCACCAAACATAACCTCGTTGGACTCATCTGACCATAGAATATTCCTCCATTTTTGGGATATCCAATTTGCATGATCCCTGGCAAACTTCATGCTCTTAGTTATATGTGTCGCGTTTGAAAGTGGTACCAAAGATTCTACAATACATACATTGTATTGTAGAATCTTTGGTGGTACCTTTCTTGGGCTGCAGTCTTTAAGGTTATGTTGCCTAAGATATGGGCGAACTGTTAGGTCCGTCGAAATAATTTTAAGTTTTTTTTTTAAGCTCGGTAGCAGGCTTGAAGGGATCCTTCTTGCTCTGACGAATCAGTATTTTGACATGAAGATCATAGATCGTTTTCGTCCGCGTGTTTTAGTCTTTTCTTCATAGTATAAGGCGTTTTAAATCATTTTATTGGAGCATCCCACCAATCAACCAACTTCCCTGGAAATTTTTCCATCCAATAACAATTTTTTGATAAGATCGCGCTTTTCCGCAGTCCCACGTCTTTCCAC
This sequence comes from Drosophila subsilvestris, assembly GCA_035043285.1. Lineage (NCBI taxonomy): Eukaryota > Metazoa > Arthropoda > Insecta > Diptera > Drosophilidae > Drosophila > Drosophila subsilvestris. The sequence goes on along the minus strand of JAWNNB010001592.1, from coordinate 864,479 downwards.
GTCCCATTGTAAATTTTATTTTTAAGTTTTATGATAGAAACAATGTAATCTTAGTCAGAACTAACGAACACGTGCATTCTACAAAGGCAGTTCCGCGAAAAACAGGGGTTTCACCAAAAAAAAAGGGCTAATGGTGATCTTTTTTTTCGGTATTTTTGGGGCCTTTTTTCTTAAAATCGTAAAAAAAATATATAAACCGAAATTTGAAGAGCGGTAGCACGTTTTTTGTTTATATGGAATACCAAACAATAAAAAAAAAGTTAAATTTAAAAAAATCGGAACAGTAATCGCATTTTTTGTACCAAGAACAAAATGTGTTGTGGTGGTGTTTTTTTTTTCGCAACTGTACCTACAAACTTACCCTGCAGTACGGGTCATCGATGTGTAAGCGACGACACTACGAAAATGAAAACAATGACAGACAGGAAAATAAAAAACAGCAAAACAGCAAAACATCTGATGTCAAAATATTCTCAGGCACAAAAACTCGGAAGTGAGATGGTTTGTGGACTATCCTATGGGAATTTGTTTATGATGAGTGTTTTGCAAAGCTCATGCAGGAAATTGCACACGCTGTTGGCTGACTGCCTTCCGACTATTCTGTATTCAGAAAAACAGCCCAAAGTATACAATGCTATGGCTATATAAAATTTTCATTAAAAAGCGCATCGTTGTTTTCGGCTAAATCTTTCTCCCAAAATGTCCCGAACCGCTTCTAAAGAGACATGGAAAATATATATATTTGTATTTAAAACATTGATTGGATTATGTAGAAGCAGTCACAGATGACCACGCTTCAGTTTTTTCAAAACAAATATCCATTCCGATATATCCTCCTCGTCAAAGTTGTCCTCATCATCATCATCCATGTCCAGCAACTTGATTAGTTTGGTCATGATCAGAATATGTTTTGCTGTTGAATCACATTTACAACCATTGCAATATTATAAATATTCATTTTAATTACAGACGTAAACAAATTTCCGCACTCAATTATGAGCATCAGCTGTTTCTCATGGATGGTGGTTGGTGGCAGTGTGAATCGGAGTTTCACATTTTTCAAAAATTCCCACCGTTCCTCCGGGATGGGCTCAGTATTCAGAGGGTATTAGTCAGCACACGAAATGCACTTTTTTCCTTATTTTCTCCAAATGCAAGAGTGGCCATGCTTAAACTCCCGCCAAAATGATCACAGTTAACGAAACCGTGTATGGTTAGTGGTACTACCTTCCGTACAGAGCCTAGAAAACAGTTTTCGATTGTGAAGCCTAGTACTGAGACGCGCTAAATTTTCGGTCGACCGAAAGTGCCGTATATTCCGCTCGGTACCTAGTGTGACCAAAGTGGTCAAACTGCATGCTCTACGGTTACACTGTTTTGGGTTTGTTTACAAACAGAAATCTGTTAAAATTTAATATGTTGTATTAAGGCAAGCAGAAATGTCTTATTTGTGGGGGCTGTGGAGCAGGAGGACGATAATGCACTATCCAATATTGTATAAGTCCGATCCTGCAGGACAGATATGCAATCAACATTGTTATACCCGTACTCAAAAAGAGTTAAGGGGTATACTGTAGTTGTGGTAAAAATGGATGTGTGTAACGCAGAGAAGGAAAATTTTCCGACCTTATAAAGTATATATATTCTTGATCAGTATCAATAGCCGAGTCGATAGAGCCATGTCTGTCTTTCCGTCCGTCTGTCCGTCTTGATGAGCGCCTCGTTCTCAGAGACTATAAAAGCTAGAGCAATTTTTTTTCCAGACTCATGTCATATCACACTGTTACAAGTGTATTTCAAAATTTCGCCCCGCCCCCTTCCGCCTTCACAAAGAACGAAAATCTGTGGCATCCACAATTTTGAAGATACGATAAAACTAAAAACGCAGTATCGTAGAGAATGACCATATCTATCAGATTGCCAGAACCAGATCGGATTATTATTATAGCCAGAATAAAGAAATTAATTTTCAGTTGCTTCCCCCACCTCCTCTGGCGTTGCTGACGCTATTCATTCTCTGTCTCGCTCGCACACACTCTGCGCTGTGCAATGCGCGAGCAACCCCTAGCGGAGGAGATGTAGAATCTAAATGGTATATGTAGAATATTTGTTCTAGATGTATTATCTACATTTTACATGTAGATGTAGTTAACAAATGTAGCAAAAAAATGTAATATGTAAAATTAAAAATTTTTTTTTTAAATTTCAATCATAAGCTCATAAATTGTTATACTGACTGAGTACGGTTATAAAAGTAGAGTCGCGACTAGAAGCGACTCACGTTCCTTCTCGTTTTGTATTATTATTATTTTATTTTTTTTTAAATTTTAATTATTGAAATTTATTTATTTATTTTATTTTTGCTTATACACCCGGCGACAAAAAAAAGCCGCACCTTGAAATTTCATGCATTTTTGACTTCACTAGGCGATGGTTTTCGCAAATTTTAGTCGATTCATCTATTTTTTATTTTTTCTTGTAGCTAAAACAATTTCAAACAAAAGTGCATACTAAGTTCTTTTCCTATCATAGTCATACACTAAGAAAAAAATAATTTTTAAAATCACACGTGTGAAGCTTTTTCCGTAATTTTGACCAAACAAAAGAAAAAATTAAATTTAGAAAAACCACTTCAGTGGCTTCCCTCACCTCCTCGGGCGTTGCTGACGATATTCATTCTCTGTCTCGCTCGCACACACTCTGCCCTGTGCAATGCGCGAGCAACCCCTAGCGGAGGAGATGTAGAATCTAAATGGTAGATCTAGAATATCTGTTCTACATGTATAATCTACATTTTAGATGTAGATGTAGCTAACAAATGTAGCAAAAAATGTTAAATGTAAAATTTTAAAATTTCTATTTAAATTTAAATTATAAGCTCACAAGTTTATATACTGACTGAGTACGGGTATAAAAGTAGAGTCGCGACTAGAAGCGACTCACGTTCCTTCTCGTTTTTTATTAGAAAAATTACAACAACAAAAATTAAATACCTACATTAGTCATTCATTATTATTTCTTTATTTTAGTACATAGGTTGACCATGGGAAAAACATGGATGTTCTAGATTCAAACCACAAACTTTGAGGGATTGGCCTTGTGATTTTTTGATGGTCATTGCAAATGCAAGACGGATCGGAAATTGAAATCTTTTAAATTCAAACTGCATATCGGTTGGGATCATCGGGATCCTCGGAATGAGAACTTCCTCACCTTTGAATTTTCCTTTCAGTATCGTCACGTAAATTACATTGTTCATCAATTTTCTAACCACCAAACGCGTACCGTTGCACAGTTTTGGTTGGTTTATGTTTCGAAGCATGATTACTACGGAGCCAACCTTTAGGCGTAAATTGTGCGGTGGTAAGCCAGGCACATCCAGGGAGTTTAAAAATTCGCTTCATCTTCATTTGTGACGCAGTCAATAGATTTGAATGAATGCATTTTTCCAATGATCTTATTTTGAATTATGTAGTTTAGGTCATCTACATCTTTATTCTTAGCCGCCAAAATTGCTCGCTCACTCAACCATTCATTAGAAATAATGTTTGGAAATACATTGTTGATAAGTTCGTCTTTTGATGAGAGAAAATTACATAAATTATTTGGAAATGATATCAATACGCTCGATTCATCGACAGGTACTTGACCATTACCGATAGTCAGCAATTGCTCCGAGAAATCTTCAGCAATATAACTCTCATGTTTGTTGTCAGCTGCAGTTTCTTCACATAGTGCCATAGATTCTACGATTTGAGGCAAGCGTTTATTTCGTCGGCAGCCGTAGATCTTGCAATTACTGGCAGTGTTTGGCGGAAATCGCCAGATAGTAAAATCATTGCTCCTCCAAAATATCTCGAGTCATTGCGTAAATCTTTCAATATTCGGTTTAGTGCTTCTAATGCACGTTTTTGCGCCATTTTGCATTCTTCCTAGATGATGATTTTCGATGCCGATAAAACTTTGACCATTCATTTAACTATTTGGCGCTGGCATTCCTAACCTGATTAATAAGCTACCGCACATGAGGTAACACATATGTATCTTCGATCAAGAGTAAAGCACGGTTATGTATGTCCTCATTCATCTCAATATCGTGATTTCTGGAACTGACACGAATTTGATGTAAAATATCTTCTGACATATTATCCTTGTATTTGTGCCACATGGGTTTGATGGAAAGCATGTCGAAATTATGATAGCGAATAATGTGCGTATCTGACTTGGAGATGCAGAGATAATGGCTTCAGCGATTGTCGTATCGCAATAGGTATCGTTTTCTAATAAGTTCAGTTCTTCACATGCAGCACGATATGTTGGGAATATTACACCATTAACAGTCAGTATTGTCTCAAAAGACGTTGGCCCACGCACATTTACCAGCAACAACCGCAAATAGAAACATTCATCATTATTTGGATGAACTTTATACATACGACCAAGAGCATCAGTAGAACGCACATCTTTATGCCCAGGCACTGCATCGCCATGCTTCCGTCTTTGAAAATTCTTCGATTAAGCATTCCAAGTATAATAACGTGTCATCTCCTAGTAAAGAAAAGTTCGTGCAAATGAATCGCTTTGCCAGAGCGCAAAAAAAAAAATGCACCGCCAAATGCACAACAGTAGGATGACATTCGTAGATAGGGAATGCGAATATACGCCAAATCGCTTCATTACAGTTCACATAACGACCAACTTGATATCGTGAAATTTAATTTTTGGTATTTGACGATTGCAATCCAAAAACCGCCATATCGCTGTCTTTCGTGACATATTTGCAAATATATTTTATGGACTTTACTAAATTGCAGTACTCAACGTTGTTGCAATTGAATAATTTCTATCCATTTTGGATTACAGGTAAAAGTAATAAAGAGATCTGGCCGACCGTAATGACAAACATTTGCAGTGTTTCGTATCCTTCTTGCATTACGGCTTTGTCGGGAAAGATTATATCGTCTTGGTCTCGGCATTGTTAATTAAACTTCACTTCACTTCAATTCACCTAAAAATTGATTTCAAAACTCAAATTTTCAACCATTCATTCATAAACAAAATTACTTACTATGCGTTTTTGTTATACCGCGTTGTATAATTCACTTCACTTTTTTAATATTGATTTCTAAAAAAATTAAATTTGTTATCCTTACGTCCATTACATAGCTGTCATTTTCGTTTTGTTATTCCAAGTGTGATTTTGTTATACCACGGTTTAGAGTGATCCTATGCTGGTCTCCTGGCTCTAAGCTACCTACCCACCAATTTTCAGCCATTTCTGTACAGCCGTTTCTTGAGTTATAAATAGTGTAACTAACACGGCTTTCTTTTATATATATAGATTTATTATATCTTTCGTTTAAATTTAATACATTGTTCTGCTGATTTTGAGGTTGCGCCCCTTATAATTTCCCATTTAAAAAATGAGTGGTGATATAGGTAGTTCCCTAAACGGTTGCATGCTTAAAATTATCAGCAAACACCGAAATGGTCTTAAAGTTGTCCACATTAATGCACAAAGTTTGCTGAGGAAAATTTATGAGTTTTAATTACTCTTTACCAATTCAAATGTAGATATTATATGTGTGTCCGAGACGTGGTTTGTGCCTGAGTTCTGTGAAATGTCAATTATGTGTGACGGTTATGTTGTTTTTCGTTCTGATCGTATTGGACCTGCAGGTGGTGTGGCTATATATGTTAACACTAGATTAAAATGTAATGTTAAATGTAAACAACCAGGTGAATGTCCCATTTAGAAAACTCAAGCAAAGAAAATAAGAAAATTTTAATTGGATGTATTTATAGACCCAATAGGACAATCGACTATGAGCCATTAATTAATACTATCTTGGACATTATTCTGGCCGGCGATTTCAATAGCAATATCTAATCGACAATTAATTCGCGAAAAATAAAATCTCGGGGTATGCATGGGTACCTGTACTCGTGTAGCCCATGAAAATCAACAAATCACGTAATAAAGATTAATAGAATTAAGATAAAAGAAAAACAACTCGGACCGACATTGTATATCATCTTCACAGCAGATCTACCGACAAGCAGGCTAACAACAACTTCGACATTTGCTGATGACACTGCCATACTAAGTCGCTCCAAATGCCCAACAAGAGCAACGGAACATTTGTCATGTCATCTCGTGGCTTTAGAAAAATAGCTAGCAGACTGGCGCATACATGTAAACGAGCAAAAGTGCAAGCATGTCACCTTTACCCTGAACAGACAAACTTGCCCTCCACTATATCTGAACAGCACCAACATTCCACAAACCACCGAAGTAACATACCTCGGTGTTCATCTAGATAGAAGGCTTACTTGGCGTAAGCACATCGAAGCGAAGAGGAATCAACTAAAATTTAAAGCTAGTAATCTACATTGGCTAATAAACACCCACTTACCACTAAAACTGGAGTACAAAGTACTTTTTTACAATGCAGTTCTCAAACCCATCTGGACATACGGCTCCGAGCTATGGGGAAATGCTTGCGCTAGTAATTTAGAAATAATCCAGAGAGCTCAATCGAGGATACTAAGAACTATCACTGGGGCGCCATGGTACATACGGAATGAAAATATCCATAAAGACTTAAATGTAGGATCAATGAAATCGCCAAGGTGAAAGCAAAGTATCAGGTCAAGCTACAGGCCCATCCTAATAGACTTGCGCAGTCCTTAACTTGGCACACTAGCCATACACGACTCCGGCGAAGAGACCTCCCCACCCAGCAGTAATACTTAGTTAGGGACGTAATCCAAATAATTAAGTGAAATTAATTTAAAAATGTATTAGGCTAAGATTTGCATACTTGTCGTCAGTCTCTAATAGAGAAGATTCGATAAATAAAATAATGAAAAAAAAAATATATATATATTTTAGATAGCTTTGCTTCTCTGGGGTTGTATGCCGTTAATGTAACCATGCCTACACACTTCAGCAATACATGTGATACACTTCTTAACATTTTTTTTATCAATGACTCTAATAAGACCTTACTCTATGACCGGTTATCAGTACCAGCTTTTCCCAAACATGACCTTATTTTCCTTACATATGTATGACTTGACTTTAGATTACAAAACTGATTCCTTAACGTATAGAGACTATAAGAATATTGACCTTAATGAACTACAACTAGAATATAACGCATGTGACTGATCCTCCATTTACAAATCTCCCCATGTTGATTGTCAATTGAGTGTTTTAAACAAAAATATTCTGTACCTGTTCAATAAGTTTGTTTCTCTTAAAACCAAAGTAAACAAGCTAAGGCAAAAACCATGGTTCAGCAGTGATATCTAAAATCGAATGCATCAGAGAGATAATGCTTTCCATAAATGGAAGCGTTATAAAACACATGAATTTCGTTTAACATACAAACGATTAAGAGCAACGGTTACCAAAATATTTTGCATTTTTTTGCTACATCTGTTATCTACATCTACAATGTCGATTATACATCTAAAATCTATATTCTACATTGTCTATGTAATGCAGATTCTACATATTCTCCGCAACGATCGCGCACTGCAGAGGGCAGAGTGTGTGCGAGCGAGAAAGAAAATAAGTAGCGTCAGCAGCGCCAGAGGAGGTAACTGGAAAATTAATTTCTTTACTCTGGCTATAATAATGATCCGACCTGTATCAGATCGGCAGTCTGATAGATATGGTCATTCTCTACGACACTGCGTTTATAGTTTTTTCGTGTCTTTAAAATTGTGGCTGCCACAGATTTTCGTTCTTTGTGTGTTGCGCTAGCTCTTAAAGTCTCTGAGAACTAGGCGACAAACTAGACCAGGGCTCGGCACACACACTCTGACATGTTTTTTAGTGCGCTTGAGTAAAAAACCCGAAGAGGCCTGCGGCAGAAACCGGTTTGTTGCTTTTACACTGCAACAAACGATTTGTAGCAAAAGTTTAACTGTTGCGGGTGAAAGAAAATTTGAAATAAAATAAAATAAAAATGTAATGCCCAGAAAAATTCTAGGCGCGCATTAATGACAAAATATCTCATTAGTACGTTTTTGCTATTATGTCCAAATCTATGTCTCCATTATATTCCTTAATGCGCAAAAGGTCGGCAACATGTTGGTCAGATGTTTCCCATTTTACGTTGAACATTTTTTTGCTCAGTGTAAAATCAAAAGGCTGCGTAGCGTGGTCTTGCATTGTCGACGGCTAAACACAACTGATCTCATTTTTGTTCTCGCTTTGGGTATCAAGCAAGCGACCGCAAGAGCCGAAGTCGCATTGCCGAAGCCACACGAAGGCTCGCTGCCTTTTGATACTGTACGTGGGCCGGCAGCGACGTGGCAGCGCCTTTTCCTATGTTTTTAAAATAGGGCCGTTCCGAGCCCTGAACTAGACGGACAGACAGACAGACGGACGGACAGACAGACACGGCTATATCGACTCTGCTATTGATGCTGATCAAGAATATATATACTTTATGGGGTCGGAAAATTTTCCTTCTCTGCGTTACACACATCCACTTTTACCACAAATACAATATACCCCTTAACTCTTTGAGTACGGGCATGTATGTGTGTGTGTACACAGACACGATAAAATTTTGCCAATGTTTACGTTTCGAAACCGATCGGCTTTGATTTTTTTTTAGTTTCCAGGTTACGTAAATGTGTGTGTGCCACGTATTCACACATACTGTGCTTGTGTGTGGATTCTACAACTTTCGGCCGCTTGAACTGAAATTTGTTTTTTGCAGCCAGCGACCGAGCTGACCTTCCGCAACATACACATGTGAGGAATGGGGAGAGTGGGAGGGGTTGGGCGTGGAAAATAAATATATAAAAAAAGCTAATATTTTTTTATTCACTTGAAATTGCACATTTTTATACCCGTACTCAAAAAGAGTTAAGGGATATACTGTAATTGTGCTAAAAGTGGATGTGTGTAACGCAGAGAAGGAAATTTTTCCGACCCCATAAAGTATATATATTCTTGATCAGCATCAATAGCCGAGTCGATAGAGCCATGTCTGTCTGTCCGTCCGTCTGTCCGTCTGTCTGTCTGTCCGTCCCGATTAGCGCCTGGATCTCAGAGACTATAAAAGCTAGAGCAACGAAATTTTGTTTCCAGACTAATGTGATATCACACTGTTACAAGTGTATTTCAAAATTTCGCCCCGCCCCTTCCGCCCCTACAAAGGACGAAAATCTGTGGCTTCCACAATTTTGAAGATACGATAAAACTAAAAACGCAGTATCGTAGAGAATGACCATATCTATCAGATTGCCGAATCTGAATCAGATCGGATCATTATTATAGCTAGAATAAAGAAATGAATTTTCAGTTGCTTCCCCCACCTCCTCTGGCGTTGCTGTCGATATTCATTCTCTGTCTCGCTCGCACACACTCTGCCCTGTGCAATGCGCGAGCAACCCCTAGCGGAGGAGATGTAGAATCTAAATGGTAGATGTAGAATATTTGTTCTAGATGTATTATCTACATTTTACATGTAGATGTAGTTAAAAAATGTAGCAAAAAATGTAATATGTAAAATTAAAATTTTTTTTTTTAATTTTAATCATAAGCTCACAAATTTATATACTGACTGAGTACGGGTATAAAAGTAGAGTCGAGTCCAGAAGCGACTCACACGTTCCTTCTCGTTTTACATACTATATGTACATATCCCTATTTTAGACTTGTTTTGGTTTTTACGATCCATATATGTATTTACATTTATAGATGTTTCAGGAAATTGGTATATATGTACATACATATGTATATTGGTAAACAAGTGATTTTAAGTAAAATAATTTTATATACCTACGTATAAATATATATATGTGCTATGAATATATGTATACTTTAAGCAAAGTTTTAGCACATTTTTAGAAAAAAACATTTTTTTGTAAACGTTTTTAAGTTATTTAAGAAACTTTTTTGAAACTTACAAAACTAAATGAAAAAAAATATAGCCCTGAACCATTCCTTCGCTTTCTTGCTGGTGTGTTTGGGGTCATTGTCCTGTTAAAAGACCCATACGAGCGGATTTTCATATTCTGCAAAGGGTAGCATTACTGTCTCCATGATATTCACGTACACGTGCTGATCCATGATGGCTTTTATCCAATGTATTGGACCTACTCCATATTAGGAAAAGCAGGCCCATAGTAGTATGGTAGTAGTAGTTTTTGTGGTGTACTGTGGTTTGTATTTTGTATTCTCTGGACGTCTAACGTATCATCGAGATCCCTTTCCACCAAACATAACCTCGTTGGACTCATCTGACCATAGAATATTCCTCCATTTTTGGGATATCCAATTTGCATGATCCCTGGCAAACTTCATGCTCTTAGTTATATGTGTCGCGTTTGAAAGTGGTACCAAAGATTCTACAATACATACATTGTATTGTAGAATCTTTGGTGGTACCTTTCTTGGGCTGCAGTCTTTAAGGTTATGTTGCCTAAGATATGGGCGAACTGTTAGGTCCGTCGAAATAATTTTAAGTTTTTTTTTAAGCTCGGTAGCAGGCTTGAAGGGATCCTTCTTGCTCTGACGAATCAGTATTTTGACATGAAGATCATTTTCGTCCGCGTGTTTTAGTCTTTTCTTCATAGTATAAGGCGTTTTAAATCATTTTATTGGAGCATCCCACCAATCAACCAACTTCCCTGGAAATTTTTCCATCCAATAACAATTTTTTGATAAGATCGCGCTTTTCCGCAGTCCCACGTCTTTCCACGTCCCATTGTAAATTTTATTTTTAAGTTTTATGATAGAAACAATGTAATCTTAGTCAGAACTAACGAACACGTGCATTCTACAAAGGCAGTTCCGCGAAAAACAGGGGTTTCACCAAAAAAAAAGGGCTAATGGTGATCTTTTTTTTTCGGTATTTTTGGGGCCTTTTTTCTTAAAATCGTAAAAAAAATATATAAACCGAAATTTGAAGAGTGGTAGCACGTTTTTTGTTTATATGGAATACCAAACAATAAAAAAAAGTTAAATTTAAAAAAATCGGAACAGTAATCGCATTTTTTGTACCAAGAACAAAATGTTTTGTGGTGGTGTTTTTTTTTCGCAACTGTACCTACAAACTTACCCTGCAGTACGGGTCATCGATGTGTAAGCGACGACACTACGAAAATGAAAACAATGACAGACAGGAAAATAAAAAACAGCAAAACAGCAAAACATCTGATGTCAAAATATTCTCAGGCACAAAAACTCGGAAGTGAGATGGTTTGTGGACTATCCTATGGGAATTTGTTTATGATGAGTGTTTTGCAAAGCTCATGCAGGAAATTGCACACGCTGTTGGCTGACTGCCTTCCGACTATTCTGTATTCAGAAAAACAGCCCAAAGTATACAATGCTATGGCTATATAAAATTTTCATTAAAAAGCGCATCGTTGTTTTCGGCTAAATCTTTCTCCCAAAATGTCCCGAACCGCTTCTAAAGAGACATGGAAAATATATATATTTGTATTTAAAACATTGATTGGATTATGTAGAAGCAGTCACAGATGACCACGCTTCAGTTTTTTCAAAACAAATATCCATTCCGATATATCCTCCTCGTCAAAGTTGTCCTCATCATCATCATCCATGTCCAGCAACATGATTAGTTTGGTCATGATCAGAATATGTTTTGCTGTTGAATCACATTTACAACCATTGCAATATTATAAATATTCATTTTAATTACAGACGTAAACGAATTTCCGCACTCAATTATGAGCATCAGCTGTTTCTCATGGATGGTGGTTGGTGGCAGTGTGAATCGGAGTTTCACATTTTTCAAAAATTCCCACCGTTCCTCCGGGATGGGCTCAGTATTCAGAGGGTATTAGTCAGCACACGAAATGCACTTTTTTCCTTATTTTCTCCAAATGCAAGAGTGACCATGCTTAAACTCCCGCCAAAATGATCACAGTTAACGAAACCGTGTATGGTTAGTGGTACTACCTTCCGTACAGAGCCTAGAAAACAGTTTTCGATTGTGAAGCCTAGTACTGAGACGCGCTAAATTTTCGGTCGACCGAAAGTGCCGTATATTCCGCTCGGTACCTAGTGTGACCAAAGTGGTCAAACTGCATGCTCTACGGTTACACTGTTTTGGGTTTGTTTACAAACAGAAATCTGTTAAAATTTAATATGTTGTATTAAGGCAAGCAGAAATGTCTTATTTGTGGGGGCTGTGGAGCAGGAGGACGATAATGCACTATCCAATATTGTATAAGTCCGATCCTGCAGGACAGATATGCAATCAACATTGTTATACCCGTACTCAAAAAGAGTTAAGGGGTATACTGTAGTTGTGGTAAAAATGGATGTGTGTAACGCAGAGAAGGAAAATTTTCCGACCTCATAAAGTATATATATTCTTGATCAGTATCAATAGCCGAGTCGATAGAGCCATGTCTGTCTTTCCGTCCGTCTGTCCGTCTTGATGAGCGCCTCGTTCTCAGAGACTATAAAAGCTAGAGCAACGAAATTTTTTTCCAGACTCATGTCATATCACACTGTTACAAGTGTATTTCAAAATTTCGCCCCGCCCCCTTCCGCCTTCACAAAGAACGAAAATCTGTGGCATCCACAATTTTGAAGATACGATAAAACTAAAAACGCAGTATCGTAGAGAATGACCATATCTATCAGATTGCCAGAACCAGATCGGATTATTATTATAGCCAGAATAAAGAAATTAATTTTCAGTTGCTTCCCCCACCTCCTCTGGCGTTGCTGACGATATTCATTCTCTGTCTCGCTCGCACACACTCTGCCCTGTGCAATGCGCGAGCAACCCCTAGCGGAGGAGATGTAGAATCTAAATGGTATATGTAGAATATTTGTTCTAGATGTATTATCTACATTTTACATGTAGATGTAGTTAACAAATGTAGCAAAAAAATTTAAAATGTAAAATTACAAATTTTTTTAAAATTTCAATCATAAGCTCATAAATTTATATACTGACTGAGTACGGGTATAAAAGTAGAGTCGCGACTAGAAGCGACTCACGTTCCTTCTCGTTGTTTTTATACCCGTACCCAAAAAGAGTTAAGTATGTGACATGACGATCTTGCTCAATCATTTCGGGCACAGCATCGATTATTTGTGGCACTAATATGATTTTTAAACTACCTTCACGAAATTCTTCCTGCAACGAAGGACGTCCACTGTCGAATTCGCGATACCAGTCTTTTACATTGGCAATCCATGGTGCTTCCTCAATTAAAGTTTAACTAAGCTGATCTGATCTTTATGCCCGAGCTGAATTTTTGATTTATCGTTAATCGATATCAAACACCTCGCGAACAGAATCAGGGTTGATATTCGTATGAAACCGATAAGAAATTTTTTTGGTCGAAAACTGTTTTCTAGGCTCTGTACGGAAGGCAGTACTCAGTACAAGAAAAAACAGGGTCGGTATATACTAGAAAAGTATCCGATAGTATTTTCTGGTATCTTTCTACCCCCTGTAAAGTTATATAAATTGCATATAAGTTGCTAGCAAACTCGAGGCAACCATTGCAATATGAGACCAAAAAACCAATTGAAATATTGAAATAATGAAGACAAATAGAATCTAATTAATGCAGCGTTATATGAAGGACAATTATATGGATATTATAATATATTACTTTTATTAATTTTCATGAATTTAAATCAAATATGGTTTTCAAACATGTTGTCCTCACTGTGGTCGGCACGGGCAGTGTCGCTATCTGCTGCTGCTGATAGTCCGACAAACTACCTTGCCAATAAAATATTGGGGAGTTTTTCGGATCGATAAAGAATTTTTAATGGCCTATTACAATATTAAAAGTTATTTTACATTTAATTTTTAACTTAAACAATATTTACAAAAAAGAAAAAAAAATTTTTTAATTGTTCTTATTTTTGGGTTACTATAAAACATGCATCTATTGCCGATGGATCGTTAGGAATATCCAATAATCTTAACATTTCTGAAGAATAAATACTTTCTAATTCTTTTTTGGATTTCACATGTAGATGAAATAAATGGATCTGAAGAGGCTGCCAACATGTTGAAAAGATCCTGGTTTTGCCTTGTTCGTGATATTTTACAAGTATTCATGTACCTGAATTTCTTGTAATCCTTGTTTCTCGTTTCCTGGGCCTCCTCTGACATCTCTCCTATTGGAAGGCTCTGATGTTCTATTAAAATTTGACCGTGTGCCAAAATTTTATGAAGCGTTGGAGTAAGCTTCTTTTCTGGATACTTTTCAAATAACAACTCTGCAGTCTTCGAGGCATATTCGCCAAATTTGCGGGTGTTAATTTTGTCCTTGCAGTTTAAAATATTCAAAATTACACCCAATCTTTGGATAATGCCTTCATCCACTCCAGTTATTTTTGCTGTAATTTCCTTATATTATAAGGAATTTGAATTGACCTGAATTTGACTAAGTTTTTTAACCTGCTTTTTATTTTGCCAAATGGTGGTATATGCATATCCTTTTTTGGATGATTCCTGAATTGAAGAGGAAAATTTTGAATATGGCATTTCCCCATTGCAGGCAAGAATAAGATGTATGGAGTTTATTTTAAAACTTGCATGTACCATCCCGCGAACGGAAGAATCTTTTGACGATAGCATGCCAGCGAAAGAGAAACATACACACAGGAAAAAATGATTCAAGACAAATTCTTTGCGAAACTTGGACTGAGGGTCGACTGCCCCAAATATGGATACGGGAACACAAACGATGGAAACTCATCCCGGAAATTCTTTAAGGAACACGAAATTACAGCAAAAAATAACTGGAGTGGATGAAGGCAATATCCAAAGATTGGCTGTAATTTTGAATATTTTAAACTGCAAGGACAAAATTAAAACCCGTAAATTTTGCGAATATGCCTCGAAGACTGCAGAGTTGTTATTTGAAAAGTATCCAGAAAAGAAGCTTACTCCAACGCTTCATAAAATTTTGGCACACGGTAAAATTTTAATAGAACATCAGAGGAGGCCCAGGAAACTAGAAACAAGGATTACAAGAAATTCAGGTACATGAATACTTGTAAAATATCACGAACAAGGCAAAACCAGGATCTTTTCAACATGTTGGCAGCCTCTTCAGATCCATTTATTTCATCTACATGTGAAATCCAAAAAGAATTAGAAAGTATTTATTCTTCAGAAATGCTAAGATTATTGGATATTCCTAACGATACATCGGAAATAGATGCATGTTTTATAGTAACCCAAAAATAAGAACAATTAAAAATTTTTTTTCTTTTTTGTAAATTCTGTTTAAGTTAAAAATTAAATGTAAAATAACTTTTAATAGTGTAATAGGCCTTTAAAAATTCTTTATCGATCCGAAAAACTTGGAAGTTATCATTTTGCATAGGAAAATATGCACTTGTAACAAAGTTCAACTTTGGCTATTTATTGTAAAGCTTCTAGATATTGTAGCACCATGTTCTTTTGTAGACTAAATTCTGAAAGTTTTTTCTTTTAAGCGCAATTCATTTCATGAAGATATCTTGATTCGTTCGGAAGTTATTAATTTAGCAAGCTGAAATGGCCAAAGGCCCCACTGTGCGACGGTAAAAAAAAGAATATTGTTTATCACAAAGCATTGCAAAAAATACAATATGCCATTACATCAAAATTAATATTTTTTATTTTCGATGAATTCCTAAACATTAAATTCATTTAGTAAGCAGCGATGCGAGCTGGTCTGCTAGTAAGTAAATAAAAATACAATTTTTTGAGAACTAGGTACATATATACATAAGTAAACGATTGTAACCATTAAAACTGTATACAAACCACAAATTCTACCAATCGCCTTACAACCTTCAGCCTTGATCATCTCCAGTTGGACGGAATACGCCATCTTAGGGCCTCTCTCCAGCACCGCGCAAAACTCAAATCAGGAATTTGCTATTTATTCCGTGAGGGTTTGAAACATAGCACTTTAATCCAGAAGCCCGTTTTTCTGGCATAAAGTCGAAACTTTGATGTGAATGTACAGTGTTTTTGATTTACAATTTTAAAGTATATTGATCATACATATTGAAAACTAAAAGAAAAGCTCTAGAAGCTTCATTGGAACCTGTTTTCGAGCTTCTAAAAGTACACAATTTTTCAGCTGATTATGAAAAAAAAATGCCCGGCAATTTATTTGTTTACATTTGCTCGGAGGCTCTGGTAAATTTTTTGCAAATAAATCTACTAAAATATGGAAAAAAAGATCAAGTATGTATATAGTTTTTATGTGTTGTCCTAGGATTTAAGTGTTGTGTACTGTCCAATTTATGTGTAAATTTGCAGAAAACTAACTTTCACTGTGTTTCGTGGACAATAACTAACGACCACTGCCGTTCTTTTCCAAACTAATAACATCAGTACTTATACGTAGGCTGCTATTTAAGTTTCTGGCCTAACTATGAAAAACACAACATAGGCGTCTGAATTTTTTATCAACATTCTGTATGAATATTTAACCCTTTTTTAAAAAACATTTTAAACTAATTTCACAACACTTTTGGTACTCAGAAAAGTATCTCTAAAGCAGGCCTTCATCCGGGTTCTTTTGCTTTAAAACATCCATACAGTCGATTATTGATTTTATTTCAATTTTGTATTTTTACATCTATGATTCGCTACCTGTATAGATGTTAAGCACAGACTCTGAAGCACCACGATTGTATTTTGTAAAATTTTCGATTTTTAGATTTTGTGGGTACCTACGCTATCACACTTTTTTACCATGAGGTGATCATGGAAAATCTTATTAATGGTCGTCATACTAATGCCCAAGGATACCTCAATCTCACAGTAAGTGACATGACGATCTTGATCAATCATTTTGCGCACAGCATGTCGCTGGTCGGTTGCCTGGTTGCCAAATGGACCATAACTATTTTCAACCCTAATATCTCGGCTCTCAGAGACAAACACGCGCTAGAAAGAGATATCAACCTTTTTTTCAGCTGACAGGAGAGAACATTTTTTCGCTAATAAATAAATAAATCGAAATAATTAAAAACAAATAGTAACATTTAATTCTAAATTTAGAAAAATGTTCAATAAAAAAAAAAAATTTTTAAATATAAATAAAAATAGAAAGAATTTTATTCATAAGAAAGAGGACTGAAAAAAGTCGTGCGCTACACAACCTCTTTCTGTGACGTTTGACAAACGACTTGCAAAGATTTTTATTGTTGCACCATGGCTGGGCTGAACTATATAAGGTGGTCCCATCGCGAGAGCTGCAATCTTTTGAGGGTACTTATTTTTGCCAGTCAGCGGAATCAATAACGAGAGAGCGAACCTAAAAACGCTTGCTATCTCTTTCTAGCCCTCTTTTTCCTCTGAGAGCCAAGAGAGTGGGATGAAAAAATAGGGTTCCGCCACCCATCAGATGGGATCACCTTAGATAGTTCCACCATGGGCCCAGCTCTCTCACACGACCCGAACGACTCAGGTCCTACAGCCGAAAACATTAGGATCTGGAGCGGCCAATTCTGCTGTAACACTTTCGTTGGATGAACTGGCACATCTATATACTGTATGGTTAGTGCTTCCGTACAGAGCCTAGAAAACAGTTTTTGGCCGAAAAAATGTTTATCGGTTTCATACGAATATTAACCCTGATTATGTTCGCGAGGTGTTTTTTCGGATCTGAGTAATAGCAAAGACTATACAATACCAAGATGCTGCATGAGCGACCAAAAAACTGTTCTATGGCGAGGCTTATCGGTCCGGCCTATGGACAGAGGGAGCGCGCGGGGTTTCAATTCTCTTTTCGGCCATGCCATGTCTCTGGCCGCGACCCCGCTGCCCATTTGCTTCGTCTGTTTGTCAGCGAGAATGTTTTAGACAGCGCAGCAGCGCACAGTGAGGCACAGCTAGCTAAATTATAAAGTAAATGAGAGTTCTTTTCACTGGTGATTCATTCGGTGAATCACTCATGCCATGTCCGTTGCCTGCAGTGACTCACTGGTGAAACTCCAGATGAAATTTGTATGGACGTGTCCGCATTTTTCACTCATGAAAATTCAAATGAAATTGTCACTGAGTTTTCCAGTGACTTCACCGGTGGCTTATACGTACAAGCGATGAGTGATTTCACTCGGGACAGCCACCAGTGATTTCACTCGGGACAGCCACCAGTGAATTCACTCGGGACAGCCACCAGTGATTTCACTCGGGACAGCCACCAGTGATTTCACTCGAGACACTTCCAAATATGTCCCATATGAAATCACTGGTGACTCGACACGAAATTTCACGGATAATTTCATATGTGAAACCCACCCAAAAATTTCTTTAAACACTTCATTCAAATAAAAGTAAATATATTTATTTAACTTAGTTTTCTAGATTGTTTGTTGCTTTAATTATTTTAAATTATCTGTAGGGCCTTCCTTAACCGACTCGATCGGGTTAATAAGCACCAATGCTCCTGAAATTATATAAAAAAACAAATTTTTAGCCACGGAATGTAATATTTATTGAACTAACTTCTGAGTTATGTTGTGATTTGTATAAAGCAATACACATATGAAATTGGATTTTACCTTTGAGAACCGAATATAGTCCGGCTCTGCATTTTAAACATTTTTTTCGCAAGTCCCGTCCAGGTTGTACTCCTGGACTACTTTTTCGTCCAGCACACTTTTGAGGCAATGAGTCCTTCTCCAGCAACTTCAGAAATGTTTTGATCTGTAAATGAATAAGTCAAATTGCACATATGTATTTTTTTAATTAAAAATGCTGTATTTTCAGTTACATTGGTTTTCTCGAGCAAAAACAAACACGCGCAGCGACGCACTTGGTTAACGAGACCACGCGGCTAGAATGTTCTAGAATCTAGATTCCAGACATATTTTTTCTTGCGAAACCCATGTAACAATTTAATTTAACTAACAACGCGCACTGTAATCACTGTAATCCACTTACCTGACTTTAAAAACACTGAAAACCACTTTTGAAAGGAATAAACATGTAAATAGACGCGCAACTACAAAAAATCAAAGGCGCTCGCAACAAAATTTTGCACCAACTAATCGGTTTTTTTCTTTTCATACCTTTGAGGAGACGAAATGAGCGAGAGTAGAAGAGTTAGGGTCGAATGTAGGTATAGAAACTAAAAATATGAGAGAGAGGGAAATATATGGATATCTGCTTCTCTTTCTTCCGCGTCCGTTTCGATCTGCAGCAGTGGAAGCCGAACAGAATTTCATGCTGACGTCGACGTCGCTGCCTTTGTCGACGTCGAGCCTGAACAAATTTTCCTATGACAATTTCATGCGGTGACAGCCAGAACTGCAGGGGTATACTGTATTTGTGGTAAAGTGGATGTGTGTAACGCAGAGAAGGAAAATTTTCCGACCCCATAAAGATATATATTCTTCATCAGTATCAATAGCCGAGTCGATAGAGCCATGTCTGTCTGTCCGTCCGTCTGTCCGTCTTGTTTGACGCCTCGTTCTCAGAGACTATAAAAGCTAGAGCAACCAAATTTTGTTTCCAGACTCATGTGATATCACACTGAATCAAGTTTCTTTCCAAATTGTGCCACGCCTCCCTCCGCCTTCACAAAGGACGAAAATCTGTGGCAGCCACAATTTTGAATATAGGATAAAACTAAAAACGCAGTATCGTAAGGAATGACCATATCTACCAGATTGCCGAATCTGAATCAGATCGGATCATTATTATAGCCAGAATGAAGAAATTAATTTTCAGTTGCTTCCCCCACCTCCTCTGGCGTTGCTGACGATATTCATTCTCTTTCTCGCTCGCACACACTCTGCACTGTGCTACATCTGTTAACTACATCTACATCTAAAATGTAAATTATATATATAGAACAAATATTCTACATCTACCATTTAGATTATACATCTCCTCCGCTGGGGGTTGCTCGCGCATTGCACAGTGCAGAGTGTGTGCGAGCGAGAAAGAGAATGAATATCGTCAGCAACGCCAGAGGAGGTGGGGGAAGCAACTGAAAATTAATTTCTTCATTCTGGCTATAATAATAATCCGATCTGATTTAGATTCGGCAATCTGATATATATGGTCATTCTCTATGATACTGCGTTTTTAGTTTTATCGTATCTTCAAAATTGTGGCTGCCACAGATTTTCGTCCTTTGTGAAGAGGGAAGGGGGCGGCGCGAAATTTTGAAATACACTTGTAACAGTGTGATATCACATGAGTAAACAAAATTTGGTTGCTCTAGCTTTTATAGTCTCTGAGAACGAGGCGCTCATCAGGACGGACAGACGGACAGACAGACAGAGACTCGGCTATTGATGCTGATCAAGAATATATATACTTTATGGGGTCGGAAAATTTTCCTTCTCTGCGTTACACACATCCACTTTTACCACAAATACAGTATACCCCTTAACTCTTTTTGAGTACGGGTATAAAAATGTAAAATGTAACATTACAAATTTTTTTTGAATTTCTATCATAAGCTCACAAATTCATATACTGACTGAGTACGGGTATAAAGGTACAGTCGCGACTAGAAGCGACTCACGTTCCTTCTCGTTTTATCATGTAAAAAGTGCTAAAAAGTTGTAAATTCATTAAATTAAGGGTCGCGACTAGAAGCGACTCACGTTCCTTCTCGTTTTATCATGTAAAAAGTGCTAAAAAGGTGTAAATTCATTAAATTAAGGGTTGGGTACGATGGGTATCAGTTTTTTTTTTACTTCTCCTGAGTTTTGAAATCAAAATTTTGAAAAAAGTACTGAAAAAACGATCAATTTTGCATTTGAAAGCTTAATATTTCCCAGATGATAAGCTGAAATCACAAAGTGATTAGGTCTGCTTTATAGATGCATTTATCAGCTTGTCAGAATCTCAAAGTTTATTAGAACCAAATGTAAGATACTTAAGTATTGTGCAAAATAAAAGTCAATATCAGGTCTCCTGATTAAAAATCGTGTGAAATAGCTACCTGAAATAATAATTTTTTCTTGTTGTTCATTGTTTTTAAGGCATGCCACGCCCTCTTGGATAAAATATAAATTTCCCAACGTGCTCCCAACATTTTTGTGTTTTTACATTTTGAGCAACAAAATTAAAATATTATTTTTTTATAAAAAAAGGCGTTGCCACGCCCATTTTTTTAAAATACCTTTCTCATGCTATTATTAACTCATATCAAAAAACTAAACCAAAAAATATTGTTTCGTTTGGTAGTTATTAATTATTGCCACAAAAAGTGGTCAAATTTCCCATAGTGCCGTGTAGTAAACCAAATGGGGCCAGTTAGATTTCTGGAAGGTGAAACTAAGAGAACTAATGTATTGAAGATGGAGAAAGTAGTTGTATAGAATGCATTAGTAGCAGGTTCAATTTCCTGAAAGTCGTCAAGGAATGACCAGTCCATCTGAGAAACTGCACAATTCAAACTGACTAAAACTGAAACAGAAGATAGTAGAGGGTGTAATGAGTGATTTGATGGGACCAGAGGAAGGGAACTGATCCAAAATATCAAGTGTGGGATGGTAAGGGTCCTCAGGGAAAGATAGCGTCGATCCCCTGCAGACCAGAGCACTCGATGTGTCGGTGGTAAAAACGAGGTCTAAAAGCCTGGCCATTTTATTGTGTATAGCATTTACCTGACCCAACGATGTATCGGACAAAGAATCTACGAAATCATGCTGAATAGAAAAAGCGATTATATCCGACTCGAAAGAAGCACTGTCAGTATATAACTTGTTTAGCTTGCTACACAAGCCACCAGCATTCTGATATGATAGTATCTTTAGAGCCAGGGGAGCATTTAGTTTTTTTAAGCTGAAGGTAATGCGGCCAGGGATGGTGTTGGACGGACGGAAGTTGAAGTGGGCGAAGATGACGTAGGGAAGGACAGCCACTCGAAGTTTAGGATTATGAGAACGATTAGTAAACATATGACAAATATTATGTTCCGGCCAAAAAGAGGGAAATGTTACGTTTGATTAAATTTAGTAACTACCAGACCAGAGGAATTATCAATGTTAAGTTTAGAATAGACAAAGTCTCTAACCAAAACTTCCGTGGACGATGCCATGAGTCGAGAGACGCCATGCTGACAGCAGCGCTGGCAGCTTCCAGTGCGGGTTCAGAAGCGCAGCCGACAGGATCGCAGACTTCCGGTCTGACATCGCAGTCAGACACGGGCGCAGGAGAGGCAGTAGGTGATGAAGTAGGTGCCTCAGTCACTGGGAGTGTAGGTGTCCCAGGGCAGACTGTTATTAACCTTCTTTCTCTTCGGCGACTCAGCTAAAATTTTGAAATTTTTAAAGTAAGACTCCATAGAGATAAACTTATCATGAAGAGTACGAAACCCAGCGTTGACGGCCACGAATTCATTATGAGTTTGTCTCATAAAGACCCGCATGTCGCCTTCAATCGGCCTGAAGTCCCAACAGGTCCAGTTGAGGCCACAGCAAGACTTTATGAAGTCGACTACGCGTCCACCAGTGGGACCAAAGTCATCGAATGTAGTATGTACCATGTTGTCACATAGCCAGCTGCAGAGCGGTACCTTTTAGCACAGCATGTACTCATAATGAAAAAAGCTACTATTTATTATTGAAACACTGAGAGAGGAGAAAAATAACAGAGCGTAAGTCAGTTCAGAGAGGCGGCAAATGCAGTGCGGCAATGTAAGAATGTGTGAAGAGAGAAGATCTGAAGTGTGAAAAGCAAAGCGAACATAAAAATTGAGAGTGGTTCAGAGAGAGTGCGACGTACAAAGTCTGGGTAAACAAGAAAACAGCTGTGAACACGAATGCACGGAGACAAAGAGAAAGCACAAATTGACTTTATTTACGAAATAAACACTCAAAATCGCGTTTGCAGATAGAGCACAGATAGTGGACATATTTAAAAGATAGGTGTTAGATTAATATTCGGGGAAAATTATAACTAAACACACCTAAAAGCTAAACATGCGCAAGTATGTTAGTATTAGTGATTTAAGAAGAGGAAGGCAATTAGTAGTGGATAATATATAGTAGATGGAATTATAATCCTTCATGCAAGGAATAATTTGATTTAAAAAGTGGACCTTATATAAGGGTCGTCAAATTCCTTTGACCACCTCTTTATAAACCCAAGCGCGCCCATGGCCTTGTTTACCATGGTAGAAATGTGTTCAGAAAACTTTAACTTTGGGTCTAGTTTAACACCAAGATCATTAACCAAGGTAGTACTCTCAACAGCACCACCGCAGAGGCTGAATTAAGCCAACAAGGTGCTGGAGCGATGAAATGTAATTACTTTGCATTTCTATGCAAGACACCATGACTGAAAGTTATTGAGATCGGATTGCAAGCGACAGTGAAATGTCCACATACTGGACACAGAGCTTAACATCATCCGCATAAATGAGTACTCGAGAGTTTTTTAATACTGAAGGAAGGTCATTACTAATAACCTAGATGGTAACACAGGTGGTACTCTAAAAATAACCTTAACAGGTGAAGTGAAGGTGTTTTTGAAGATTTCTCTTTGAGACCTAGAACAAAGGCAGCTAGAAATCCACCTCAAAATATTGGGCGTAAAGGGAGTGGTTTACAGAGTCGAATGCTTTACTAAAATCGGTGTAAATGACATCCGTCTGCAAGTTACCCTTGAAGCCTGTAATGATAATTATAAATAATAAACTTCTGTTTGTTAATATAATAATTATAATGTAATGTAATGTATTGTTTATAATCAGACAGACTACCGTTTTCACATTCACTTTGCGTTTTAATTTTCAGCAAAAAGTCATACTTTTCATTTCAAGGCGCTCTGGAATCCACTTTTGTGAATTCGTTTACACTTTGTACTGTTAAGCGCGAAATTTACTGCTGTTATACCCACGCGTTAGTGCTAGTTCATACAAAAAGGCCTCTGTTATGTTTAACAGAGACTTATCGACAGCCAAGTCGGGCTGCCACAGCTGTTCACAGCAATTCACTTTTTTGTTTTTGCCCTGACCAATTTTGCAGATCCCATTTTGAGGTTGGTTTAAACAAAAATTATTTATAACGAGAAGGAACGTGAGTCGCTTCTAGTCGCGACTCTACTTTTATACCCGTACTCAGTCAGTATATAAATTTGTGAGCTTATGATTAAAATTTAAAAAAAAAATTTTTTTTTTTAATTTTACAATTTTTTTTGCTACATCTGTTAACTACATCTACATCTAAAACGTAGATAATACATCTAGAACAAATATTCTACATCTACCATTTACATTCTTCATTCCCTCCGCGAGGGGGCGTAGCGTCAGCAACGCCAGAGGAGGTGGGAAGCTACTGAAAATTAATTTCTACATTCTGGCTACAATAATAATCCGATCTGATTTAGATTCGGCAACCTGATATATATGGTCATTCTCTACGATACTGCGTTTTTAGTTTTATCGTATCTTCAAAATTGTGGCTGCCACAGATTTTCGTCTTTTATAGGAGCGGACGGGGGCGGGGCGAAATTTTCAAATACACTTGTAGCAGTGTGATATAACATGAGTCTCGGAACAAAATTTGGTTGCTCTATCTCTTATAGTCACTGAGAACTAGGCGACAGACAAGACAGACAGACAGACAAGACAGACAGACAGACAGACGGACAGACAGACAGACATGGCTCTATCGACTCAGCTATTGATGCTGATCAAGAATATATATACTTTATGGGGTCGGAAACGTTTCCTTCTCTGTGTTACACACATCCACTTTTACCAAAAATACAATATACCCCTTAACTCTTTTTGAGTACGTGTATAAAAAAAACACAAACTCAATTGCCCGGGTAGGGGTTTCAAATTGTATGTCAATGCATCATACAATGGCTATAAAAAGCCGTTTACTTTTAATTTCGGCGAGGAATTTGTTGCCGTTTTGAAAACGGAAAAGTCGTGCGTAGTGCGGTAGCGCCTGACTTTTCGATTTGAAAAGTAAATCAATTTTTTTTGGGAAATTGAAGTCCGGAGCCTGCCGGAATGTAATATATGTAATTATAAATCCGTGCTAAAATGGAGATGTTAGTTATTTGCAGAGATTTTGGAACTGCGGAGTTTAAGTTTTTGTTGAAAATGTTAGGAATAGCGGATAACTAGATATACCTCTATTATTATTTGCGTCAGACTTGGTACCTTTCTAATGGAGAGGAATAATAAAAGATTCCTTCCAGATCGGGGGGCATGAAGATTAATAGATAGGTTGAATAGTTTAAGCAGGGGCCTACATCGGCAATTGTCTGATCATTATTTACCGACGAATTAGGAAATGATAGCGAGGATGGATGCGCGGACGTTCTACGCTGACTGTTTACGAAGTGCAATACTGTTAAGTCCTAAGAAAAAAATATATCCAGCATCGAAATAGGTAGTTTTCACAGCTTTAAGCTTTTGAGCTTTAAGAACGGATAAATTTGACCGAGCTATTATATAGCGAGAGAGAGAGGAGAACCAACTTCTTGAAATTTTTTATAAAGTCTTGATTTTAAGTTTTCAGACTGGAAAACTATTTTGTAAACCATGGAGGCTTCCCAGATCTATTCAGACAAAACAGTGGGACACAGGAATCAAAATATGTGTCAAGTACATTGTAAAATATGTTTGTGCCTATAATAACGTCAGTGCTCTTGCTCGAACAAATTTAAAGGCATACAAATCTGAAAATAAAATGCGCTTGCATATGTGAGCACGCCTAGAACCTGCAAATGCGTATTGTGTCCGTAAGTGTGTAAAGCATCCAATTTGCGAGCCAAAATTGTTTGTATTTCGTCTTTTTTTATGCGATTGTTTGCGATTAACTGTTTGGATATAAAATAATTGTGATCTCTATATTCATATTCATATATTCATAATATGTGGTGGCGCGAACTTATAGTCTCTGAGAACCATGCGAAAAACAAGAATATATATACTTTATGGGGTTGGAGGGGCTTCCTTCTAGGCGTTGCACAAATTCTCTTCCACAACAAAACTAATACATATATCCCTAAGCTCGTCGAATACCGGGCATAAAAGCCATAGTCCATGGCAACAGGGCTGAAACAATGAACAATTACAATTGAGAATGAATTCACTATGGCACACAAATATTATTTTGATCCGTTAAACAGAAAATTTAAAAAGCAACGACAAATTATTTGGTGGTACTCTGTTACTCTTTCCAGATGATTTCAGACAAACACTTCCCGTAATTCAACGTTCAACGTACGCCGATTAAAATCACTTAAATTTCTTAAAATACTGGCTGCATTAAACTGCCCACTGAGTTCTACACAATTGTTGATATGCAAAATGCTCTCGTTAAGCTGGCAGAAAGAGCTATTTTGGCAACGAAAAATGTGGACGTCGACGATTGAAACTTGAGCATAGCTGTAGCCAGGCGAATTTGTATCATGCAGACCGATCGGTACAGTATGCGATGAGAACGAAGCTGTAAATTACCCAACAGAGTTCTTGAACTCACTAGATTTTCTGTTCACGCCACCACTTCTTCTGCCGCTAAAAGTTGGCTCTCCGGTTATTTTAGATTCTACATCTCCTCCGCTAGAAGGCGCTCGCGCAATTTTCAGGGCAAACTGTGTGCGAGTGAGAAAGACAATAAGTAGCGTCAGCAGCCCCAGAGGCGGAGGGGAAAGCAACTGAAATGTAATTTCTTCATTCTGGCTTAAATAATGATTCGATCAGTACCAGATTCGGCAATCTGGTAGATATAGTTATTATCTACGAGAAAGAGGCGGGGCGAAATTTCGAATTTGTAACAGTGTATTTGTATCACATTAGTCTGGAAACAAAATTTGGTTGCTCTAGCTCTTATAGTCTCTGAGATCTAGGCGCTTATCAAGACGGATAGACTGACCACAAATACAATATACCCCTTAACTCTTTGAGTACGGGTATACAAATTGAGGAAAAACATTATCGAAATCACTATTTTGAATGCAAAATTCCGTGGTGAACATTTGTTGCTACCACCAATTCCAATAGTTCCAATTATTGTCCAACTTTCTATTAGATTGACTTTACAAATGACAATAAGTCACATTTGGGATTTGGGCTTATTTATGTTGGCTACACTTGCTCCTTGAATTAATATTTTAATGACAGAACAACGTTTGGGTCAGCTTGTACTTAGAATTTTTATTTAATTTCAAAAGGACCTCATTTTATTTAATATAACGTATTTATTTTTATGTTCTTAAATGGATGTCGCTTTTGTATACATTTTGTCCAGTTATGTTGTAATTTATCTAATAGAAATTTGCAGTTGAAGTCGAGCAATCTCTTTGCCGTTCTTATATGTGCAAAGACTGGACTCAGCAGTCCGATCGATTGGAATATATCCATCTAGCTGTCTAGTGATGGTTTCACGACTTTGCCAAGTGCTTCATTAAATGCTAATTACAGTTCAAAAAAATGTGACAATACAGTTTATAATTTACACTTGTGTAATTCGTTTATACTCATATTATTAATTATATTAATATTACACACAGATCCTGTAGTAACTTCTCTGTGCACTTTTCGTTAGTTTTTGTGGTCTATACAGCCCCGATTACGCACCACTTATAATTTATAGGAAAGTATTTTAAGACTTTATCTTTTCATCCAACTCGAGCAACTTTGTTCCGCCATAAAATCTGCACATATCTTAACCTGTCTAATCAATTTCAGCGTAATTCGAAATACGAATGTAATGTAATTGCTTTAGGTCATGCTGTGATGCTTTTTATATAGTAAATGCGTCCCAAAAACGAAATATAAAGGAAAACAGTATATGTAGTCAATTCAATAAAAAAAACATTAGAAATACCCCATACACCCAAACTGACGGCATAAGCGTATGCCTGTATTAATCACCGGTGGATTCGGCTCAAACAAGATGTCTCAGCTTGAGTGCAGATTAAAGCGGCTGTACAACCGTTTGTTATATATATATGTATGTATCGGTATATATTTAAGTGTATATATATATATCATATGTGAACACATCACCGAGCTCCGTAGGTCCCTTACTTCTCGAGGAATTCCACGCTGGTGCAGAGTGCTACTTTTTTGGCTGGGGGCTGTTCGACAGACGTCTGTGGACAGATACAAGAAATGGAGTAGTGATAAGAAATGTATGTTTTGAAGCGGCACTGAAGCAGACCTACCACGGTGGAGATTTCGCGTTTGGCATTGGTCACGCCTGGTACCGTATTTGCTCCAGCAGCATCTGCGTCACCTATTGAACTGTGATTGGGTGCGGATAACTCTTCGCTGTCGGGCTCTTTCTGGTCAACCGATATGGGCGCAGGTGGAGAGTTAACACTCGATAGTAACGAGGATGAGGCGCCAACACCGGTATTGGTGCTGCTGGTGACCATGTCGCTACTCGAGTTTGTGCCGGTATCAGACTCATCCATAATGGTTATTGTAGCAGACTTGTTGCCGGTACTTACGGCAGCGAGGCTACTGTTTGAATTAACAACCGCAGCATGTATTCCAATGGTAGTGACAACTGCTGTATCACTGCTGTCGCTTTTTACTGGAGCTGTTACCAGTTCGGGCTTCTCCATTTTAGCCTGTAACTCCTGATCAGGGTTAAGTCCGTTGTTGCTGGCATCGGTAAACGGATTGATGACTGAACTTGAATTGGCTGTTGGTGCTGATCCATCATCTACTACCTGTTCGTTCTGATCTTCAGCACCGGACTCTTCAGACTTTCCAGCCTCATACTCCTTAACGATCTGGTCGAGATTGTATCGGCGCCGATTATTCAAGTAGAAGGTGCGGGCATGCGCTTCTGTCTTGGTGGGCACAAGCTTGGCTATCATCTGGAGTTTCAAGGAGGGCATATCCAGATGATTTTAAATTTCCGTGAATGAAAGAAGTTTTACTCACCGGATAGTTCTTTCCATAGTCGCGCAAGACCAGGAGCGCCACCTTGATCTCATCCGGAGTCCAACGAGCCGAAGTGCGCGGCTGTGCAGTTGGCGCTTCCGAAATCGCTATCGCTGGCTTAGATACAACATCCTCAACATTGATGGCATCGCATTCTTTATCCAACAGCTCCATAAGCTGCCTATTTTTTGTATCTGCAATGGGTCAGGGTGCAGGGGGCATTCAATTGAAAATTGTCATTGTGTCTAAGGGTACAATTGGGTCAGGTAAACGTGTAAACATATATGTGAGTATACATATATATTTGAGTAGTGGTGAATGTGAAAGCAGTGATATGAAAATCTCTGATCTCAATCAGCCGCATTCCTTGGACTACGAGCCATTTAAAGCGCTTAGACAATTAACTTTGGAAAGGAATCCTTATTGGAATTCACTCGCATGTTTTATGTACATTAATGTACAAAGTAGACGATACTCCGAATAAAGAATTTCGGCCACTTTTGATATACGATGATGTTTATATTATTAATGATATCAGTATTACGCGCAATGTAAAGATCCTTTGTAACTTTCCGAGAAGATTTTTTTAAATTATATTATCAATGGATCTAACTAACGCAAATTAAATCGGTCTAGTCAACAAAGGTGACAAAAATGGTTTGATATTTTCATTGTTCCTACTTTAACTTAAGTTAAAAGACTTTCTATATCTAGATAAAATATTATATTATATGTGGAAAACCCTGTTTTAAATGGATAGCTATCAAGGTCACACTAATTTAATTTTAATAATGTCGAAACCTAGTTGTTTAGCAAAAGGTGTGTTAGAAAGCAGCAGGTGTCATGGATGGAATAGGAATAGTTTAGCACATTTCTTACTTCCGCCATTAAAGCGCTGATCTTTCGATCACGTTCGGCTAAATACACGCTGGGGTTCTTGCAGGTGGCGAGGGCAGTGAGATCATCATGATTGATGTACATGCCCTTGGGTGGTTTTCGTTTGGAGCGATCGGCAGCCACAGTGGCGGCGCTGTTGTGATTAGAACGTCTGGGCGGATTGCTCTCAGGACCGGAGATTGGACGAATATTTCCGGTGCGTCTATCATAGGGTCAAGTAAAAGAATTGGACCGTGAAAGATTCGGGAACGACACGATTCATGTGTAAGTGTGTATGTGGGACGAGGAAGCATTGTTGCGGCACAAACAATATTCAATTGAATGCAATATTTTTAGAGGAGAAGGGAGAAGAGAGAGAGAGATAAAAATCTTAGCATTATCTTGATGGTTTTTACAACTAATATCGGATAGTATATATACATATATAGTATAGTATATGTTATCCATAGCATAATATCTACCTCCAATGCGTATGACAACTTTTACACATGCGCCCCAATGGCGAATCATATAGAAAGTGGCAAACCACATTGCACGTCTTGCAAAAACCGCCCACAACCACTCGTCGCGGCGAATTGTCGTCGGTGTTGACATCGCCGCAAATGTTGCCGTTTCCATTGTTGCTGTTAGTGCCATTGGTTGCAGCTTCGGATGACAGACCATAGCCTAGCATATCATCGCTGAGCGCGTTCGAAGTGTAGATGCATAATTGATCCGCGTCCAAGTCATTGCTGTTGTTGCTGCTGTTGCTTCCTCCATTATTGTTGTCGCAATTATTGTTGTTGCTGATGCAGCTGCTGCTGGTACTGTTACTGTTGTTGGTTGCACCTTTGTTGTTATGGCTCTTCTGTTGGCGCACAGACCAGGCAAAGATTTGGTTCATTTCGGATTTGATGCAACGCATTCACAGCGCAGTAGCAACGATGGTTTCGATTGATTGTTGAAATTCAAATTCGAGATCGAATAATTTAATGGGTACCACACGTTATGCTCAATAATTTTGATAGGTTTTTATTTTTTTTTTATTTTGGTTGTTTGTTTCGGACAATTTTGAGTTGAGTTTGTATTGTGAGGTGTTTAGTGTGTCGGATTTATTGACAGTAAATGCAAAGAGAAGAGAAAATACGTATTTGGTTGTTGCTTTAGTTCAGTTGGTTACACTTAACAAGTACAAGTTTGTAATTGAATTGTTTGTTGTAGGCTGATTGCTTGATTGGTTGGTTGGTCTCTTGTTTCTTGATTGGCAGTCCAAACGGTGCTGCGGTATCCCGGCTTTTCATGCTTTCCCCACCCAAACCCTTCAAAAAAAGATCTCTTCCTACAAGTGATTATTCTCTATCTCTCTCTCTCTTTCTTTCTCTCTCTCTTTCTCTCTCTCTTTCTCTCTCTCTCTCTCTCTCTTCTCTCTCTCTCTCTCTCTCTCTCTTTCTCTCTCTCTTTCTCTCTCTCTCTCTCTCTCTCTTTCAGGTTTCTCTCCGTGAATGGGGGTAGGGGATGTACGGCTTGAATACTGTCTTCTACTTAACATCCCAAAATCCAACTTGTTAAGTAGAGTTAAATTTGAGTATATACTACGCAACATTATACCGAGTAGCGAGTCATGTGTTGACAGTGACCCTGTATAATCAGGGATTACAATGGCGAATACATTATGACATATATCAGTACAAATGTGGTGTTCTACATAAATGTTTGTATGTATGCATAACATTTATGTTTGGGTCTCTGTGTGGCTAATTGCGAAAGCGTAAAATTTCAATTCAAACAGACATAGAGGAAATAGTAAAGAATCTGTATAAATAGGAAACAAATAGTTGTATTTTTGTTTCGTCTTTAAAATAAACAAGCACTTCAAGGACAATGTAACTTAAAAAGTATAAGTATTAGGTATGGTGATCCACAAGTATTGTGATCTGCATTGTTTGTCGAGCATTGAGAATTTTTTCTGACTTTCTATATCCGTCAATATATAGCATACATATGTGGGCTATTCCGAACATTTTTAAACCAAAGGCAGAAATTTAAAGTTGTCCAAAATCCAAATGTTTGTTTATGGAATAATATGATACATATTCAAGCTTCAAAAGATATGAGCAGTATGGTTTTAAGGTGGTTTGTTTGATCTTGGCAGAAGCTAGCCTACACGTACCTCTTGATTTCAATTATTCTTAAAAAGGGTATTTTGCATGGTCAAAAAAGTGGGCAAAACAGCCATGACAGTATTTAGCGCTTAGCCAATCTTAAAATTTGTTCCCTTTTCTATTATTTAAGGTACAAATCATAATTGTAAGTTATCTAATATATATTAAAAAATTTTTACAAAAATGGGTACACTGCGTGTAACGTCCGTAACGGAAAAAGGGTTTTTTTAATTTAACAGAAAGAATTTTAACAATTTTGTTTTTCAAACAAGCTTTATATACAGTGTTTCTTATGCACTTTAATCTAATGAAAAAAAATAAATTGCTTTATTACACATTATTTTAAAAAATACTAATGCAAAGTGTGTAACGTCCGTAACGGCATGAAAACTCACAAATTTTATTTTAATATTATGAGGTGAAAGTAGGGGTTTATAATGGATTTTCACCTGCTGAATCTGAATCTGGGCTTTGAATTTCTATAGGGTGCCGAGAATCCGAAAAACTTACCCTCAAAGGAACAAAAATATCATGCGATCCCCAAAGATCTCCCCAAACATGTAATATAATAGTAATGAAATATTTTATTCATTTTTTGTAAGTAAAAAATTAATAATTGGAAGGTTACAAAGATTTGTAAATACATTAATATTTTCTATTTACAAATTTTGGCTTTATGGAAAAAGTGTAACGTCCGTAATGTAACGTCCGTAACAGACACAAATTAAGATTTCTTTTCAACGGGACTACTTATCATTATTTTCTTTGCTGGATTAATATGGTCATATATTCCACTTAATTTGTTGTATATAAACTTTTTTGTTTATTATGCAAAATTCGCTAAAATATGTGCAAATGCATGCAGCCTCAAAGTCGACTTCCATTTTTTGTAACGTCCGTAACGAAACTTTAAGCAGGCATAATTTTTTTCAAAACCAGTTAGCCTAATGTTTTAAGGTAGTCTCAAAGAACTGCGTTTGCCAAAAGTTTCATGAAAATATACCAATGTGAACGCCCGCCCGCTGTGTCAATTTTAACAAGCGAATTTGCGTACGAATGTAACGTCCGTAACGCAGGAATAGCCCATATGTACATATAGACACAGAGTATACACATGTATGAATAGTATATTCATTAGGGTTTGGCTTAATTATAAAAGTTTCATTTTCAACGGTCTTAGAATGTTCTTTTTGGCTTAAAGAAAATAGCTGCAAAGTTAGAGCCCGACTCGACAAGGTTTATAGCTGCAGAATTGACCTGAAAGTGGACACATTACAACTTTTGCAGGTGGAAACGTTTCCGATCCCATAAAGTATATATGTATATTCTTGATCAACATCAACAGCCGAGTCGATATAGCCATGTCTGTCCGTCCGTCTGTCTGTCCGTCTTGTCTTTCGCCTAGTTCTCAGAGACTATAAGAGCTAGAGCAGCCAAATTTTGTTTCAAGACTCATGTGATATCACACTGCTACAAGTGTATTTCAAAATTTCGCCCCGCTCCTTCCGCCAACACAAAGGGCAGCCACAATTTTAAGGATACGGATAAGGATAAAACTAAAAACGCAGTATCGTAGAGAATGACCATATCTACCAGATTGCCGAATCTGAGTCAGATCAGATCATTATTATAGCCAGAGTAAAGAAATTAATTTTCAGGTGAATTTCGTGTGCTGATGAGCATTATTTTTTGAGGAAAAAAAAACGACTGAAACCAAAAGAAAGCTTGATAAATATTATACGATCTCTTTATCATCGATTTCAACGGTAAACGAGAAGGAACGTGAGTCGCTTCTAGTCACGACTCTACTTTTATACCCGTACTCAGTCAGTATATAAATTTGTGAGCTTATGATTGAAATTTAAAAAGAAACTTTAAAATTTTACATTTTACATTTAAAATTTGTTTGCTACATTTGTTAATTACATCTACATCTAAAATGTAGATTATACATGTAGAACATATATTTTACATCTACCATTTAGATTCTACATCTCCTCTGCTAGGGGATGCTCGCGCATTGCACAGGGCAGAGTGTGTGCGAGCGAGAAAGAGAATGAGAATGAATATCGTCAGCAACGCCAGAGGAGTTAAAAATTTCTTCATTCTGGCCATAATAATGATTCGATCTGTACCAGATTTGGCAATATGGTAGATATGGTCATTCTTTACGATACTGCGTTTTTAGTTTTATTGTATCTTTGAAATTGTTGGTGCCACAGTTTTTCGTCTTTTGTGAAGGCGTAGGGGGCGTGGCACAATTTGGAAAGAAACTTGATTCAGTGTGATATCACATGAGTCTGGAAACAAAATTTGGTTGCTCTAGCTTTTATAGTCTCTGATAACGAGGCGTCAAACAAGACGGACAGACGGACGGACAGACAGACATGGCTCTATCGACTCGGCTATTGATACTGATCAAGAATATATATACTTTGTGGGGTCGGAAAATTTTCCTTCTTTGCGTTACATACATCCACTTTTACCACAAATACAGTATACCCCTTAACTCTTTTTGAGTACGGGTATAAAAATGGATTACAGTATTACAAGCACTAACTGGACGCCTAGTTATGGCCCTATACCCGAAGAAATGAAAAAATTCACGATGTGGTGTTGGCGAATCGGAGATTGAATTTTCAAGATGTTCTAGAAACATGGCTAAGTGGTTTTAATTTTGAATGATCACTTGGGTATGAGAAATTTTTCCGCAAGATGGCTTCGGACGTTTGCTTACAATCGACCGCAAACGAACTCGTGAGACAACTTCGAACGAGTTTTTGGAGTGTTTAACCACAATAAGGACAAGTTTGTTCACCGTTTCGTAAACGTGGATAAATTGTGGATCCACTAGAACACAACAAAAACCAGTCCAGTAAGAACACGAGGTTTCTCAGGGTGATTCTAGGCAAAAGAAGGCCAAAATGAGTTTTTAGAAAATAAAGTCATGGCGAACGTATCTTGGAATGCTCGCGGAATTAACCACATTGATTACCTTTACAAAAGGATAAAACAGACAATGGCGAATATTATGCCAACTTATTGGATCAACTTAATGAGGATTTGAAAAAGAAACGACTGCATTTGGCCAACAAAAACGTTTTGCAAAACAATAAAAAAGACGTACAGTTTAATTTCAGAAATCCATCAATTAGGCTACGAATTGCTCCCTCACCTAATTTTAAAAAAACTACGGAACATATTTGCGTATAATTAAACTCAATTTAAAGAGACAACAAAGCACAAAATGAAAAAAAAATTGCATTAATATGTTGCCCCAACATTCGCTGAAATCTGAGATTGAATTGATCGCCGTAAAAACCACTTCCAATTTTGTCCCGTGCAAATGGCTTGGTTTTTTGCAAAAATCTCGAAAACGAACAGTGGGCCAAAATCGACCTTGGCAACAGCAATAGGGCTAGTCAAAAAGTGTGTGTCAGAATGGTAAACAAATTTTGAAAATCCGTCCTATTTTGACCGGTCTACCACTTGGAACGCGTACAACTGTACCGTTCGCCTTTAGAGAAATGCCCATATATACATATGTATCTATATATGTACATACATACATAAAATGCGTATATATTTATTTAAAACTATACATAAATATGCATTTTTATTAATTTTAACTTTTATATTTAGCTTTTTTGTTGGTTTAATACTCAGGTAATTTAAATTGACCATTGTCTTTATATAATTTAATAATTCATGTAACTAAAAAAAATTATTTTAGCTGAAGAAATATTTTTGTTCTTCTTTAAGCCTACCTAGTGTAACACTTATTTTTTGATTAAGCCAAGTAAAATCATAGTTTCTCAATCAAATCAGTTAAGCTCTGCAATTTTTGCAGGGTTATTTTTTTATTAATGTAAGTATTGTGGATGCTGGTCAATGTATCGGTTTTGGCATTAGTATTAGTATGTGTGCGTGTACTCTGTTAAGTTTTTATGAGATGTATGCAGGCCCGGCGGTTATCTGAAAAAATAACGAACCATACTTTGTAACGATGTATACCGGATAGCTGAGTTTGCAGAGCTGAGAATCGCAGAAGATACAGACCCAACTAAATATACATATGTACATACAGGCACGAAATTTCACTTTGTTAGAAGAAGGGTTTGGAAAAGAGTATCAATACAAGTATTCTTACAATAAAAATCAGGTAAATCTCTTTCGTTCACAAGCGTGCTTCAAGAGTGCACCCTTAAGGTTTATTTTCGGGTCGCTGAAAGATCAGTTTACGAATAGAATATATGTAAATATGTATGTACCTAATAAATCGGACCCTTTGATAAATGTATTAGAAGAGTATGAAAAACGGAAATGAATCTACAAATTAGGTCAGTGCAGTTATAAAAATATGTATGTACTGTTGCGGTCATTGCTCATTTTTTCCGCTATTCCTTCAACAATTGAATTTATTTCTTTACGCGTACAACTATCAAGCATTGCTGTCCTTGATTATGAAGTAATAGTAGCGTGTCCCTATTCCTTCCGTTATATTTCGAAATTTTTCGCTAAATATCGCCATTTTGATGCGGTCAAAAAAATAGTAGTGCCACAGAAAATTTTTAAAATTATTAAATCTACTGCATTTTTTGCAAGGCTTTCGTTGTTAAACAATTGAAACACGGAAAAATTTTCCGACCCCATAAATTATATATATTCTTGATCAGTATCAATAGCCGAGTCGATATAGCCATATCTGTCTGTCCGTCTGTTCGTCTTGATGAGCGCCTAGATCATAGAGACTATAAGAGATAGAGCAACCAAACTTTTTTCAAAACTTATGTGATATCGCACTGCTACAAGTGTATTTCAAAATTTCGCCCCGCCCCTCGCAAAAGACGAAAATCTGTGGCAGCCACAATTTTAAGGATACGATAAAACTAAAAACGCAGTATCGTAGAGAATGACCATATCTACCAGATTTCCGACCATATCTACCAGATTCCCGAACCTGAGTCAGATAGGATAATTATTATAGCCAGAAAGAAGAAGCTAATATTCGGAAATATATCAGTAGATCAACCAGTAGGACAATTTTGCTTCTGCTTCAGCCTTAAAAAAAATATTTAATTTTGAAACTAGTATTGAGACTATTATAAGAAGCATTAAAGATTATAATTGAATGACACGAACCCTAAGGAAAAAATTGTTGCTGTAAAAAAAACATGAAGTGACAAGGTTGAAGTTTGCAAGGGATTATCTAAATTGACCATTGTAAAAGTAGAGGAATATTTTATTTTCGAACGAGTCAAAAATTGTTTTTTTTTGTAGCCCGGTATCTCTTTAGTATCTTAGACGACCACGGTTATCTGAATTTTCCACAAAATATACATCAAAAACTGTAAAAACTTCGGCACCGTAAACAATGGTTTGTGCGAGATTTTCCAGCTACGGAACTTGGCCATTATATTTGTTAAAAACGTATTGGATCGTCATTAATACGTTCAGATATCGACCAATTTAATGCTACCTTGTGCATCTGAGTATATGCAACTTATTTAGACGTCCCAGAAGGACAACGATCCGAAGCACAGCCGATAAGTTGCCAAAAGAGTGGTTGGCTGCTAATACAGTAAATTCACTAATAGAGAATTAATGATGTTATGTGAGAAGAGAACTCTCATAAATATCACAATCAAGTTTGGGACATTTCACAAATGTCCTGGAGGACGATTTCTGTAGAAAGGTCCCAAAATTTAGTTCGCTCCATGCCAAACCGTCGCACAGTGGGGCCATTTCAGCTTGCTAAATTAATAACTTCCGAAAAAATTTGTTTGGAAACACTATTCTCCGAATTATTTGGAGATATCACATGTCTAATGAAATATTTGAAATTATTAGAATTTCACCCCATTTTTTGAAGTTTTTTTAACTTTGACGTAAATTTAAAATGTATGTTTTTGTATTACCGAATTTTTTTGTATACGTGCTCTTTGCATATTTCTCTACCTAAGTTTAAAAGTTTAAATAGCTATCTGCAGTTTTGAGTTTTTTGGCTTCTACATCTATAACACTGACGCTACCTCGCTACCTGGCCGTTTTTCGGCCTGAGGCCTCACTGTGCGTCGTGCAGATGGTAGAGCTAACATAGGCTACTCAAATAAATCTTAAAACTTACTACGAATATACATTTCTTATATTGGATATAAAGAACACTCTCAGAACATTTTGTTAGACCGTAGTCTCTTGTGAAAAGGTGCACTACTATTATTTTAGCCGACCCGTTTTTGAGGTACTTTAACATTTTAATTTTTGTCTGAATTGTTTTCTATTGCTATAATCTCCAATTAAGGTAGTCTTTATAAAAAACTAAAATTATTTTAGGGAAGTGCTTGTAAATCCTTTTTTTTTGAGGGTATATGAAAAGTCATACTGGCACTACTATTATTTTGACCGCAGCTGTACATACATGTGTAGGAATCGAAACACAAACAGATCGAACAATTTATCGAAATATACCTATTACAAGCTAACACAATTCTATACGTTACATACATGCATATATGTACATATGCATGTTCACAGAAAAACATAATTTACTGTGGTAATTACTCATTTATGGTTACGGGGGAAGCGGAAGGGCCGTTATCTTTCGCTTGCTTATGAGTTCGTCATACATGTGTTTTGTTTGAGTAGATGAGTAGAGTAGTTGTACATACATATGTATGTATGTATGGATGTGATATAGAAGGGAAGGACCTTAACATTAAAGGTAGCTTTCTACCTCATAATTACCTTGTCATCGTTATCAGACTCCTCATTGCTGCCCACTTCACTGCCATTCTCGGAGCCATCTTTGACAGAAACCTTTATGGTCTTTTCCTGTCGATCCATGGCGCTGCTACGATGACGCGTCTTCTTCCACGAGTAATAGTATTTCACCAGACTTGCGATTGATTTGTCTGGTAGCTTTCGATAAGTTAAGGGAACACTAAGTTAAGCTCACACCTGATCGCGGCAGATATTCACTTACCATTTGACGTATGCGATGGAAGCTTTTCCCATGAAACTGAAACGCCTGTTCAAATAAGACTTTGTCCTCAATGGTCCACTCATCAGGAAATGGTGTAAAATTGGCCAAATCCATCACGGCCCGCTCCAAGTCGTGCTTGTGCCAGAACAGCATCCCCAAAGCCTGTTCACCGTTGTATCCATACTTCTCCTTTGCCACTGAAATGTATTCCTCGACTGCATGTTGACGAGATTTCATATGAATAATTTACTAGACAACAGAACATAAACAGCGGGTTCGGCATGACATTACACCACCGCATACAAAGGAACAAATCTATAAGTTTACCGAGTAAGTATACAAATACAGAGGTCAATCGGTTAAATTTTGATTCAAAGAAGCTTTTGGATTGGGTATTGTCATGCCACCGAGCTTACTATGTGACGTACGTTTTAGGTCTGGTATCTCTTTTGTTGGCGACCAGACCAAGAGTGCGCGTTCATTCATTTGTTCTGGGCGGCGCTCCACTTCGGCGACGAGTGAGGGACAAACCGCCTGATAGTCGCGTCCAACACGAATTTTTTCTGTGAGGAAGTATTTAGCATGAGAAGCGAGAAGATGAACAAGCATCTGATTTACCTTCATACTCAGACTGCTTGGCCTTTGACTTCCCGTTGCGCTTTGTTGCTAGGATTTTGGAGAAGAGAGAATTAGTAAACTTGCTGAGCTAACTGCATCTACTTACAGTTGTCGTCGTCTGAGCTCTCCGGCGTGCCCGCACCCGGTACGAGCGTTGAGGCCTTCTCATTGGATGTGGGATTTGTGGGGTTACCAACCCCAGCCCCTCCACCTCCGCTGACAACTATGTTTGCATTAGAGGCGACACCACCAGTTGTATTCGTGTTGGGGCTCGGTCCACGCGACCGACGTCCGTTTCGCACCACATCCGTGGTGTTGCGCTCAGCCAACACCATTTTGTCCCGAATGAGCTGGGCGCGTTTATTTACCTTCTCCAGTGTGCTAATTTAAATGAATATTGCCGTCTCAAACAGTTATTCTACGATCCTGAAAACTACGAGTTAAAAAAAAAGCGATGTGTTAATAGCCTGCTTATGTATGAATATTCACTGCAGCATTCTCCAGGGGGAAATTATAAATGTTAAACGGAAACTCTTCAACGTTTTCAACGCATTCATCGAGGGTGTGCGTACTTTGTCTAAAACAGCCGCAACATTGTTCTCGCAAACAGACATGTATCAAACTATACGTGTGTGTATGGGTGAGAGCTCGCGCAAATGGTAAAGCTAGCAAAAGTTCAGATT
This sequence comes from Drosophila subsilvestris, assembly GCA_035043285.1. NCBI lineage: Eukaryota > Metazoa > Arthropoda > Insecta > Diptera > Drosophilidae > Drosophila > Drosophila subsilvestris. The sequence continues at coordinate 824,286 of JAWNNB010001592.1, read as the reverse complement.
CATTGGATTTAGAGAAAAAATTTCGTTTTCAAGGATAACTATGCGAACTTTTTATTTTCCGGAGGGAATGATTTACCTTTCAGGCTGACCGACTGCAGCGTTCCACCCGGACAATTGAAAACCCGCGCTAGAGAGCTGCACAAAAGAAATGGACGCTCACTTTCGCTATCGCTTACGTATATATTTAATTTGTAGTCGCTCAACATAGAATGATACAATGCACAGAACCACAGACAATAACTGTGGCACAAATTTTTGTTTAAATCCGAGTCATTGGGACGCTCAACCAAACACGACAAAAACGGCTGGGTTGTTCCGCGCAGGTAACCGAAACCAAAACTGAAATGCGAAAAAAAATCGCCGCGTACGTCTCTGGCGGATTCGACTTCAGCGCACTTTGACTCATACAACCGTAGCGCAACTTTGTCTGTCCCCAGATCTGGATTTATGTTTAGCGTTGTTAGTATGTGTTGCAATTTTCGCGTAAAACTTTACAATTCATAAATTAAAAATTTTGCACATCTTTAAATTGGAGTTTATTAAACAGAATAGACAGAAAACTGCCGAAATGCCCGATTTTTTAAACTAAGGCTGAAAAAACCATGGTTGTAAAGGATACATTTGTACTATCGATATAAACGTTTCGATGTATTGATTAAGGCCCGCTGTTGAAGTTTATAATAGTCGTATTCCAATACACTTCAGGACCAATCTAGTCTGAAAAAACACACTTCGATAAATTTGTGTTGTTTTTGTTGGTTTAAGCCTAGTACTCAGTTCCGAAAAAACACCTCGCGAAAAGAATCGGGGTTGATATTCGTATGAAACCGATAAGAAATTGTTTTGGTCGAAAACTGTTTTCTAGGCTCTGTACGGCGGTATAAGCTAGAAAAGTATCCGAAGGTATTTGCTGGTATTGCTGGTATGATTCTACCCCACTAAAGAGTTATATCAATTTTATATAAGTTTCTAGCAAACTCGAAGCAACCATTGCAATATGTGCGAAAAAACCAAATGAAATTTTGAAATAATGAAGGCAAATAGTAACTAATTAATTCAGCAGTATATGAAGGACAATTATATGGATATTATAATATATTATTTTTATTAATTTTCATGAATATAAATCAAATATGGTTTTCAAATATGTTGTCTTCACGATGGTCGGCACGGGAGGCGTCGCCATATGCTGTTGGTGATAGTCAGACAAACTACCTTGCCAATAAAATATTGGGGAGCCCAGGATATTCCTGGGGAAGGGCGACGACAGCCGAAGAAGTGAATTTCATTAACTTTCAACAAAACCAAGCATCTGTCTGAGCATGTGTAACCGTACGGAATGCAGTGCACACCTCTGGTCACACCACATGGCCGCTAGCGAATTATATGACATGAGTTTGCCAGAAAACAGTTTTTGGATCTGAGTACTAGGCTTTACTCACGCTCAGAAGATTTCTTATAATCAGCCTTATTACTTTAGAGTATGGATTTTTAACAGCCAACAAATCGACTAAAAATAGTACTATAATTTTTTAAACGTTGGGAATATGACCAGGTCGATTGAATATCGTTTAAAATCGAGTTTTCAGTTTGTACCTTTACAAAGAATCGGTACTAACTTTCTAGTTTTATTTAAGCAAAAGAATGGTATATATATACATATATTATATATCTTTAAAAAAATATTTTTTATCAAGGTTGCTAGGTGATATTTAATATCGATATCATTCATTCTATCGGCAGAATCACCAGTTTTCCGCAAGGTGGCGACTACGGCGGCCGCAAATAGATTGACAAACGAGTGAATTTTTCTATTCGCGAAGAAGCAAGTGCAAATATTTTAAGCAACGAAATGGCTGCTAGATTCATACAGAAAATTGTAAGAATACGTGTAAATTTAATTGAACACTGTTCCAAGAAAATTAGAAAGCGAAACATCACCTAGAAGTTTTTTCCTGGACCACCCTTTGTTCAACCTCACCTTGGGGCAAATAGGACCAACAATGATTACGTTCTTGCTATAATATCTAAAAATAATGAAAATAAACTTATTTTATTTTTTGTTCGGATGGCGTATTAAAAACATTTATTCAATACAACCACAAACCATTACGCAAAACATTTCCAGCTCAATCAACTGGGTTTTAGTGCTGCGCGTGATCCGGCAGCAGTGTCCGCGTTAACGATCTTTACTGAAACAACACTTAAAACCAAGGTTCGTTTATACAAAAGTGAATTCGAGTCAGAATCAGTCCCGCCTTCGCCCCTAAATTCACATAATTTTCTATACCTTATGGTTTATCATGAAAAAATTAAAAGTGCAAGAGCCCCCTTTACATAACAAGTTGCGAGTCAAGCGTTCTATCTCTTTTTGCGTGGTCGTAACTAGATCCCGTAACTAGAACGTAAGCCCGTAGATCGGGATGCAATTAATGAGCACCTTAAATTGGAACAATCAGCGCAATTCAGTTAGTGCCCGCTCAACACTACCCTGCTGCTCTCTAACCTCAACTTCACCATGTCTGCTGCAGCGGGTCTAGGGTAGAGGGGATATCCACGGGGATAGATGCTGCAGCTGCCTTTGTGTTTGGTTGTTTTGCAAGGTTTCTTATGTAATCTCTCTTTGCATATGTGTATGTGTACTATGTTTTTTGTATGGCTCCATTCTAAATTAATTAGACACTTAGGTCTTTCTCTTTTTTATAACCGCTCTTGCTTACAACGCTAAGCAGTAACTTCAAATTGGCTTTCTTCAGTCAATTTGTCCTGAATTTGGGAGAGCGCGCGATGTATTAAAAACTTTTTTTGTTTGTAGGTCAACACAACGCCATCTGCCAGTCGTGCGTACTCATCTGGATCTAAAAAGGTCACACTGATACCCGGGGATGGCATTGGTCCTGAAATCTCCGCAGCCGTTCAAAAAATATTCACTGCGGCGAATGTGCCCATTGAATGGGAAGCCGTCGACGTGACCCCCGTGCGTGTAAGTATCACCTTTTAAGACTCCATATGGTGCTAAAAAAATTTGTTTTATCTAATAATGAAACCGATACTTCTGCAGCAGCAGGGCATAGGGAAGAGTGCGACACGAAGATGAATAGCGAGTACCCACGGGGATTTCGAATAAATTTTGGTTTTTAAACCCTTTATTAGAAGATTTTAGGGATAAATTAGATTTGTATACACCCAGCGAAAAAAAGGCCGTACCTTGAAATTTCATGCATTTGTGACATCTCTAGTCGCTGATTTTTGCAAATGTTAATCGTTTCTTCTAATTTGTATTTTTTTTTAAGCTAAAACAATGTCAAACAAAAGTGCATACTAAGTTTGCGGTACCCCACACAATATTAACTAGTTAATTATTAAAAAAATAAAGTTGCAATTATATTTGTTTTGTTAGCTAATAGGAATTAAATTAACCTATTGGACAAAATTTAGTTTTGGTTATTAAAGGTCGTTTTTCTATTTAAATTTAATTTATTATTTTATTTTGGCAAAGTTACGAAAAAAGCGATACACGTGGGATTTAAAAAATAATTCATATCTTAGTCTTTGATAGGAAAAAACTAGCATGCACCTTTGTTTAAAATTGTTTAAGCTACAAGAAAAAAAAACTTGACGAATCGACTAGCATTTGCGAAAACCAGTGACTAGAGAAGTCACAATGCATGAAATTTCAAAGTGCGGATTTTGAACAGCTATTTATTTAAAGTCACAAAAATACACAAAAAATAAAGAACACAGGATATAATTTTTTTTCTACTTTTCCTGAGTTTTTAAAGTCAAAATTTCGTAAAAAATACTGCAAAAAAATTATAATTTTTGCATTTGAATACTTAATATTTCCCAGACCGTAAACTGAAATCACAAAGTGTTTGGGCTTTACTTCTAGCGTTTTAAAATATCTTTCCAGAATAGAAAAGTTCTTTACAACCAGGCGTAAGTTACTTGAGTTATGTGAAAAACAGAAGCGCTACCCCTGAAAAAAGCTTTCAAAAAAATACCAGTTTTCAAAAAAAAGTTCTGTGGTAGAAACAAAAAAAATACCATCAAACCATTTCTAAGCCCCAAATCTTTAAGAAAAATCGTGTCGGATAGTGTTATTTATAAAAAGGGCACAAGCTCAATTGCCCAGTTAAGCCTAGTACTGAGACGCGCTAAATTTTCCGTCGACCGAAAACAGGGATGATATTCGTATGAAACCGATAAGAAATCATCCCTGTTTTTCGGTCGACCGAAAATTTCGCGGCAGGCTTTTCGCAGATCGGTACGCAGTTCCGGCTAAATGCGATACATACTAGAAAAGCAACCGATGGTATTTTCCCATCTCGATCGGAAATGTGAAATATTTCCATTTACGTCGTCCAAATGACACACATACACACACACCTCTAAAAATGGAAAGCACAAGTGAAGTAATGAAGAAAAATGTAATCTAATTAAGGCAGTCAAATGAATACAGATTATATGGATATTATTATTTATTAATTTTATAACCGGTACTCAATTTAATCAATCAAAAGGAAATAAAAACAATGTTGATTGCATATCTGTCCTGCAGGATCGGATTTATACAATATTGCAGTGTGCATTATCGTCCTCCAGCTCCACAGCGCCCACAAATAAGACATTTCTGCTTGCTTTAATACAACATTTGAAATTTTAACAGATTTCTGTTTGTAAACAAACACAAAACAGTGTAACCGTAGAGCATGCAGTTTGCCCACTTTGGTCACACTAGGCACCGAGCGGAATATACAGCACTTTCTGTCGACCGAAAATTTAGCGCGTCTCAGTACTAGGCTTTAATAGTGTCAAATTCATGTTAATGTATCAATCAGTCATCTATTTTTTTCCTTTTGCAATTAAGATTTCTTTAGTTGTATAAAAATACGTTTACTTTTCATTTCGTCGAGGAATTTGTTGCCGTTTTCAAAACGTAAAAGTCATGCATTTCACGTGTGCGGAGGAGCTCCCGGTTTTCACATTCACCAAAAAAATGTGATTTACTTTTCAAAACGAAAAGTCAGGCGCGCCGCACTCGTGAAATGCAAGACTTTTCCGTTTTCAAAACGGCAACAGATTCCTCGCTGAAATGAATAGTAAACGGAATTTTATACAACTAAACAAATCTGAATTGCTAAAGGAAAAAATATATGACTTAATGAAGGATTGACATGAATTTAACACCCTTACCAGGGCAATTGAGATTGTGCTCTTTCATAAAGAATTTTTATTTAAGCCAACCTCAAAATTGGATCTGCAAAAATAAAAAAGTGAATTGCTCAAAACAGCTGTGGCAGCCCCATTTGGCTATCGATAAATCTCTGTGAAACATAACAGAGGCATATTTTGTATATGCTTGCACTAACGCGTGGGTATAACAGCAGTAAATTTCGCGCTTAACAGTACAATGAGTAAACAAATTCATAAAAGTGGATTCCAGAGCGCCTCGAAATTAAAAGTATGACTTTTTGCTAAAAAGTAAAACACAAAGTGAATGTGAAAACCGGAGCCTGCCTGATTATATCTTTTGTTGACAAAGACACAAGCACACACCCATGCAAAGGAAACAATCTAAATACCTGGTACACATTTAAATTATTTATAAGGAGAAAAACATGTTGGGGAAGAATGTTCTATAACACTAATCAACACGACAATTCCGCTGTGGCCCAAACTGACTTTTTCTAGTTTTCGGAATTTAAGTTTTTTTAAAGAATTATGGTTGTATGGTTTAGTTTTATTTTACAGAATTTTCATTGTATTTTCCAAAATTATGCTTAGTAGTGCTTCCATTTTTCACATGACTTAAGTATTTTATATCTGGTTTTATAGATCTTTGCAGTTCTAAAAAGCTGACAAATGCAGCAACCCAGACCTTTTGTAGCTGCAGCTTAACGTCTGGACAATAGGTTAGGTTAGGTTAACCCGGACGGCCCTCACGGGGCCTCTCATAGGCCAATATGGCCCTTAGTTATCCGGATGGGTGTGTATGGACCTTCATGAGTTGTTCACGCGGTTTCGAAGTCCGTGAGGATCGAGGAGATTTTCGCGAAGGAAAGAAGTTCCCTTGGCGTCCTCTTGGAGGCATCCTCTAGCGATGCCAGCACCGGGGCGCCTAGGTATCTTCGCCTAGCCCGTGAAAGAGCCGGGCAGATGCAGATGAGATGCTCCAGGGTTTCGATAGCCCCGGGTTCATCGCATTTCCTGCAGCTGCCACTGTTGGTGATGCCCAGCTTGACAGCATGTGCCGCAGTCAGACAGTGACCTGTGAGTATTCCCACTAGCATTCTGCAATCCTTCCGTGGTAGGTGCAGTAGGTAATGGCTGAGTTTCCCATTGTGCTCCCTGCACATGGTCTTTGAGATTCTGCAGGTGGTGGTGTTGCTCCACCTGTTCTTTGCTTTATTGTTGGCCTTCTTCTCTAGATCGCTTTGGAGCGTTCTAAGGGAGACCGGTACGTTCTCAGTTCTGTCGTTTTCCAGCCCGACGCCGTCCTTAGCCAGAACGTCAGCAATCTCGTTACCATCGATGCCTTGGTGGCTGGGAACCCAGTAGATCCGCACTGACTTAGTCGTGCTTAGGATTTCTAGTGCCTCCCTGCTTGCCAAGACATTTTTGGAACCGACCGCCGACGACTGCATGGATCTTATCGCCGCCTGGCTGTCCACGAACAGGTTGATCACGTCGTGTGGGCGATCCGTAGACTGAGCAGCCTCCGCTGCTTTCCGTATCGCGAAAACTTCCGCCTGGAATATGCTGCATTGGTCCGGTAGCTTATAGGACAGCCTTATTTCAGGGTCTGTACAGTATATGCCCGCTCCTACTCCTCCTTCCATCTTGGAGCCGTCTGTGTAAATGTTGAGGTGCTGAGTCTGGTCCCGACCCTTTTTCCAGTCGTCGGGTCCCATAAATGATGTTGTTTTGACATTCAGGCAAGTTCTGGGGATCATGTAGTCAGTTGTACTGATCATGTCTCGACCAATTGAACTGTGCCCGAATCCGTGCAGCGACATGTTTCCTGATGCGACTAGGCGTTGTGCTGCCTTTCCTGCAATCAGTTGCGCGTGGATGTCCAGGGGGTCAATTCCGAGCAATGTTTCGAGAGCTTTTGTTGGGGTTGATCTCAGCGCCCCTGTAATGCAAAGCATTGCCTGCCGCTGAGTTCTTTCCATAAGCTTGTTGTATGTCTTTTTTTCCGTAGCCTGCCACCACACTAAGACTCCATACAGCAGAGTCGGTCGCACCACCGAGATGTAGATCCAGTGCATTAGAGCAGGTGACAGGCCCCATGTGCTGCTAAGCATCTTCTTGGATGCGTATAGCGCAATGGTAGCCTTTTTCACCCTTTCCAATACATTGGGTCTCCATGCCAGCTTGCTGTCCAATACTATGCCGAGGTATTTGACTTGTGTTTTTGGTGTCAGTCTGGTTCTGTCAATTTTCGGGGGATCCATATCGGCACCTTATATCTCTTGGTAAAGAGGATGAGGTCCGTCTTGTCCGCGTTGATTCTGAGTCCTACTTTTTCCGCCCACTCACATATCTCTCTGAGTGTTGATTCCATTATAGAGCTAAGGGTCGATGGACATACTCCCGTAATAATTATGCTTATGTCGTCCGCATAAGCCGTTATTTTTGGGGCTCTCCTCTCGAATCTCTTTATTAGGTCGTCAACCACCAGATTCCATAGGAGGGGCGACAGGACCCCACCCTGAGGTGTTCCTCTGTGCGCCCCTTTCACCATGGAAGCGGTGCCCCACTCTGAATACACCCGTCTGCAACTTAGCAGGTTCTTAATCCAGAGGTTGATTGCGGGATGTGTGTTGGTCGCTTCTAGGCGATCCATAATCGCGTTCGTATTCACGTTGTTGAATGCTCCGGATATGTCTACGAACACTCCTAGTGCATACTTTTTATTATGAAGGGCTCTCTCGATGGTGGCTACTAGCGAATGCAGTGCCGTCTCTACCGATTTCCCTTTCGTGTAGGCGTGCTGTTTGGTTGACATCTATCCCCCTACATCATTCCTGATGTGTGAATCCAGCAGCTTTTCTAGAGTTTTGAGTAGAAAAGAGGTGAGGCTTATCGGTCTATAATCCTTGGGGCTCATATGGCTGCACTTTCCTGCCTTTGGTAGGAAGACAATCCTCGAGGTTCTCCATTGGATAGGGATATAGCCTGTGCTCAGGCACGCTGAGTATATTGCAGAGAGCCATGGGGTGATCACGTCTTTGGTCACCTGTAGCATGGCTGGAAATATACCGTCTAGTCCAGGTGCTTTTATACCCACAAAGGAGTCTATAGCCCAGTGGATTCTCTTAGACGATATGAGGTCTGTTGGGGGAGTTGTTCCTCGGTTGCTAGGTCCTGATGCTTTGTAGCATCGGCAACCTTGGTGCAGCCTGGGAAGTGAGCTTCCATTAGTGCTGTTAGGGCTTCCTCACTGCCCTCAGTCCACTGTCCATCGCTTCGCTTCAGCTGACTTTGTATGGTAGGTTGCTTCGATAGCAACTTCCGAAGTCTAGCCGTTTCTGGGACTTTCTCGATATTGGAGCAGAAGTTCCTCCACGAGTTTCTTTGTGCCTTGCGTATTTCCTTCTTGTACTCCCTGAGCAGGGTTTTATATTCCTCATTGATTATCTCATCGTTCGCCAGTTTGGCTATTTTGAAGAAGTCTTTGAGGTTTTTCCTTTGAAGCGATAGGTCCCGGTTCCACCAAAGTGGTTTGGTCCTCTTCTTCGTTCTCGAGGGTGGGCATGATGCGTGGTACGCATCCAGTAGTTCCTTGGATAGTGTCTCTAGGGACGTCTCTATGTCTTCCGGAGATTTCACTGTGCCCGGCCGAGTCGCGAGCTTCGAGGTAACTGTCTTTTTAAACTTTTCCCAGTTTGTGTTCCGGGGGTTTCTATAGACAGTTATCTTCGGAGAGTGTTTAAATTCGCACTTGAACTGAATGTACTTGTGGTCTGAGAAGGATGGTCTTTCAAGGACTCTCCATTCAGAAACCAAAGTACTCTTTCCCGTTACGAGTGTTAGATCTAGCACGTTGGATGAGGTGGGACCTACGTAGGTATATTCCTCCCCCACGTTTGCTACATCTAGGTTAGTTGAAAGTATAAAGTCTAGAAGTGACTCACCTCTGTCGTTGATATCGGGGCTTCCCCACACACTGTGGTGGGCGTTTGCGTCCGTCCCAACTAAGAGTTGCTGGTCTTCCGGGTTGGCATGCGCCACCAGACTCCTTAGCTCTTCCGGTGGAGCCGGTCTGTCGTGTGCCATATAGCAGGAAGCTACCATCAGGCGCTTGTCCTCGCTTTCGAGCATCACCGCAGTTAGGTCGTCAGTGCTGTAATGAGACATAAGATAAGCATGGATGCCCTTTCGTACAAGTACGGCGGTTCTGGTCCTGCTTACCGATGGTGGGTGAAAGAGGTGGTAATTAGGGGACTTTAGTCCGGCCACAGCATTGCCCGAGGCAATCCATGGCTCCTGGACCAAAGCTATGTCGACGGGCCCTTGCTCCAAGGCAATAAGGAGCTCCGCCGACGCGAGCTTGCTCTTATGAAGGTTGAGCTGCAGCACCCTCACTGTCATGAGTGGCTGGCTCAACCTCCATCGACGGGTTGACTATCACGGTCAGGTCTCCGTCCTCCTCCTCTTCCTCCGAGTCGTCTAACGCCAGACCCTGGGCGGCCTCCAGGATGGTATCCAGACCTAGGTCCTTCTCCACCTCGCCTGCCTGCAGGGTGTGCGCATCCTTGTCCCCTGGGTGGCGTTTTTTGAGACGTAGGTAGACGCTACCTACGCCCCACGCCATCTTCCCAAATCTCGGGTAGAGGATGTCCTCCGCCTCCTTGTTTATCTGCAGGATCATGTGCTGGCCCCCCTCATTGGGTAATGGGCTACCAGCGTGGATGATCCTCCAGTCCGCCGTGGGCACGTCCGTGTTTTGACGCTGAAGAAGCTTCAGTGCTCGGTCACCCTGGACTGCAATGGGGAAGAGCACCTTCGCCTTCGGGACGGACGGGATCATCTCCCTGTCCACCACCTCCAGCTTGGCCCCCTCCCACATCGCTTCCAATTTGGGTACCGCCTGCACCAACCACTTCCTCGTCGGGTCGTCATTGCACTTCAGGATCTTTACCCCGTTCAACCATCCCGCACCGTCAAAGGTGGGCATGGGAGCGTCCGGCTCGTCCTCCATTCGCTCGAAGAGGGATTCGACGAGCTTGGCGTGGACTTGCTTCCACTGCTCAGCCGTCATCTTTCCGTTCTCCTCGCTGAGATCAATCAGGGCCACAATGAGGTGTCTCTTGGACACATCACTCATCCTGGCCTTCTGTTTTGGCTTGTTCGCTTTGGGTTGGGCGATGACCACCTTGGGCCCGCGTTGCCGCTTGCTCGCCGGAGTGTCCTTGGCACTCTCGATCGAGCGTTGCCTTTTGGTGGCCATCATCTCCTCAACCTTATTAGCGAATTCGCCCTTCGTCGCCTGCATCTGAGGCAGCTGCGAGTAGTGAAGACGTCCCTCCTCTACCTTTTGCTCAGCCCAGGCCAGTTTGCTCTTCTCCTCCTGGGAGATGCCTACCTTGCCTTGGAGCCGGCTCTGGACTTTGAGGGCCGCCTTGTACTGGGACTTCGCCTTCATTCCCTCCCTGGAACGCTTCGGCCCTTCCCTACGCAGGGAGCTGGTACCTGGTTCCGGCGAGCGAAGTAGGCTGTCCTCTTCGGTTTTGCTGACGCTGAGAACGCTCTCCAGGTCTGAGTCTGTCTCGACAACAGCACCTGTGCGTCTCAGCGTGCACTGAGGCGTTTTTGTGGCAGTAGCTTTAAAACTGGTAGGGCCTGCTCCCGCCATACCAGAGTTGTGACCGCTGGCGACACGCAGAGAGGATTGCTCCTCCCCGTGCCCGCCGGTGGTAGCAGTCACGCTTCCCACCGACGTTGGGACTGACATCCCAGTCCCGGTTTGATCCTTACTCCGCTCCATTGTGGTCGAAGGTCCATAAGTTGATATTTTTCGGGGGAACCACCCCCTAGCGTTATATGCCTACCCGCCAGGCACCTCCAGCCATGGTCATGGTTCAGTTCCCCCAATGTTATATCGGGAAGACCTGGACCCGACCTTAGCTGGACACTGCATTACCCCGGACAGAGCAAGCGGCAATGCATTACCCGATTCGGGATAATGCAGTGCCCATTGCCCAGCCGGCGCCCTCGGGGAGGGTTCAGCTGGAGGGTTTTTGCCGGCCCGTCTGGCTTTCAAATTAAAATTTGAAAAATTTTTGCATTATATTTTCCCGGAATTTTGACTTTAAAAACTCAGGAAAAGTCGAACAAAATTATATCCTTCGTTTTTATACCCGTACTCAAAAAAGTTAAGGGGTATACTGTATTTGTGGTAAAAGTGGATGTGTGTAACGCAGAGAAGGAAAATTTTCCGACCCCATAAAGTATATATATTCTTTATCAGTATCAATAGCCGAGTCGATAGAGCCATGTCTGTCTGTCCGTCCGTCCGTCTGTCCGTCCTCATGAGCGCCTCGTTCTCAGAGACTATAAAAGCTAGAGCAACGAAATTTTTCCAGACTCAAGTGATATCACACTGTTGCAAGTGTATTTCAAAATTTCGCCCCGCCCTCTTCCGCCTTCACAAAGGACGAAAATCTGTGGCATCCACAATTTTAAACATACGATAAAACTAAAAACGCAGTATCGTAAAAAATGACCATATCTACCAGATTGCTAAATCTGGTACAGATCGGATCATTATTATGGCCAAAATGAAGAAATTAATTTTCAGTTGCCTTCCCCACCTCCTCTGGCGTTGCTGACGATATTCATTCTCTGTCTCGCTCGCACACACTCTGCCCTGTGCAATGCGCGAGCAACCCCTAGCGGAGGTGATGTAGAATCTAAATGGTAGATGTAGAATAGCTGTTCTACATGTATAATCTACATTTTAGATGTAGATGTAGTTAACAAATGTAGCAAAAAAATGTAAAATTTTAAAATTTCTTTTAAATTACAATCATAAGCTCACAAATTTATATACTGACTGAGTACGGGTATAAAAGTAGAGTCGCGACTAGAAGCGACTCACGTTCCTTCTCGTTATACCCGTACTCAAAAAGAGTTAAGGGGTATACTGTATTTGTGGTAAAAGTGGATGTGTGTAACGCAGAGAAGGAAAATTTTCCGACCCCATAAAGTATATATATTCTTCATCAGTATCAATAGCCGAGTCGATAGAGCCATGTCTGTCTGTCCGTCCGTCTTGTTTGACGCCTCGTTCTCAGAGACTATAAAAGCTAGAGCAACCAAATTTTGTTTCCAGACTCATGTGATATCACACTGAATCAAGTTCTTTCCAAATTGTGCCACGCCCCCCTACGCCTTCACAAAAGACGAAAAACTGTGGCACCCACAATTTCAAAGATACAATAAAACTAACTACTAACTAAACGCAGTATCGTAAAGAATGACCATATCTACCATATTGCCAAATCTGGTACAGATCGGATCATTATTATGGCCAAAATGAAGAAATTAATTTTCAGTTGCTTCCCCATCCTCTGGCGCTGCTGACGCTACTCATTCTCTTCTCGCTCGCACACACTTTGCCCTGTGCAATGCGCGAGCCACCCCTAGCGGAGGAGATGTAGAATCTAAATGGTAGATGTAGAATATCTGTTCTACATGTATAATCTACATTTTAGATGTAGATGTAGTTAACAGATGTAGCAAAAAAAACTAAAATGTAAAATTTTAAAATTTCTATTTAAATTTCAATCATAGGCTCACAAATTTATATACTGACTGAGTACGGGTATACAAGTAGAGTCGCGACTAGACTCGAAAAAAGGTCACTTTACTAAATTCTTGATACAATTTTTCTGAATGAAGGAATCAATTTGGTTCTTTACTGATAGTTAGCTAATACCTCTAGCTTTAAATTGGTACACATATGTTAGTATAATATTCAATTGGTCAAAAGTTTTGAGGCAATAACGAAACTAGGTCCACAACACTCTCCCCTAAAAACCTTTTTGGCACGTTCCATGTTTTTATTCATTTATGCTCTCCCCGATGCAACGTCCAAAGAAGTGAACATTTTCGAAACTATCAATAGGTATCGTGTTGGTTGTGTTTTATAAAACAGTGGGAGCAGTATAACTAAAACAACAACAAAAATAGAGCCTGTCTGTATATGTCAATTGGGTAAATTAGTTGTCGTTCATTAAATTGAGACTATCAGGCAGGCTCCGGTTTTCACATTCACTTTGCGTTTTAACTTTTCAGCAAAAAGTATGACTTTTCATTTCGAGGCGCTCTGGAATCCATTTTTGTGAATTCGTTTACACTTTGTACTGTTAAGCGCGAAATTCACTGCTGTTATACCCACGCGTTAGTGCCAGAGTAACAGAGACTTATCGATAGCCAAATCGGGCTGCCACAGCTTTTCGGAGCAATTCACTTTTTTGTTTTTGCCCTGACCAATTTTGCAGATCCAATTTTTAAGTTGGTTTAAACAAAAATTATTTATAACGAGAAGGAACGTGAGTCGCTTCTAGTCGCGACTCTACTTTTATACCCGTACTCAGTCAGTATATAAATTTGTGAGCTTATAATGGCAATTAGAACAAAAAATTTTTAATTTTACATTTTACATTTTTTGCTACATTTGTTAACTACATCTAAATGTAAAATGTAGATAATACATCTAGAACAAATATTCTACATATACCATTTAGATTCTACATCTCCTCCGCTAGGGGTTGCTCGCGCATTGCACAGCGCAGAGAGTGTGCGAGCGACACAGAGGATGTCTCGTCAGCAACGCCAGAGGAGGTGTGGGAAGCAACTGAAAATTTATTTCTTCATTCTGGCCATAATAATAATCCGATCAGATTTGGGAATCTGGTAGATATGGTCATTCTTTACGATACTGCGTTTTTAGTTTTATCGTATGTTTAAAATTATGGATGCCACAGATTTTCGTCCTTTGTGAAGGCGGAAGGGGGCGGGGCGAAATTTTGAAATACACTTGTAACAGTGTGATATCACATGAGTCTGGAAACAAAATTTGGTTACTCTAGCTTTTATAGTCTCTGAGAACGAGGCGTCAAACAAGACGGACAGACGGACAGACAGACAGACAGACAGAGACTCGGCTATTGATGCTGATCAAGAATATATATACTTTATGGGGTCGGAAAATTTTCCTTCTCTGCGTTACACACATCCACTTTTACCACAAATACAGTATACCCCTTAACTCTTTTTGAGTACGGGTATAAAAAGGGCACAAGCTCAATTGCCCAGTTAATAGTGTCAAGTTCGTGTTAATGCATCAATCAGTCATTTATTTTTTTCCTTTTTCAATTAAGATTTGTTTAGTTGTTTAAAAAGACGTTTACTTTTCATTTCGTCGAGGAATTTGTTGCCAATTTCAAAATTGGATCTGCGAAATTGGTCAGGACAAAAAAAAAAAGAGCACAGCTGTTCACAGCAATGAATTGGCAGCCCGATTTGGCTGTCGATAAGTCTCTGTTGAACATAACAGAGGCCTTTTTGTATGAGCTAGCACTAACGCGTCGGTATGACAGCAGTAAATTTCGCGCTTAACAGTAAAAATGGTAAACGAATTCACATAAGTGGATTCCAGAGCGCGTCAAAATGAAAAGTCATACTTTTTGCTGAAAATTAAAACGCAAAGTGAATGTGAAAACCGGAGCCTGCCTGAATACATCTAGAACAAATATTCTACATCTACCATTTACATTCTACATTCCCCCCGCGAGGGGGCGCTCGCGCATTGCACAGGTCAGAGTGTGTACGAGCGAGAAAGAGAATGAGTAGCGTCAGCAGCGCCAGAGGAGGTGGGGGAAGCTACTGAAAATTAATTTCTACATTCTGGCTACAATAATAATTCGATCTTATTTAGATTCGGCAGTCTGATAGATATGGTCATTCTCTACGATACTGCGTTTTTAGCTTTATCGTATCTTCAAAATTGTGGCTGCCACAGATTTTCGTCCTTTGAGGGAGCGGAAGGAGGCGGGGCGAAATTTTTAAATACACTTGTAGCAGTGTGATATCATATGAGTCTCGAAACAAAATTTGGTTGCTCCATCTCTTATAGGCGCTCATCAAGACGGACGGACGGACAGACAGACCGACAGACATGGCTCTATCGACTCGGCTATTGATACTGATCAAGAATATTTATACTTTATGGGGTCGGAAAATTTTCCTTCTCTGAGTTACACACTTCGACTTTTACCACAAATACAATATACCCCTTAACTCTTTTTGAGTACGGGATAAAAAGAGCACAAGCTCAATTTCCCAGTTAATAGTTTCAAATTCATGTCAATGCATCAATAAGTGTTCTCTTTTTTTCCCTTTTGCGATTAAGATTTGTTTCATTTCGGCGAGGAATTTGTTGCCGTTTTCAAAACGTAAAGGTCATGCATTTCACGTGTGCGGGAGCGCCTAACTTTTCGTTCTGAAAAGTAAATCACATTTTTTGGTGAAAGTGAAAACCGGAGCCTGCCTGATTGTGAGGTTTTTGAATAATTATGATATGTTTATAAGGCCGTGCGGGAAGTGCTGAGTGAGCGAAGCGAGTGCAGGGCGCCCCTAGTATCTGCATATATTAATTTTATTACATTTCTTTTACCGATTATGAACAGGGCCCAGATGGAAAATTCGGCATTCCACAAGCCGCCATCGATTCGGTGAACACTAACAAGATCGGCTTAAAGGGCCCACTAATGACGCCCGTTGGAAAAGGACATCGATCGCTTAACTTGGCCCTTCGCAAGGAGTTCAACCTCTATGCCAATGTGCGTCCCTGCCGCAGTCTTGAGGGCTATAAAACACTGTACGATGATGTTGACGTAGTTACTATCCGTGAAAACACCGAGGGCGAGTACTCGGGCATTGAACACGAGATCGTCGATGGCGTCGTTCAGAGCATCAAGCTGATCACAGAGGAGGCCTCTAAGCGCGTAGCCGAGTATGCCTTTCAATATGCTAAGAATAATAATCGGAAGAAGGTAACCGTCGTGCACAAGGCGAACATTATGTAAGTAGATCGTAACCGATCTAATTCAATCATAATACATATATTGCAGAGTCGGCACTGACTGAATTATCGAATCTTATTTCCAGGCGCATGTCTGATGGTCTGTTTCTGCGATGTGTTCGGGATATGGCCCAGAAGTTCCCGGATATCCAGTTCGAGGAGCGATACTTGGACACCGTGTGCTTAAACATGGTTCAGAACCCAGGCAAATACGACGTTCTGGTGAGTTGAGAACTTTCGGTGCTAAATGCTGTATTAATTCTCTTTGCTTCGTTTTCTTCTAGGTCATGCCCAATCTGTATGGTGATATTCTATCCGATATGTGCGCCGGTCTGGTTGGCGGTCTCGGCCTGACGCCATCTGGCAACATGGGCCTAAATGGCGCGCTCTTTGAGTCTGTGCATGGTACCGCTCCCGACATTGCCGGCAAGGATTTGGCCAACCCCACTGCACTGCTTCTTTCGGCGGTCATGATGCTGCGGCACATGGAGCTTAACTCACACGCCGATAAGATCGAGCGCGCTGCTTTTGAAACCATCAAAGAGGGTAAATACTTGACCGGAGATCTCGGCGGTCGCGCCAAGTGCTCTGAGTTCACAAACGAGATCTGCGGTAAGCTGTAGATTGCCCCCGGAAAACCCGCCTCAAATTATAAAAACCTCAACAAAATCAGTAACTAGAACAGAAAAAGGCGCCGAAAAAATGTGCAGATGGGTGCAGATAGATCCAGTATGAAAAAAGCTATTAGACACTCGCTCCCCAAACCAAAAAAATGTGTTGTAAAAACCAATTCTGCCAAAAATTTGCTCTCCCCAAGCACCAAACAAAACAAAGGAAAAAAATAGAAAAGCTACCTAAAGTATTTAATGTTGGAATACTTTATTAATTTGTTTAATTTGTTCCGAACATATTTGCAAAAGTTAAAATTCGTTAGTTTCCCCATTTTTTATTGCGCTATGTCGTTTATTTGAGAAGACGCACGTCTTCATTTAATTAATATGCAAAAAGTTAAATGTAATTATTTGTTGAAAATTGATTAATCCAGAAATGTTCACCACAAAGTAATAGGCAACTTTTTTTTTAATTCAATGGAAAGAGTAAAAGTAAATCAAGTTTAAAGTTGAGTCAAAACAGTTACTATAATTTGATCATTAACAACACAAAATAAAACAAGTGAAACGTATAAAAACGTACAGAAAAACATACAAAAGCTATTGAATTTAGCAATTGTTATTGATAATAAAGCGAAATGTAATGCAAAAGCATCAAGCTATTGTTAAAATCAATTAAATAAACCAAACTAAAACCCATTGCCTGGCCTCACTATTTAAACTACTCCTTGAAAAGCTTACAATTTAATTTTCGGAATTTTTTTTAAACCCTCGTTAATTACATGGAGTTCATGGGTTATTGTGTATTTTGTATTTATGTACATACATATGTTTGTAAAAGGGAGTAAAAAAACATAATTGGCGATATAGCCGTATATATCAAGATTCGACTTTTTATCATCACGCAGATTTTTGTTTCTTTTTTTCCCAAAGCAGTGTATCCCATTTTTTCAGCATAAGACTACAACAACCACGCGCTTACACATTCTTTCTCTCTTTCTACGATCTCTGGCGGAGAAGATCGAGTTAGGCGGTCTGGTTGGCGTAAGAAGAGTGAGAGAGACAGATGTATACAAATGGAAACATATATATGTATATGGCCAAAATCGGGCACTGTTACGTTACATTCCGCACGCACATTTGATCAGAAATTGTCGCAAAAAACATGAAACGGTACGTTTATCATATTTATTGTATTTGCATTCAAAATTTGTATACCCGTACTCAAAAAGAGTTAAGGGGTATATTGTATTTGTGGTAAAAGTGGATGTGTGTAACGCAGAGAAGGAACATTTTCCGACCCCATAAAGTATATATATTCTTTATCAGTATCAATAGCCGAGTCGATAGAGCCATGTCTGTCTGTCCGTCCGTCCGTCCATCCGTCTTGTTTGACGCCTCGTTCTCAGAGACTATAAAAGCTAGAGCAACCAAATTTTGTTTCCAGACTCATGTGATATCACACTGAATCAAGTTTCTTTCCAAATTGTGCCACGCCCCCCTCCGCCTTCGCAAAGGACAAAAATCTGTGGCATCCACAATTTTAAAGATACGATAAAACTAAAAACGCAGTATCGTAGAGAATAAGCATATCTATCAGATTGCCGAATCTGAATCAGATCGGATCATAATTATAGCCAGAATAAAGAAATTAATTTTCACTTGCTTCCCCATCTCCTCTGGCGATGCTGACGCTATTCATTCTCTTCTCGCTCGCACACACTCTGCCCTGTGCAATGCGCGAGCAACCCCTAGCGGAGGAGATGCAGAATCTAAATGGTAGATGTAGAATATCTGTTCTACATGTATAATCTACATTTTAGATGTAGATGTAGTTAACAAATGTAGCAAAAAAATGTAAAATTAAAATAATTTTTTTTAATTTCAATCCTAAGCTGACAAATTTATATACTGACTGAGTACGGGTATAAAAGTAGAGTTGCGACTAGAAGCGACTCACGTTCCTTCTCGTTAATTTTATGTTCAAATAGATTTTTCTGTACGCGTTGTTATTTAAGAGTTGTAAACGTCTCACATTGATTGTTACGTTACAAAAATTCGGAAGTAGGTTTGCAAGTTGCGGAACACTTTCGAAAAAGTTATTCCTCTGATTGACTATTTTTAACGAGTAGTAGGTACAACATTTTGTAGCTTAAATAAAGTAAATTTAATTTAAATTAATTTTTTGACAAGCAAAACGGTTGGACTGTTACGTTAAATGTGCAACATTCGTAAATAAATATCATAAAGATTAATTTTTAAACTGAAAAAATAAAATTATAGATTGTATCCTTGTTTTGAAGTGTTAAATCTCCATTAATAACTTGAATTCGGTGCGCTGACATTTTATATCATTGAGACTTTTCGCGCTGTTAACATCGCAATGAGTAATGAGTAACCTCTTCGATGATGATTTTCGATTCTGAACGATTTAATGTTGCCTGAAACACATTTGACGATGCATTCACGAGACTATATACAGTTGCGAAAAAAATAATAGCCCCACCACAACACATTTTGTTCTTGGTACAAAAATGCGATTACTGTTTCGATTTTTTTTTAAATTTAATTTTTTTTTATTGTTTTGTATTCCATATAAACAAAAAAAGTGCTACCGCTCTTCAAATTTCAGTTTATATATTTTTTTTAAGATTTTAAGAAAAAATGCCCCAAAACTACCGAAAAAAAAAGTAGCACCATTAGCCCTTTTTTTGGTGAAACCTCTGTATTTCGCGGAACTGCCTTTGTAGAATGCACGTGTTCGTTAGTTCTGACTAAGATTACATTGTTTCTATCATAAAAGTTAAAAACAAAATTTACAATGGGACGTGGAAAGCACTGAACTGCGGAGAAGCGCGATCTTATCAAAAAATTGATATTGGATGGAAAAACTTCCAGGGAAGTTGGATGATTGGTGGGATGCTCCAATAAAATGATTTACTATGAAGAAAAGACGAAAACACGCGTACGAAAACGATCTATGACCCCTCTTCATGTCAAAATACTGACTCATCAGAGCAAGAAGGATCCCTTCAAGCCTGCTACCGAGCTAAAAAAAAAACTTAAAGTTATTTCGACGGACCTAACAGTTCGCCCATATCTTAGGCAACATAACCTTAAAGCTTGCAGCCCAAGAAAGGTATCACTTTTAAACGCGACACATATAACTAACAGCATGAAGTTTGCAAGGGATCATGCAAATTGGACATCCCAAAAATGGAGGAATATTCTATGGTCAGATGAGTCCAAAGTGGATATTTTTGGTGGAAAGGGATCTCGATGATACGTTAGACGTCCAAAGAATACAAAATACAAACCACAGTACACCACAAAAACTACTACTACCATACTACTATGGGCCTGCTTTTCCTAATATGGAGTAGGTCCAATACATTGGATAAAAACCATCTTGATTCAGCACGTGTACGTGAATATCATGGAGACAGTAATGCTACCCTTTGCAGAATATGAAATTCCGCTCGTATGGGTCTTTTAACAGGACAATGACCCCAAACACACCAGCAAGAAAGCGAAGGAATGGTTCAGGGCAAAATCTGTAAACGTTTTGGAGTGGCCTGCTCAGTCGCCTGACCTTAATCCCATCGAAAATCTGTGGTCCGACGTGAAGAAGGCAGTTGCTGCTTCCAAACCAACCACTATCGGATCACTTTGGGAAGAAATTAAAGAGTCCTGGTCCTAAATTCCCCTAAAACGATGACAGGACCTAGTTGATTCCATGCCAAGACGCTGCGCAGCTGTTATTGCCAATAAAGGGCACTGTACTAAATATTAAATTATACATATAGATTTAGTATTAATAGTTACAAATGGTAAACTAATGAATTCGTTACTTATTGCTTATTTTTTAAATTTGAAATCCGTTTTTGAAAAGTGGTGCTATTTTTTTTTTCGCCTAGTTTTGTCAGTTTCAAAAAAGTTTCTTAAATAACTTAAAAACGTTTAAAAAAAATATGATTTTTTTTGTATTCCCAGGTTTGTAATAGTCTCCCATTTCTAAAAATGTGCTTAAACTTTCCTTAAAGTTAAAAATGTGAATTGGGGAATCGTTTAAAAATTGCTAGTGGTGGTGGTGCTATTTTTTTTTTCACAGCTGTACATATGCTTCCTCACAATCATTTTGGTAGTTGCGCCAATACCATCGATACAACCTTTCCTTTTTTTGAAGATTATTTAAGTCTGGTATTTTTTCGTAAAGCTTTTTTCAGAGGTAGCGCTTCTTTTTTCACATAGCTCAAGTATCTTACGTCTGGTTGTGAATAATTTTTCTATATTTTAAAACGCTAGAAGTAAAGCCCAAACACTTTGGGCTTCTGTTATCGATGTAGAAGCCACAAACCCCAAAAATGAACGTATGGATTTGATTTAGGTAAAGAAATATGCAAAGAGCCCGTATAGAAAATATTTCGGGAATACAAAAATGTAATTTTTTTTAAATTCAGGTCAAAGTTGAAAAAAAAAAAGGTACTAATGTACTAATGAAACTATATACTCAGGTACACTCAATAATTTAAACATTTTTAAGTTTTCGCTACCTAAATGATGTTTTTAGCTATAATCCATTTGCAGGTAAGTCTTTTTAACTTCGACCTACCTTTTTCAAAAGTTTTTTGCATTGCATATGCAGGTTGGCCGTTATATTTGATCTGAATTTGACCAAGTTTTTTCACCTGCTTTTTATTTTGCCAAAGGGTGGTATGTGCAAATGTATATATATTGCAGTCCTTTTTTGATGATTCCTTAATTGCAGAGGAAAATTTGGAATATGGCATTTCCCCATTGCATGCAAGAATAAGATGTATGGAGTTTATTTAAAAACTTGCATATACTATACCGCGAACGGAAGAATCTTTTGATGATAGCATGCCAGCCAAAGAGAAACATAAACACAGGAAAAAAGTATTCATGACGAATTCTTTGCGAAACTTGGACTGAGGTCGACGGCCCCAAATATGGATACGGGAATACAAACGATGGAAACTCATCCCGGAAATTCTTTAAGGAACACGAAATTACAGCAAAAATAACGAGTGGATCCAAAGATTAGCTGTAATTTTGAATATTTTAAGCTGCAAGGACAAAATTAACAGCCACAAATTTGGCGAATATGCCTCGAAGACTGCAGGGTTGTTATTTGAAAAGTATCCAGAAAAGAAGCTTACTCCAACGCTTCATAAAATTTTGGCGCACGGTCAAATTTTAATAGAACATCAGAGCCTTCCAATTGGAGAGATGTCAGAGGAGGCCCAGGAAACGAGAAACAAGGATTACAATAAATTCAGGTACATGAATACTTGTCAAATATCACGAACACGGCAAAACCAGGATCTTTTCAACATGTTGGCAGCCTCTTCAGATCCATTTATTTCATCTATTAGACATGTGAAATCCAAAAAATAATTAGAAAGTATTTAGAAATTCAGAAATGTTAAGATTATTGGATATTCCTAACGATCAATCGGAAATAGATGCATGTTTTATAGAAAACCAAAAACAAGAACAATTAAAAATTTTTTTTTCTTTTTTTGTAAATTTAGCTTAAGTTCAAAATTAAATGTGGAATAACTTTTTATAGTATAATAGGCCATTAAAAATTCTTTATCGATCCGAAAAACTTGGAATTTATCATTTTGCATAGGAAAATATGCACTGGTAACAAAGTTCAACTTTGGCTATTTATTGTAAAGCTTTTAGATATTGTAGCACCATGTACTTTTGCAGACTAAGTTCTGAAAGATTTTCCTTTTAAACGCAGTTTATTTCATGAAGATATCTTGATTCGTTCGGAAGTTATTAATTTAGCAAGCTGAAATGGCGCCGCTCACTCCATTAAATGCAATGAATGTAGTCGTCCGGCGCATTTAAAGTGCGCTAATATCCGTGACAGCTACTACACATGAAAGCACTGCGACTCTGACTACGATGATTATCGTTGAAAAGTGTCATCCATTTTTTCCTTTATGCCAGTAGGCTCTTAAAGTAAATAAACTTTAAATTTCTCGTTTTTTGTGGTGATTTTCTTTCATATTTTTTTAATTTTAAGCGGATTTTTCACTATATTTATACCCGTACTCAAAAAGAGTTAAGGGGTATACTGTATTTGTGGTAAAAATGGATGTGTGTAACGCAGAGAAGGAAACTTTTCCGACCCCATAAAGTATATATATTCTTGATCAGTATCAATAGCCGAGTCGATAGAGCCATGTCTGTCTGTCCGTCTGTCTGTCTGTCTGTCCGTCCCGATGAGCGCCTAGTTCTCAGAGACTATAAGAGCTAGAGCAACCAAATTTTGTTTCCAGACTCATGTGATATCACACTGTTACAAGTGTATTTCAGAATTTCGCCCCGCCCCCTTCCGCCTCCACAAAGGACGAAAATCTGTGGCAGCCACAATTTTGAAGATACGATAAAACTAAAAACGCAGTATCGTAGAGAATGTATCTATCAGATTGCCGAATCTGAACCAGATCGGATCCATAGCCAGAATAAAGAAATTAATTTTCAGTTGCTTCCCCACCTCCTCTGGCGCTGCTGACGCTACTCATTCTCTTTCTCGCTCGCACACACTTTGCCCTGTGCAATGCGCGAGCCACCCCTAGCGGAGGAGATGTAGAATCTAAATGGTAGATGTAGAATATCTGTTCTACATGTATAATCTACATTTTAGATGTAGATGTAGTTAACAGATGTAGCAAAAAAAACGTAAAATGTAAAATTTTAAAATTTCTATTTAAATTTCAATCATAGGCTCACAAATTTATATACTGACTGAGTACGGGTATACAAGTAGAGTCGCGACTAGACTCGAAAAAAGGTCACTTTACTAAATTCTTGATACAATTTTTCTGAATGAAGGAATCAATTTGGTTCTTTACTGATAGTTAGCTAATACCTCTAGCTTTAAATTGGTACACATATGTTAGTATAATATTCAATTGGTCAAAAGTTTTGAGGCAATAACGAAACTAGGTCCACAACACTCTCCCCTAAAAACCTTTTTGGCACGTTCCATGTTTTTATTCATTTATGCTCTCCCCGATGCAACGTCCAAAGAAGTGAACATTTTCGAAACTATCAATAGGTATCGTGTTGGTTGTGTTTTATAAAACAGTGGGAGCAGTATAACTAAAACAACAACAAAAATAGAGCCTGTCTGTATATGTCAATTGGGTAAATTAGTTGTCGTTAATTAAATTGAGACTATCAGGCAGGCTCCGGTTTTCACATTCACTTTGCGTTTTAACTTTTCAGCAAAAAGTATGACTTTTCATTTCGAGGCGCTCTGGAATCCATTTTTGTGAATTCGTTTACACTTTGTACTGTTAAGCGCGAAATTCACTGCTGTTATACCCACGCGTTAGTGCCAGAGTAACAGAGACTTATCGATAGCCAAATCGGGCTGCCACAGCTTTTCGGAGCAATTCACTTTTTTGTTTTTGCCCTGACCAATTTTGCAGATCCAATTTTTAAGTTGGTTTAAAAAAAAATTATTTATAAAAAGGGCACAAGCTCAATTGCCCAGTTAATAGTGTCAAATTCGTGTTAATGCATCAATCAGTCATTTCTTTTTTTCCTTTTTCAATTAAGATTTGTTGAGTTGTTTAAAAAGACGTTTACTTTTCATTTCGTCGAGGAATTTGTTGCCAATTTCAAAATTGGATCTGCGAAATTGGTCAGGCTGTCGATAAGTCTCTGTTGAACATAACAGAGGCCTTTTTGTATAAGATAGCACTAACGCGTCGGTATGACAGCAGTAAATTTCGCGCTTAACAGTAAAAATGGTAAACGAATTCACATAAGTGGATTCCAGAGCGCGTCAAAATGAAAAGTCATACTTTTTGCTGAAAATTAAAACGCAAAGTGAATGTGAAAACCGGAGCCTGCCTGTATGATTTTTCGAGGTCCCCGAAATAGGCATTTTTTGTGAAACGACTGAATCATTGGACTGAAATCTTTTACCACCGAGCCATTTCTTCGTGACTAGGGACTACATATATCCAGAAAATAAAGTGGGTGAGGGAGCAGTTCGTAACCTAATTCATGGATTTTGACTGCACCCTTGCATTGTTATGGTGAAAAAGATTTTTTTCTTGGCCAAATGCTGTCGTTTCATTTTCAAATCCTTATTATATCAATGCAGTTAGTTTGCATAATATTCGCCACTGTTTTTTCCAACAAACGTGCATTCCAACAAACAGTCGCAATGACTTTATTGGCTGAAAAACGCAACCATATAAAATTATCCCACAGTCTAGTCTCCAGACACCAAACCAAATTAAAGTCACCGTCAAGTACGGTGTCGGTTCAGTTAGGGATTGGGGGTGTTTTCCTAAAAATGGAGTTGATCCCTTGATGTTTATTGATGGAATAGTTCGATATTTAAGCATTCTGGAACAGAATCTTCCAAAATATGGGTCTTGCTGGCAAAAAATGAATTTTCCAGCAAGAAAATTACCCAAAACGACGTATGTTTTGGTCAAAAATTGGATGTAAAGGAAAAATTTTCAGTCCATGAAGTATCCACCACAATCTCCCGATATGAATAAAAAAAGTATGGAGCCATGTAATTTCGGAGCTGGTGAAATATGCGGTCCCTCCAAGTGAAATGGTGGAGTTGTGGGAGAAGAAAAAGTTTTAGGTTACGCTATTCCCCCTGAAATGGTGCAACGGTACACCCATAAAGTGCCAAATCGCATTGGAGGACTACAAAAATTAAAAGGGCTATGGACACATTATTAAAATGGACACATTAAAGTTTAGAATAGTTTTTCTAAAGACAAAAAGACCGATAACTTTGGTGGAGTAAAGAGTTTTATATTTGCGGCGGGGCGAAAAAGGGGACGTTCTTGCTTCGACTTCAATTTTAACATTATTATTTCAAATTTCATACATTTCATTCTAAGCCTAGCTAACCTACGGTGGCAAAGCGGGGCGAATTCGCTTTGGGCGAAAGAGAGAGCTTTCAGTTCGCTCCCGCCTTGCCCTAACCTACTTACACTAGACTTCAAACTTCAAATCAAATTCAACAATCTTAACAAACAAAAAACATTTAATATTTACGACGACATGACGAAACACCGGCCCCGTTGAAGGCCTGCGCGGCTTCAACCGATTGGTAGCGGCGCCAGCTTATGGATGGCCCGCCTAAATACCGCTCCGTCACTCCTCCTAAGATCGACGACCCTGACCATGCCGTCCTCCCCGGCGTGCGTGGCGATTACTCTGCCCAGGAGCCACTCCTGTGGAGGCATGTTGTCCTCGGCCACGAGGACGAGGTCTCCCTCCATAACGTCGGGCTTCCGTTGGTGCCACTTGCCCCGAATTTGCAGGCCCAGGACATGTTCTAGGGACCATCGCCGCCAGAACGTTTGCCTGACTGACGGGCAAGTCGCCATCGCCGCAAGCAGCTGAGACCCTCCTGGTCCGGAGTCCGAAGTGCTGGAGGGGCGATGAGCGACCCGCCTGTCAGCAGGTGCCCGGGCGTGAGTGCCTCGCCGTCGCTGGGGTCCTGGCTGATGGCTCCTAGCGGCCTGGAGTTCAGGACGGCCTCGATCCCGACGAGGACTGTGGCGAGCTCCTCGGCGGTCAATAACGCGCTGCCTACCGCCCGTAGGAGTAGGCTCTTCGCAGATTTGACACCTGCCTCCCAGAGTCCTCCCATGTGTGGCGCCCGAGGCGGTATGAACGCAAATTCGCATCCGTTTTTTGATGCGAATCCTCGAACTGCGTCCGCCCCGTCCTCGAGCGCCTTCTGCAGAGCGCTGAGGTGACCGCTCGCTCCGACGAAATTCGTCCCGTTGTCGCAATGGACGATCTGGGGATATCCTCGGCGCCCAACGAACCTTTGGAAAGCCAATAAAAATGAGTCAGTAGTCAAATCAGTTACAAGTTCTAGGTGAACCGCTTTGGACGCAAAACAAACAAAGAGCGCGATATAGGACTTGTATGGGGGCCTTCCTCGAATTTTCAATGTCGTCGAGACGGGGCCACAAAAATCAACGCCGCAAACCGAAAATGGGCGGAGAGCACGGAGCCGGTCTGCAGGTAAATTTCCCATAAGTTGCGTCAGCAGTCGAGGCTTGCACTTAAAGCAGCGGATACATGATCGAACTGTCTGACTGCAGACCTCCTGAGGGTTTACTACCCAAACACTCTGTCGAAGGAAGCTCACAAGTGCTCGTGGGCCGACATGAAAATTCGTATGGTGCAGATGACGAACATAGCTACGCACGAATTGCGAGCGCTTCGTCAAAAGCAGCGGAAACTTGGCATCGTATGATATAGGAGCTTTTGCTAGTCGCCCCCCTACTCTCAACAACGAAAAATTACACCAAGTACCTTTGGCTTCATGGATGAATGGGTTCAACCTCTGAAGACTAGGACCAACTCTAGATCCTTTCCGAACTTTCTCGATTTCCTCACAATACTCGTGATGTTGGAGAATTTCAACAATTTTGCGAAAGGCTTCATCGTATTCGGTCGGTGAAACCGCTTTTTCGAACGTTATGCTCGGGTTCTTACATTTTCTTATAAAGCGGAACATATGACAAAACACTCTAAGCAGCTTGAGGTGTGACGAGAATCCCTCGATGACATCTACCAAATCCGAAATTTCGACGGCTGCGGTCAGCCCGACCACGTTCTTCCGTTTCTCCAGCTCAACATCTTCCGAAGGCTCGAAATGAGGGTTTTTAGGCCAGGTTTCTTCTTCATCCTTCAAAAATGATGGTCCTTCAAACCAGATTGACTGGGCGATTTCTTGTACGTCACAACCTCTTGACACAATATCTGCTGGGTTCTGTTTTGTAGGGACATGTCGCCACGTAGCTTCATCTGACCACTCCTGAATCTCAGCCACCCTATTCGAAACGAACGTCGACAACGTAGATGGATGCGACCGAATCCAGTGAAGAGTTACTTCAGAGTCTGACCAATAAACAGCTCGTTCGATAGGTACCTTTAATAGGGGCTTGATTCTGTGACAGAGATCCGCGAGAAGGTGAGCGGCACATAACTCAAGCCGTGGGATCGTTTTGGTCTTGAGCGGCGCTACTTTGGACTTTGAAGTCAACAACGATATTTTTAAACCTTCTGCAGTTCTGCTACGGATATAGACGCACGCTCCATAAGCTCTCATGGAGGCGTCGGCGAAGGCATGTAACTGGACCGGTGACATCGGATCGGTATACACGAACCGAGGTATAGATATCTCCCAATCTAGTTTGTTAAGCCAAAGTTCCTGCAATAGGATCTTGCCCTTTATGACGATGGGACTCAACAATCCAAGGGGTCGAACAACTTCGCGGTCACCGACAGTATGTTCCGTTTTGTCGCTCGAAGAACCATGACTTCATTGTCAATTTTAAACTGAAAGGCATCTTCCTTAGGCAACCATGAGATTCCTAACGCCTTAGTCGATTCTGAATCCGAGATCGTTATGGGCTTTGCTGTGCTCTCAGATGCGGTGATCTCAGGTGAGTTCGAAAACCACTTCGCTAACTCAAACCCTGCGGTCTGAAGAACCTGAGATACTTCGGACTTAATTGCCCTTAGCTCCTCTACGCATGCAGCACCAGTCAACATGTCATCGACGTAAAAGTCGGACCCAATAACATTAGCAGCTTTAGGGAATGATAGCTTCGCAGACTCACTCAACCTTTTTAAACACCGGATAGCCAAGAAGGGGGCTGGTCCAGTCCCATAAGTCACGGTGTTAAGCTTGTATAATCTCAAGGACTCAGATGGGTCTCTTCTCCACACTATCAGCTGAAACTGCCTATCCGCTTCATTCACCATTACTTGGCGATACATCTTTTTTACATCGGCAGTCAGGGCGAACCTGTGCAGCCGGAAGCGGAGCAGCGTTGAATATAATTCCTCTTGAATGGTCGGTCCGACCATCAGAATCTCATTCAAGGCCACCTGAGAGGACGTCTTCGACGACGCATCGAACACGACACGAAGTTTGGTGGACGTACTTTGGGGCCGAAGGACACATTGATGTGGAATTACGTAATGTGGAGTAGAAGGAATCGTATTGTCAGTCGGCGACATATGACCCAAGGAGAGGTACTCTCTTCAATCTTCTTTCGAGCGACAAAAACCGCCGTTTAGCAACCTCAAAGGAGTTGCCCAAACAATTTGGATCTGATTTAAACGGCAGCCTTACTTCGAACCGACCTGATGGCAATACCTGAGTCGTCTTCCGAAAGTGATTTTCACATAACGTGTGTTCAGGCGAAATAATTTGCTTTGAAGATGGCATCTCTTCCAATGACCAGAATTTTTGCAAGGTCCTATCAATGGAGACTAACGACTCTTCACTGCAACTCAAACTGTTTGCAGTTTGAGGGGCAGGAGTTTTGGAAACATATTTTCCCGACACAACCCAGCCAAGAAGGGTCTTTTGAAGAGTTGGATAGTCAGGGCCTTGCTTAATTTGACCAACAGCTAATAGCTCAAAGAATGATTCAGCTCCAATCAGCATGTCTATTCGTTGTGGCTTGTAGAAATAGGGGTCTGCCAGTGGTAGGTTCTCTGGGATTTTCCAATCAGTTACATTAACTGACTGGTCTGGGTGATAACCTGAAATGGATTTCAGGATCCAAAAGTCAAAGGAGAACTCACTACCATTTATGCGCGACTTCACCACAGTGTGTATTTTATTCTTTACTTGAGAATTGGATTCACCAATACCAAGCAAGGTTATACACGACTCCTCTCTACGGATCTGTAAGCGGTGGGCTAGGTCTTCCGTGATGAAGTTTGTTTGGGATCCAGAGTCAAGGAGAGCTCTGGCCAAAATGTGTTCACCATTTTTTGTTGTGACGCTTACGATCGACGTATCCAAAATCACCCTGTCCAACGAAGTCGCATGCAGAGCATGAGAGGTGGAAGGGTGATCCTGATTTAAAGGAGGAGACGAACTCTCTGGGGGTGGCGGCAACGCGAGGCTATTATCAGTCACTGTGTATCGATGCAACAATGTGTGATGTGAGCGGCCACATACTCGACATTTGGCGACCTTGCATCGTACAACAGTGTGACCCTTTTGCAGACAATTAATACATAAGGATGCAGACTTTGTAAACTCGAACCTTTGCATAACCGAGAGACGTGAAAATGGCGTGCAGTTGGCCACTACATGGTCTCCCGAATTGCAATAGCTGCATGTCCGCTGAGCTCTACTGTTGGGGGAGTGGAAGAACAAGCAAATGAACTGCGATTGTGCGACTTGCTTGGCATGACTTTGTCGTGCCTTGGCTTTGTCGATTCTTCCGCAGACAAATGCTGGTATCGACGATTTAAAACTTTTTCAAAGTCGGACCAAAGCGGCAACTTTTCGAAGTCAAGCTGTTCTTCCCACTTCTGTCTAGTCACTGTGTCGACTCTGTCTAAAACGAGATGAATGAGCATTGCATTCGAAATCTTCGTATCGTCTCCTATCGATAGTAATGAACCATAGATTGACGACACTGTATCGATGAGTCTCCTTAGGGACGATGCGGACTGTTGCGAGATTTTTGGCAGATTAAACAGTGCGGAGACTTGGTTCGAAAATATTAAACACTCGTTGTCGTATACTCGCTTTAGGCTGGCCATGGCCTTTGCGTAATTATCCTCGGTGACTTGGAACGCCTTTATTGTTCCTAATGCTTCATTAGAGAGGCACGAAATCATATGATTAAATTTTTCGATCACCGGTATACTGTCATCATTATGAACCAGAGTCTCAAAGAGGCTAATAAAATTTTTAAACTCCGAATATTTACCACTAAACTTTGGTAGGGCCAATTTCGGAAGTCGAGCACGAGTTGGGGCCGTAGAAGCTGATACCGAGGGCGGCGTATCGCTTGTTAGCTTCAAAGCATCGATAACCGACATTATCTTTGCTTTCGTTACAATTGCCATTTCTTCCAGCTCGGCTCCAAATTCATCTTTACTATCGATTTCTTCTATTTGCTCCTGCAATAGAAGAATTCAGAACATCGAGTCTGCATTGTAGCTCTGTCAATTGCAATGGAATCAACCCACTCTCTAAGCGATCCTCTAAGCGGCGAATGCTTTTGACTCGGATTTTGAGCTTATTTTTTAAGTCATCTAGAACAGACTTATTTTCTTGTGCCATTTTACTATTTTTAATCTACGCGACGAAAACCAATATTTTTGTAGATAAATAAATAATAAATATCCAAACAAGAACGAAAATCGAGAACGACAATAATTGAATGTCGAGGCACGAGGTGTATAGTTGGTTGCAAGTGACAGCCGAAAACAATATACCCTGAGAATGTAGGGTAGCGCGTCACTGGCAAAGTGATAACAAAAAGAATATACCCTCGAAAAACAGGGTAGCGCGTCACTTTGCGCTCCGTTTTGATCAAGCGCGGCAACGGAATTCTCCCACCAAATACACAGCAAGCAACGGTGGATAAGCGAAAGCGAGAGACGAAAGAATGCACCGGTGCAGCTGCTTGTATGTATGTATGTAGGTATGTGTGGATGTAACTGTTATACCGCGGCTTGGGTTAACGAACCAACTATTTTGGCGAATATCAAACAACGAGAGGGGAACGGGGGGGGCGACAGTGATTGCGGTAAATGATATATATAATTGTGCGTCCAAATAGCGGTTCAAATAGAGTATATGTATGTATATATGTTATATATGTATGTGCACTAAGAAATTAAATGCATGCAAATCAAACTCTACTATATCATACTTCTGTGCCAAGAATTGAAAGCGAGGTGCAATTTTTCCAGCACAAGACAATTTATATGTATGTTTGTATGTATGTCTTCGGCTCTAGCTTTCAATTTTTTGCACAAATACCTCAGGCTCTGCGTGTGGATCTTTGAGTCCAGCTGCCACTTTCCTTTTGCAAATTGTGCAATCGCACGGGGCCATTCGTCCTCTCCTCTTGGTTTTTTGGCAACGGTGGCTGATGGTGGGGCAGCAGGTAATCTGCAGGGTATCAGCAACGGTGAAGCAGCAGGCAATCAGCAGGGAGCAGGAACGGTGAAGCAGCAGGCAGGTTAGGGTATTACGCGACCGACACGATGTTTTGGCTTGAACACACCACGACGCGGGCAACTATACAAAACACTTTTATTCTATACTAGAATAAATTGCTATAGCACTTGTAGCTGTGTATGTATGTATATATATTTTTAATTGTGTCACTGTCACTTATTTGTTGCCTTTTAATATTTTCTCTTTACAGTCCACCCGGGGGCGCCATGAAAATTTAGAATAGTTTTTCTAAAGACAAAAAGACCGATAACTTTGGTGGAGTAAAGAGTTTTATATTTGCGGCGGGGCGAAAAAGGGGACGTTCTTGCTTCGACTTCAATTTTAACATTATTATTTCAAATTTCATACATTTCATTCTAAGCCTAGCCCTACGGTGGCAAAGCGGGGCGAATTCGCTTTGAGCGAAAGAGAGAGCTTTCAGTTCGCTCCCGCCTTGCCCTAACCTACTTACACTAGACTTCAAACTTCAAATCAAATTCAACAATCTTAACAAACAAACAACATTTAATATTTACGACGACATGACGAAACAAAATTATTAATACAAATATTTGTTTAAAATATAGCCGCAGTGCAAAACTGTTACATTTGCCTTTTTTATACCCGTAAAATTTTCCGACCCCATAAAGTATATAAATTCTTGATCAGTATCAATAGCCGAGTCGATAGAGCAATGTCTGTCTGTCCGTCTGTCTGTCTGTCTGTCTGTCCGTCCCGATGAGTTCTAGTTCCTAGTTCTCAGAGACTATAAGAGCTAGAGCAACCAAATTTTGTTTCCAGACTCATGTGATATCACACTGTTACAAGTGTATTTCGGAATTTCGCCCCGCCCCCTTCCGCCTCCACAAAGGACGAAAATCTGTGGCAGCCACAATTTTGAAGATACGATAAAACTAAAAACGCAGTATCGTAGAGAATGTATCTATCAGATTGCCGAATCTGAACCAGATCGGATCCATAGCCAGAATAAAGAAATTAATTTTCAGTTGCTTCCCCCACCTCCTCTGGCGCTGCTGACGCTACTCATTCTCTTTCTCGCTCGCACACACTTTGCCCTGTGCAATGCGCGAGCCACCCCTAGCGGAGGAGATGTAGAATCTAAATGGTAGATGTAGAATATCTGTTCTATATGTATAATCTACATTTTAGATGTAAAATTTTAAAATTTCTATTTAAATTTCAATCATAGGCTCACAAATTTATATACTGACTGAGTACGGGTATACAAGTAGAGTCGCGACTAGACTCGAAAAAAGGTCACTTTACTAAATTCTTGATACAATTTTTCTGAATGAAGGAATCAATTTGGTTCTTTACTGATAGTTAGCTAATACCTCTAGCTTTAAATTGGTACACATATGTTAGTATAATATTCAATTGGTCAAAAGTTTTGAGGCAATAACGAAACTAGGTCCACAACATCTCCCCTAAAAACCTTTTTGGCACGTTCCATGTTTTTATTCATTTATGCTCTCCCCGATGCAACGTCCAAAGAAGTGAACATTTTCGAAACTATCAATAGGTATCGTGTTGGTTGTGTTTTATAAAACAGTGGGAGCAGTATAACTAAAACAACAACAAAAATAGAGCCTGTCTGTATATGTCAATTGGGTAAATTAGTTGTCGTTCATTAAATTGAGACTATCAGGCAGGCTCCGGTTTTCACATTCACTTTGCGTTTTACTTTTCAGCAAAAAGTATGACTTTTCATTTCGAGGCGCTCTGGAATCCATTTTTGTGAATTCGTTTACACTTTGTACTGTTAAGCGCGAAATTCACTGCTGTTATACCCACGCGTTAGTGCCAGAGTAACAGAGACTTATCGATAGCCAAATCGGGCTGCCACAGCTTTTCGGAGCAATTCACTTTTTGTTTTGACTGCACCCTTGCATTGTTATGGTGAAAAAGATTTTTTTCTTGGCCAAATGCTGTCGTTTCATTTTCAAATCCTTATTATATCAATGCAGTTAGTTTGCATAATATTCGCCACTGTTTTTTCCAACAAACGTGCATTCCAACAAACAGTCGCAATGACTTTATTGGCTGAAAAACGCAACCATATAAAATTATCCCACAGTCTAGTCT
Organism: Drosophila subsilvestris; assembly: GCA_035043285.1. Lineage (NCBI taxonomy): Eukaryota > Metazoa > Arthropoda > Insecta > Diptera > Drosophilidae > Drosophila > Drosophila subsilvestris. Next base: position 790,439 of record JAWNNB010001592.1, on the reverse strand, counting down.
CCAGACACCAAACCAAATTAAAGTCACCGTCAAGTACGGTGTCGGTTCAGTTAGGGATTGGGGGTGTTTTCCTAAAAATGGAGTTGATCCCTTGATGTTTATTGATGGAATAGTTCGATATTTAAGCATTCTGGAACAGAATCTTCCAAAATATGGGTCTTGCTGGCAAAAAATGAATTTTCCAGCAAGAAAATTACCCAAAACGACGTATGTTTTGGTCAAAAATTGGATGTAAAGGAAAAATTTTCAGTCCATGAAGTATCCACCACAATCTCCCGATATGAATAAAAAAAGTATGGAGCCATGTAATTTCGGAGCTGGTGAAATATGCGGTCCCTCCAAGTGAAATGGTGGAGTTGTGGGAGAAGAAAAAGTTTTAGGTTACGCTATTCCCCCTGAAATGGTGCAACGGTACACCCATAAAGTGCCAAATCGCATTGGAGGACTACAAAAATTAAAAGGGCTATGGACACATTATTAAAAAATTATTAATACAAATATTTGTTTAAAATATAGCCGCAGTGCAAAACTGTTACATTTGCCTTTTTTATACCCGTACTCACAAAGAATTAAGGGGTATATTGTATTTGTGGTAAAAGTGGATGTGTGTAACGCAGAGAAGGAAAATTTTCCGACCCCATAAAGTATATAAATTCTTGATCAGTATCAATAGCCGAGTCGATAGAGCCATGTCTGTCTGTCCGTCCGTCTGTCCGTCTGTCTGTCTGTCCGTCCCGATGAGCGCCTGGATCTCAGAGACTATAAAAGCTAGAGCAACCAAATTTTGTTTCCAGACTCATGTGATATCACACTGTTACATTTTTAAATTTTTTTTAAATTCAGGTCAAAGTTGAAAAAAAAAAGGTACTAATGTACTAATGAAACTATATACTCAGGTACACTCAATAATTTAAACATTTTTAAGTTTTCGCTACCTAAATTATGTTGTTAGCTATTAATCCATTTGCAGGTAAGTCTTTTTAACTTCGACCTACCTTTTTCAAAAGTTTTTTAGCATTGCATATGCAGGTTGGCCGTTATATTTGATCTGAATTTGACCAAGTTTTTAACCTGCTTTGTATTTTGCCAAAGGGTGGTATGTGCACATGTATATATATTGAAGTCCTTTTTTTGATGATTTCTTAATTGCAGAGGAAAATTTGGAATATGGCATTTCCCCATTGCATGCAAGAATAAGATGGATGGAGTTTATTTAAAAACTTGCATATACTATCCCGCGAACGGAAGAATCTTTTGATGATAGCATGCCAGCCAAAGAGAAACATAAACACAGGAAAAAAAGTATTCAAGACGAATTCTTTGCGAAACTTGGACTGAGGTCGACTGCCCCAAATATGGATACGGGAATACAAACGATGGAAACTCATCCCGGAAATTCTTTAAGGAACACGAAATTAAAGCAAAAATAACTGGAGTGGATCCAAAGATTAGCTGTAATTTTGAATATTTTAAGCTGCAAGGACAAAATTAACAGCCGCAAATTTGGCGAATATGCCTCGAAGACTGCAGGGTTGTTATTTGAAAAGTATCCAGAAAAGAAGCTTACTCCAACGCTTCATAAAATTTTGGCGCACGGTCAAATTTTAATAGAACATCAGAGCCTTCCAATTGGAGAGATGTCAGAAGAGGCCCAGGAAACGAGAAACAAGGATTACAATAAATTCAGGTACATGAATACTTGTAAAATATCACGAACAAGGCAAAACCAGGATCTTTTCAACATGTTGGCAGCCTCTTCAGATCCATTTATTTAATCTATTAGACATGTGAATCCAAAAAATAATTAGAAAGTATTTAGAAATTCAGAAATGTTAAGATTATTGGATATTCCTAACGATCAATCGGAAATAGATGCATGTTTTATAGAAAACCAAAAATAAGACCATTAAAAATTTTTTTTTCTTTTTTTGTAAATTTAGCTTAAGTTCAAAATTAAATGTGAAATAACTTTTTATAGTATAATAGGCCATTAAAAATTCATTATCGATCCGAAAAACTTGGAATTTATCATTTTGCATAGGAAAATATGCACTGGTAACAAAGTTCAACTTTGGCTATTTATTGTAAAGCTTTTATATATTGTAGCACCATGTACTTTTGCAGACTAAGTTCTGAAAGATTTTCCTTTTAAACGCAGTTTATTTCATGAAGATATCTTGATTCGTTCGGAAGTTATTAATTTAGCAAGCTGAAATGGCGCCGCTCACTCCATTAAATGCAATGAATGTAGTCGTCCGGCGCATTTAAAGTGCGCTAATATCCGTGCCAGCTACTACACATGAAAGCACTGCGACTCTGACTACGATGATTGTTGTTGAAAAGTGTCATCCATTTTTTCCTTTATGCCAGTAGGCTCTTAAAGTAAATAAACTTTAAATTTCTCGTTTTTTGTGGTGATTTTCTTTCATATTTTTTTAATTTTAAGCGGATTTTTCACTATATTTATACCCGTACTCAAAAAGAGTTAAGGGGTATACTGTATTTGTGGTAAAAATGGATGTGTGTAACGCAGAGAAGGAAACTTTTCCGACCCCATAAAGTATATATATTCTTGATCAGTATCAATAGCCGAGTCGATAGAGCCATGTCTGTCTGTCCGTCTGTCTGTCTGTCCGTCCCGATGAGCGCCTAGTTATCAGAGACTATAAGAGCTAGAGCAACCAAATTTTGTTTCCAGACTCATGTGATATCACACTGTTACAAGTGTATTTCAGAATTTCGCCCCGCCCCCTTCCGCCTCCACAAAGGACGAAAATCTGTGGCAGCCACAATTTTGAAGATACGATAAAACTAAAAACGCAGTATCGTAGAGAATGTATCTATCAGATTGCCGAATCTGAACCAGATCGGATCCATAGCCACAATAAAGAAATTAATTTTCAGTTGCTTCCCCCACCTCCTCTGGCGCTGCTGACGCTACTCATTCTCTTTCTCGCTCGCACACACTTTGCCCTGTGCAATGTGCGAGCGAATCTAGAACGCATGGTAGATGTAGAATATCTGTTCTACATGTATAATCTACATTTTAGATGTAGATGTAGTTAACAGATGTAGCAAAAAAACTTAAAATGTAAAATTTTAAAATTTCTATTTAAATTTCAATCATAGGCTCACAAATTTATATACTGACTGAGTACGGGTATACAAGTAGAGTCGCGACTAGACTCGAAAAAAGGTCACTTTACTAAATTCTTGATACAATTTTTCTGAATGAAGGAATCAATTTGGTTCTTTACTGATAGTTAGCTAATACCTCTAGCTTTAAATTGGTACACATATGTTAGTATAATATTCAATTGGTCAAAAGTTTTGAGGCAATAACGAAACTAGGTCCACAACACTCTCCCCTAAAAACCTTTTGGCACGTTCCATGTTTTTATTCATTTATGCTCTCCCCGATGCAACGTCCAAAGAAGTGAACATTTTCGAAACTATCAATAGGTATCGTTTTGGTTGTGTTTTATAAAACAGTGGGAGCAGTATAACTAAAACAACAACAAAAATAGAGCCTGTCTGTATATGTCAATTGGGTAAATTAGTTGTCGTTCATTAAATTGAGACTATCAGGCAGGCTCCGGTTTTCACATTCACTTTGCGTTTTACTTTTCAGCAAAAAGTATGACTTTTCATTTCGAGGCGCTCTGGAATCCATTTTTGTGAATTCGTTTACACTTTGTACTGTTAAGCGCGAAATTCACTGCTGTTATACCCACGCGTTAGTGCCAGAGTAACAGAGACTTATCGATAGCCAAATCGGGCTGCCACAGCTTTTCGGAGCAATTCACTTTTTTGTTTTTGCCCTGACCAATTTTGCAGATCCAATTTTTAAGATGGTTTAAACAAAAATTATTTATAAAAAGGGCACAAGCTCAATTGCCCAGTTAATAGTGTCAAATTCGTGTTAATGCATCAATCAGTCATTTCTTATTTTCCTTTTTCAAATAAGATTTGTTGAGTTGTTTAAAAAGACGTTTACTTTTCATTTCGTCGAAGAATTTGTTGCCAATTTCAAAATTGGATCTGTGAAATTGGTCAGGACAAAAAAAAAAGAGCACAGGTGTTCACAGCAATTCATTGCTGTGAACAGCTGTGGCAGCCCGATTTGGCTGTCGATAAGTCTCTGTTGAACATAACAGAGGCCTTTTTGTATGAGCTAGCACTAACGCGTCGGTATGACAGCAGTAAATTTCGCGCTTAACAGTAAAAATGGTAAACGAATTCACATAAGTGGATTCCAGAGCGCGTCAAAATGAAAAGTCATACTTTTTGCTGAAAATTAAAACGCAAAGTGAATGTGAAAACCGGAGCCTGCCTGTATGATTTTTCGAGGTCCCCGAAATAGGCATTTTTTTTGAAACGACTGAATCATTGGACTGAAATCTCTTACCACCGAGCCATTTCTTCGTGACTAGGGACTACATATATCCAGAAAATAAAGTGGGTGAGGGAGCAGTTCGTAACCTAATTCATGGATTTTGACTGCACCCTTGCATTGTTATGGTGAAAAAGATTTTTTTCTTGGCCAAATGCTGTCGTTTCTTTTTCAAATCCTTATTATATCGATGCAATTAGTTTGCATAATATTCGCCACTGTTTTTTCCAACAAACGTGCATTCCAACAAACAGTCGCAATGACTTTATTGGCTGAAAAACGCAACCATATAAAATTATCCCACAGTCTAGTCTCCAGACACCAAACCAAATTAAAGTCACCGTCAAGTACGGTGTCGGTTCAGTTAGGGATTGGGGGTGTTTTCCTAAAAATGGAGTTGATCCCTTGATGTTTATTGATGGAATAGTTCGATATTTAAGCATTCTGGAACAGAATCTTCCAAAATATGGGTCTTGCTGGCAAAAAATGAATTTTCCAGCAAGAAAATTACCCAAAACGACGTATGTTTTGGTCAAAAATTGGATGTAAAGGAAAAATTTTCAGTCCATGAAGTATCCACCACAATCTCCCGATATGAATAAAAAAAGTATGGAGCCATGTAATTTCGGAGCTGGTGAAATATGCGGTCCCTCCAAGTGAAATGGTGGAGTTGTGGGAGAAGAAAAAGTTTTAGGTTACGCTATTCCCCCTGAAATGGTGCAACGGTACACCCATAAAGTGCCAAATCGCATTGGAGGACTACAAAAATTAAAAGGGCTATGGACACATTATTAAAAAATTATTAATACAAATATTTGTTTAAAATATAGCCGCAGTGCAAAACTGTTACATTTGCCTTTTTTATACCCGTACTCACAAAGAGTTAAGGGGTATATTGTATTTGTGGTAAAAGTGGATGTGTGTAACGCAGAGAAGGAAAATTTTCCGACCCCATAAAGTATATAAATTCTTGATCAGTATCAATAGCCGAGTCGATAGAGCCATGTCTGTCTGTCCGTCCGTCTGTCCGTCTGTCTGTCTGTCCGTCCCGATGAGCGCCTGGATCTCAGAGACTATAAAAGCTAGAGCAACCAAATTTTGTTTCCAGACTCATGTGATATCACACTGTTACAAGTGTATTTCAGAATTTCGCCCCGCACCCTTCCGCCTCCACAAAGGACGAAAATCTGTGGCAGCCACAATTTTGAAGATACGATAAAACTAAAAACGCAGTATCGTAGAGAATGTATCTATCAGATTGCCGAATCTGAACCAGATCGGATCCATAGCCAGAATAAAGAAATTAATTTTCAGTTGCTTCCCCCACCTCCTCTGGCGCTGCTGACGCTACTCATTCTCTTTCTCGCTCGCACACACTTTGCCCTGTGCAATGCGCGAGCCACCCCTAGCGGAGGAGATGTAGAATCTAAATGGTAGATGTAGAATATCTGTTCTACATGTATAATCTACATTTTAGATGTACAATTTTAAAATTTCTATTTAAATTTCAATCATAGGCTCACAAATTTATATACTGACTGAGTACGGGTATACAAGTAGAGTCGCGACTAGACTCGAAAAAGGTCACTTTACTAAATTCTTGATACAATTTTTCTGAATGAAGGAATCAATTTGGTTCTTTACTGATAGTTAGCTAATACCTCTAGCTTTAAATTGGTACACATATGTTAGTATAATATTCAATTGGTCAAAAGTTTTGAGGCAATAACGAAACTAGGTCCACAACACTCTCCCCTAAAAACCTTTTTGGCACGTTCCATGTTTTTATTCATTTATGCTCTCCCCGATGCAACGTCCAAAGAAGTGAACATTTTCGAAACTATCAATAGGTATCGTGTTGGTTGTGTTTTATAAAACAGTGGGAGCAGTATAACTAAAACAACAACAAAAATAGAGCCTATCTGTATATGTCAATTGGGTAAATTAGTTGTCGTTCATTAAATTGAGACTATCAGGCAGGCTCCGGTTTTCACATTCACTTTGCGTTTTACTTTTCAGCAAAAAGTATGACTTTTCATTTCGAGGCGCTCTGGAATCATTTTTGTGAATTCGTTTACACTTTGTACTGTTAAGCGCGAAATTCACTGCTGTTATACCCACGCGTTAGTGCCAGAGTAACAGAGACTTATCGATAGCCAAATCGGGCTGCCACAGCTTTTCGGAGCAATTCACTTTTTTGTTTTTGCCCTGACCAATTTTGCAGATCCAATTTTTAAGTTGGCTTAAACAAAAATTATTTATAAAAAGGGCACAAGCTCAATTGCCCAGTTAATAGTGTCAAATTCGTGTTAATGCATCAATCAGTCATTTCTGTTTTTCCTTTTTCAATTAAGATTTGTTGAGTTGTTTAAAAATACGTTTACTTTTCATTTCGTCGAGGAATTTGTTGCCAATTTCAAAATTGGATCTGCGAAATTGGTCAGGACAAAAAAAAAAGAGCACAGGTGTTCACAGCAATTCATTGCTGTGAACAGCTGTGGCAGCCCGATTTGGCTGTCGATAAGTCTCTGTTGAACATAACAGAGGCCTTTTTGTATGAGCTAGCACTAACGCGTCGGTATGACAGCAGTAAATTTCGCGCTTAACAGTAAAAATGGTAAACGAATTCACATAAGTGGATTCCAGAGCGCGTCAAAATGAAAAGTCATACTTTTTGCTGAAAATTAAAACGCAAAGTGAATGTGAAAACCGGAGCCTGCCTGTATGATTTTTCGAGGTCCCCGAAATAGGCATTTTTTGTGAAACGACTGAATCATTGGACTGAAATCTTTTACCACCGAGCCATTTCTTCGTGACTAGGGACTACATATATCCAGAAAATAAAGTGGGTGAGGGAGCAGTTCGTAACCTAATTCATGGATTTTGACTGCACCCTTGCATTGTTATGGTGAAAAAGATTTTTTTCTTGGCCAAATGCTGTCGTTTCTTTTTCAAATCCTTATTATATCGATGCAATTAGTTTGCATAATATTCGCCACTGTTTTTTCCAACAAACGTGCATTCCAACAAACAGTCGCAATGACTTTATTGGCTGAAAAACGCAACCATATAAAATTATCCCACAATCTAGTCTCCAGACACCAAACCAAATTAAAGTCACCGTCAAGTACGGTGTCGGTTCAGTTAGGGATTGGGGGTGTTTTCCTAAAAATGGAGTTGATCCCTTGATGTTTATTGATGGAATAGTTCGATATTTAAGCATTCTGGAACAGAATCTTCCAAAATATGGGTCTTGCTGGCAAAAAATGAATTTTCCAGCAAGAAAATTACCCAAAACGACGTATGTTTTGGTCAAAAATTGGATGTAAAGGGAAAATTTTCAGTCCATGAAGTATCCACCACAATCTCCCGATATGAATAAAAAAAGTATGGAGCCATGTAATTTCGGAGCTGGTGAAATATGCGGTCTCTCCAAGTGAAATGGTGGAGTTGTGGGAGAAGAAAAAGTTTTAGGTTACGCTATTCCCCCTGAAATGGTGCAACGGTACACCCATAAAGTGCCAAATCGCATTGGAGGACTACAAAAATTAAAAGGGCTATGGACACATTATTAAAAAATTATTAATACAAATATTTGTTTAAAATATAGCCGCAGTGCAAAACTGTTACATTTGCCTTTTTTATACCCGTACTCACAAAGAGTTAAGGGGTATATTGTATTTGTGGTAAAAGTGGATGTGTGTAACGCAGAGAAGGAAAATTTTCCGACCCCATAAAGTATATAAATTCTTGATCAGTATCAATAGCCGAGTCGATAGAGCCATGTCTGTCTGTCCGTCCGTCTGTCCGTCTGTCTGTCTGTCCGTCCCGATGAGCGCCTAGTTCTCAGAGACTATAAGAGCTAGAGCAACCAAATTTTGTTTCCAGACTCATGTGATATCACACTGTTACAAGTGTATTTCAGAATTTCGCCCCGCCCCCTTCCGCCTCCACAAAGGACGAAAATCTGTGGCAGCCACAATTTTGAAGATACGATAAAACTAAAAACGCAGTATCGTAGAGAATGTATCTATCAGATTGCCGAATCTGAACCAGATCGGATCCAAAGCCAGAATAAAGAAATTAATTTTCAGTTGCTTCCCCCACCTCCTCTGGCGCTGCTGACGCTACTCATTCTCTTTCTCGCTCGCACACACTTTGCCCTGTGCAATGCGCGAGCCACCCCTAGCGGAGGAGATGTAGAATCTAAATGGTAGATGTAGAATATCTGTTCTACATGTATAATCTACATTTTAGATGTAGATGTAGTTAACAAATGTAGCAAAAAAAACGTAAAATGTAAAATTTTAAAATTTCTATTTAAATTTCAATCATAGGCTCACAAATTTATATACTGACTGAGTACGGGTATACAAGTAGAGTCGCGACTAGACTCGAAAAAAGGTCACTTTACTAAATTCTTGATGCAATTTTTCTGAATGAAGGAATCAATTTGGTTCTTTACTGATAGTTAGCTAATACCTCTAGCTTTAAATTGGTACACATATGTTAGTATAATATTCAATTGGTCAAAAGTTTTGAGGCAATAACGAAACTAGGTCCACAACATCTCCCCTAAAAACCTTTTTGGCACGTTCCAAGTTTTTATTCATTTATGCTCTCCCCGATGCAACGTCCAAAGAAGTGAACATTTTCGAAACTATCAATAGGTATCGTGTTGGTTGTGTTTTATAAAACAGTGGGAGCAGTATAACTAAAACAACAACAAAAATAGAGCCTGTCTGTATATGTCAATTGGGTAAATTAGTTGTCGTTCATTAAATTGAGACTATCAGGCAGGCTCCGGTTTTCACATTCACTTTGCGTTTTACTTTTCAGCAAAAAGTATGACTTTTCATTTCGAGGCGCTCTGGAATCCATTTTTGTGAATTCGTTTACACTTTGTACTGTTAAGCGCGAAATTCACTGCTGTTATACCCACGCGTTAGTGCCAGAGTAACAGAGACTTATCGATAGCCAAATCGGGCTGCCACAACTTTTCGGAGCAATTCACTTTTTTGTTTTTGCCCTGACCAATTTTGCAGATCCAATTTTTAAGTTGGTTTAAACAAAAATTATTTATAAAAAGGGCACAAGCTCAATTGCCCAGTTAATAGTGTCAAATTCGTGTTAATGCATCAATCAGTCATTTCTTATTTTCCTTTTTCAAATAAGATTTGTTGAGTTGTTTAAAAAGACGTTTACTTTTCATTTCGTCGAGGAATTTGTTGCCAATTTCAAAATTGGATCTGTGAAATTGGTCAGGACAAAAAAAAAAGAGCACAGGTGTTCACAGCAATTCATTGCTGTGAACAGCTGTGGCAGCCCGATTTGGCTGTCGATAAGTCTCTGTTGAACATAACAGAGGCCTTTTTGTATGAGCTAGCACTAACGCGTCGGTATGACAGCAGTAAATTTCGCGCTTAACAGTAAAAATGGTAAACGAATTCACATAAGTGGATTCCAGAGCGCGTCAAAATGAAAAGTCATACTTTTTGCTGAAAATTAAAACGCAAAGTGAATGTGAAAACCGGAGCCTGCCTGTATGATTTTTCGAGGTCCCCGAAATAGGCATTTTTTGTGAAACGACTGAATCATTGGACTGAAATCTTTTACCACCGAGCCATTTCTTCGTGACTAGGGACTACATATATCCAGAAAATAAAGTGGGTGAGGGAGCAGTTCGTAACCTAATTCATGGATTTTGACTGCACCCTTGCATTGTTATGGTGAAAAAGATTTTTTTCTTGGCCAAATGCTGTCGTTTCTTTTTCAAATCCTTATTATATCGATGCAATTAGTTTGCATAATATTCGCCACTGTTTTTTCCAACAAACGTGCATTCCAACAAACAGTCGCAATGACTTTATTGGCTGAAAAACGCAACCATATAAAATGATCCCACAATCTAGTCTCCAGACACCAAACCAAATTAAAGTCACCGTCAAGTACGGTTTCGGTTCAGTTAGGGATTGGGGGTGTTTTCCTAAAAATGGAGTTGATCCCTTGATGTTTATTGATGGAATAGTTCGATATTTAAGCATTCTGGAACAGAATCTTCCAAAATATGGGTCTTGCTGGCAAAAAATGAATTTTCCAGCAAGAAAATTACCCAAAACGACGTATGTTTTGGTCAAAAAGTGGATGTAAAGGGAAAATTTTCAGTCCATGAAGTATCCACCACAATCTCCCGATATGAATAAAAAAAGTATGGAGCCATGTAATTTCGGAGCTGGTGAAATATGCGGTCCCTCCAAGTGAAATGGTGGAGTTGTGGGAGAAGAAAAAGTTTTAGGTTACGCTATTCCCCCTGAAATGGTGCAACGGTACACCCATAAAGTGCCAAATCGCATTGGAGGACTACAAAAATTAAAAGGGCTATGGACACATTATTAAAAAATTATTAATACAAATATTTGTTTAAAATATAGCCGCAGTGCAAAACTGTTACATTTGCCTTTTTTATACCAGTACTCACAAAGAGTTAAGGGGTATATTGTATTTGTGGTAAAAGTGGATGTGTGTAACGCAGAGAAGGAAAATTTTCCGACCCCATAAAGTATATAAATTCTTGATCAGTATCAATAGCCGAGTCGATAGAGCCATGTCTGTCTGTCCGTCCGTCTGTCCGTCTGTCTGTCTGTCCGTCCCGATGAGCGCCCCGTTCTCAGAGACTATAAAAGCTAGAGTAACCAAATTTTGTTTCCAGACTCATGTGATATCACACTGAATCAAGTTTCTTTCCAAATTGTGCCACGCCCCCCTCCGCCTTCACAAAGGACGAAAATCTGTGGCAGCCACAATTTTGAAGATACGATAAAACTAAAAACGCAGTATCGTAAGGAATGACCATATCTACCAGATAGCTAAATCTGGTACAGATCGGATCATTATTATGGCCAAAATGAAGAAATTAATTTTCAGTTGCTTCCCCCACCTCCTCTGGCGCTGCTGACGCTATTCATTCTGTCTCGCTCGCACACACTCTGCCCTGTGCAATGCGCGAGCAACCCCTAGCGGAGGAGATGTAGAATCTAAATGGTAGATGTAGAATATTTGTTCTAGATGTATTATCTACATTTTACATGTAGATGTAGTTAACAAATGTAGCAAAAAATGTAAAATTAAAATTTTTTTTTAAATTTTAATCATAATCTCATAAATTTATATACTGACTGAGTACGGGTATAAAAGTAGAGTCGCGACTAGAAGCGACTCACGTTCCTTCTCGTTTATATTTTGGTTTGGCATATTTCTTCTGACGTATTAAATGGTTTCAAATTTTCCAAAAACATAGTAAAATGATTTACCAACAAAACAAGACTAAGATCTTCAGCATGCATAAAATAGAAGACGAGATACAGACCGTTGAAGTGAGAGTACTGAATTAGTGTTACTGGTTTGCTCGTCAGTGTATATTCTTGATCAGCATCAACAGCCGAGTCGATATAGCCATGTCTGTCCGTCCGTCTGTCTGTCTGTCCATCTTGTCTGTCACCTAGTTCTCAGAGACTATAATAGCTAGAGCAACCAAATTTTGTTTCAAGAGTCATGTGATATCACACTGCTACAAGTGTATTTCAAAATTTCGCACCGCCCCCTTCCGGCTCCACAAAGGACGAAAATCTGTGGCAGCCACCATTTTTAAAGATACCAGAAAACGGAAAGAATCTGCATTACATACACAATGTAAAATATACATTTTAGATGTATAATCGACATTGTAAATGTAGATAGCAGATGTAGAAAAAATGTAAAATATAAAATATTTTAAAATTCTACATAAACCATAATCTCACAGATTTATATACTGACGGTTTTAAAAGTAAAGTCGCGTCCAGAAGCGACTCACACGTTTTTCGATCAAGTACTGCTTTTATTTAGCTGTCAGTGTGTTGGGTGACATAAAATGTTTAATTTTGTTTTGAACAAGTAGTGCCTTGATTTAGTTGTCAGTGTGTTTACGGCTCGACCAATTTTTATGAAAGCTTTTAATCGCGATTTTATTTTTGTTTGTTTGTGAATCTGAAGCCAGATATTGAATATTCCGCACATCAGAAAGTGTTGATGGGTGCTATGGATAGGGAATGGCCTCATTGTCAAGCGCTCAAGTATAAACATGAGTCAAGTGTTATGTGTTGCGCATCAGGAAAAGTACAACTACCTGAAATTGAGATACCACCGGAACCATTGAACAGCTTACTAACAGGCACGGACCAAGATTCAAACATCTTCCTGAAGTCAATTCGAAATTTCAATTCATAAATAGTCAACAATACTGCTGGAAATGGTCAACAATACAATTCCACATTTAAAAACAAAGGACAAAGGTACCACAAGGTAGGGTCATTGCTGCCAATGCCAAACGAGGCACATCATTGAATATTCCGCACATCAGAAAGTGTTGATGGGTGCTATGGATAGGGAATGGCCTCATTGTCAAGCGCTCAAGTATAAACATGAGTAAAGTGTTATGTGTTGCGCATCAGGAAAAGTACAACTGCCTGAAATTGAGATACCACCGGAACCATTGAACAGCTTACTAACAGACACGGACCAAGATTCAAACATCTTCCTGAAGTCAATTCGAAATTTCAATTCATAAATAGTCAAAAATACTGCTGGAAATGGTCAACAATACAATTCCACATTTAAAAACAAAGGACAAAGGTACCACAAGGTAGGGTCATTGCTGCCAATGCCAAACGAGGCACATCAGTTTTTAGAAATATACTTCATGGGTGAGGACCAAAATCGCGCACTCGCCAATCGCGTAGTTGCACATTGCGGTTACCATAACCTCAATTCGGCAATAAAGTTGCATATTTGGAGAGCTAGACGAATTACTTAATCAGCACAATGATTTATTGAAATTATTAAAATCACACATGCACAAATTAGAAAGTGGCAATCACGCTATTATCATCAATCTCAATAAAACACCAGATGGTGGGCACGTACGTAAATTCAATACCCCTGTGGTTGACGCGTAGATTCAATGCCTCTGTGGTTGACGATGTTTCTGGAATAATGGTTGGCGATCGCACAGCGACTCGCGAAATTGTGATTAAAAGAAAAAATAATAATCTTGAGTTCATCGCCGACACACACCGATTATATGATGCTCTCCAATATCCAATAATTTACTGGAATGGACAAGATGAATACTGTATTAATATTAAATAACAAGATCCCGCAACAGGGGTCGAAACAAACAAGAAAGTCAGTTCAATGGATTTGTATGCGTATCGTACATATGATGATTTGACGCGGTCGGGTTAACAGTATTCTACGATGTCGTGAACTGTTCCAACAATTTATTGTCGACATGTACGAAAAGATAAAGAGTGATCGACTGAAATTCATATGACTTAATCAAAAGAAACTGCGTGCAGAAGAATATATTCACTAGAGAGACGCTATCAACAATGGCGAAGCCGGTGAAATTGGTAACTCTATAATTCTTCCATAATCATATGTGGGCAGTCCACGTCATATGCAAAAATACATAGAGGATTAGAGGTGGGCATGGACATTGTTTTCTTCGTGTCACGTCGTGACACGATGGGCGTGTGCGTGTTGAAAAATTAAATTTTGTCCATGGGCGTGCGTGTTCGTTCAGAGCAAAAACGGCACGAAAAAACACGACGAGCAAAAAAACTGAAGTGTTACCGATTGTCCATCTTTGGGATTTTTGAGTGTTTTTTAGAACTAGTTTAGTGTGAAAATGAACATGAAATCCCAAAAGCTGCATAGCCATTCCAGCCAGCTGGGTTACAAGTGAGAGGGTGTTTTCTACCTCGGGAAAAATGTTAAATACACGCTTAAAAAGCTCTAACCTTGATAAATTGTTATTTTCATATGAAAACGAGAAGGAACGTGAGTCGCTTCTAGTCGCGACTCTACTTTTATACCCGTACTCATTCAGTATATAAATTTGTGAGATTATGATTGAAATTTTAATAGAAATTTTAAATATTTTACATATTTTTGCTACATCTCTTAACTACATCTTCATCTAAAATGTAAATTATACATTTAGAACAAATATTCTACATCTAACATTTAGATTCTACATCTTTTCCGCGAGATGGCGCGCATTTCACGGGGCAAAGTGTGTGCGAGCGAGAAATAGAATGAATAGCGTCAGCAGCGCTAGAGGAGGTGGGGGAAGCAACTGAAAATTAATTTTTTCCTTTTGGCTATAAAAAAAATCCGATCTTTACCAGATTTGAGAATCTAGACATGGTCATTCTCTACGATACTGCGTTTTTAGTTTTATCGTATCTTCAAAATTGTGGATGCCACAGATTTTCGTCCTTTGTGAAGGCGGAGGGGGCGTGGAAAAATTTTGAAATACACTTGTAGCAGTGTGATATCACAGGAGTCTCGAAAAAAAATTTGGTTGCTCTAGCTCTTATAGTCTCTGAGAAACAGGCGCTCATCAAGACAGACAGACATGGCTCTATCGACTCGGCTATTGATACTGATCAAGAATATATATACTTTATGGGGTCGGAAAATGTTGCTTCTCTGCGTTACGCACATCCACTTTTACCACAAATACAGTATACCCCTTAACTCTTTTTGAATACGGGTATAATAAGTAACTAAGAACCTATATGTAAGTAAAATCAATGTTAATAAGGGTATACAAAAAATGTATAATATTTCGTGTTGGACCGTGTTCGGAAAATTTGTAGCCGTGCGTGTTAGTGCGTGTTGGAAATTTTATCTTTCGTGCCGTATTGGGTCGTGTTGGAAAATCGCAGTCCATGCCCATCTTTATACAGGATGCTATGACTTTCGTACGAGAGTGCGGAGGACCGTGTTTATTTATAACGTTTAAATGTAATCCAAAGTGGCAGGAAATATTTTCTTTGCTATTAACAGGCCAAAACAGCACGTGTATTTAAACAAAAATTTAAGTCTTTAATGAGTTTCATTACAAAATTACACGTATTCGGTCAAACAAAATGCTCGATGTATTCAGTTGAATGGCAAAAGCGAGGATTACCTCAAGCACATATTTTAATTTGATTAGTTGACATAATACGCCCTGAGGAAATAGATAGTGTAATATCACCGGAAATTCCAGATCCAGTTACTGATCAGCTACTGTTCGATATAGTTGCCAAAAACATGATTCATGGCCCATACGGTGATCTAAATCGCTTATCACCTTGAATGAAAGATGGAAAAGGCACAAAGCGTTTTCCCAAAAATTTCACAGCTGATACAATCATAAACGACATGGATATCCAAAATATCGAAGAAAAAGTATTGACAATCATTCATCATTCACATTAATGTTCAGTTCTGCAGTTCAGTGAAATCAATCAAATATATTTGCTAGTATGTGAAAGGCAGCGATATAGCTGTGTTTCAAATTGAAAATACTGATGTGAATGCTTCTCGGTTAAATGAAAATAATATTTGCATTCCGTATGTACCATGGTTCCCCAGTGATAGTTCTTATTATCTTCGATTGAGCTCTCTGGATTATTTCTAAATTACTAACGCAAGCATTTCCTCATATCTCGCAGCCGTATGTCCAGATGTGTATGAGAACTGCATTGTAAAAAGAACTTTGTACTCCAGTTTTAGTGGTGAACGGGTGTCAGCCAATGTATATTATTAGCTTTAAGTTTTAATAGAGTTCTCTTCGCTTCCATGTTTTAACGCAAAGTAGGCCTACTATCTAGATGAACACCAAGGTATGGCTTGTGGAATGTTGATGCTACTCAGATATAATGGAAGTCAAGTTTGTCTGTTTAGAGTAAAAGTGACATGCACTTTTGCTCGTTTGCGTGCATGCTAGTCATTTTTACAAGGCCACGAGATGAGATGATAAATGTTCCGTAGCTCTTGTTGGCCACTTGGAACGGCTTTGTTTGGCAGTATCATCAGCGAATGTCGAAGTTTTTGTTAGCCTTTTTGTTGGTAGATCTGCTGTGAAAATGATATACAGTGTCGGTCCAAGCACGCTGCCTTGGGGTACACCAGCTTCAATTGGATGATATTCAGAGAGGAAATCTTTGCTTCGTACTGCGAAACTTCTTTGCTGTAGGTATGACTCTAATATTCCATGGATTTTCTGTGGAAGTAATATTTTAATTATGTAGATTAAGCCTTCTAGCCGAACGCGGTCGAAGGCCTGGGCGACATCCAGAAAAAAAGCGGAGCAATACTCTCTTTCAAATGCATTTCTAATCGAAGAGGCTATGCGGTTTACTTGTTCAATGTTTCCATGTTTTTCGCAAAATCAAAATTGATGCATCGGCTTTATGGATCATGGTGATGATTGATTCTCCATTCTTGAGGAGAATATCCCCATTTCATCATGTGGTGAGGAAATATACTGCACAGCTCGGCAATTCTATGATCATTTTAGGGGAGATAAAATCGTGGCCCGGAGCTTTCTTTTGCTTTGAGATTTGGTCTTTAATGACCCTTGTGACCCGCGCGCTTCGCTGCTTTACTAATTTAATGTTTAGAAATTCATCGAAATTAAACCATTATAATTTTGTATGTAATAACATATTTTATTTATTGTAACGCTTTGTGATAAATTCTGCCGAAGGTTTGCCAACTCGTGAGCACGCTACATACAATTGACCATGTGAAAATACCGGATGATTTAAACCACAAATTTGCAACGACTATCCTTGTGGTTTATTAATAGTCATAGCAAAAGCATGACGAATGGGAAGTTGTACTTGTTTGAAATCAAATGGCATGTCAGTCGGAATCGTCGGAATTCTAGGAACTAAAACTTGTTCACCACAAAATTTCCCAGTCAAAATAGTTGCTTCAAGTAAATTAGTCATAACTTTTTTCACAGCAAGTCTTGTACCATTGCAAAGTCGTGGTGGATTAAGATTCCACAGCATAATTATGGTGGCTCCAACTTTTACTTTTAAAAAGTATGGCGGAAAACCAGGTAAATCCAATGAATTCAGAAGTTCGACTGGATAATTTACAACATCTTGATTGATAATTGTATCAATCGACCTGAACGCAACCAATATCGAGAAAGTCCCAGAAACGGCTAGATTTTGGAAGTTGCTATCGAAGCAACCTACCATACAGAGTCAGCTGAAGCGAAACGATGGACGGTGGACTGAGGGCAGTGAAGAAGCCCTAACAGCACTAATGGAAGATCACTTTCCAAGATGCACCGAGGTTGCTGACGCCACAGCGCATCAGAACCTAGCTACTGAGGAGCAGCATCCTCCAACAAATCTCATATCGTCTAAGAGAATCCACTGGGCTATAGACTCCTTTTGCGGGTACAAAAGCACCTGGACTAGACGGTATATTTCCAGCAATGCTACAGGTGACCAAAGACGTGATCACCCCATGGCTCTCTGCAATATACTCAGCTTGCCTGAGCACAGGCTATACCCCAATCCAATGGAGGACCTCGAGGATTGTCTTCCTTCCAAAGGCAGGAAAGTGCAGCCATGTGAGTCCTAAGTATTATAGACCGATAAGCCTCACCTCCTTTCTACTCAAAACTCTAGAAAAGCTGCTGGATTTACACATCAGGAACGATGTAGGGGGACAGTTGTCAACCAACCAGCACGCATACACCAAAGGGAAATCGGTAGAGACGGCACTGCATTCGCTAGTAGCCACCATCGAGAGAGCCCTTCACAATAAAAAGTATGCTCTAGGAGTGTTCGTAGACATATACGGAGCATTCAACAACGTGAATACGAACGCAATAATGGACCGCCTTGAAGCGACCAACACGCATCCCGCAATCAACTTCTGGATAAAGAACCTTCTCAGTTGCAGACGGGTGTATTCAGAGTGGGGCACCGCTTCCATGGTAAAAGTGGCGCACAGAGGCACACCTCAGGGTGGGGTCCTGTCGCCCCTCCTATGGAATCTGGTGGTCGACGACCACAGCCTATGCGGCCACACATAAGCAAAATTATTACGGGAGTATGTCAATCGACCCTCAGCTCTATAATGGAATCAACACCCAGGGAGATATGTGAGTGAGCGGAAAAAGTAGGACTCAGTATCAACGCGGACAAGACGGACCTCATCCTCTTCACCAAGAGATATAAGGTGCCAATATGGATCCCCCCGAAAATCCACAGAACCAGGGTGACCCCAAAAACATAAGTCAAATACCTCGGCATAGTACTGGAAAGCAAGCTGGCATGACGTAATGTATTGGAAAGGGTGAAGAAGGCCACCATTGCGCTATATGCATCCAAGAAGATGCTTAGCAGCACATGGGGCCTATCACCTGCTCTAATGCACTGTATATACATCTCGGTGGTGCGACCGACTCTGCTGTATGGAGTCTTAGTGTGGTGGCAGGCTACGGAAAAAAGGCACAATAAGCTTATGGAAGGAACTCAGCGGCAGGCAATGCTCTGCATCACAGGGGCGCTGAGGTCAACCTCAACAAAATCACTCGAAACAATACTCGGAATAGACCCCCTAGACATCCACGCGCAACTGATTGCAGGAAAGATAGCACAACGCCTAGTCGCATCAGGCAACATGTCGCTGCACGGATTCGGGCATAGTTAAATCGGCTGATACATGATCAGTAAAACAGACTACATGACCCCCCGAACTTGCCTGGATGTCGAAACAACATAATTTATGGGACCCGACGACTGGAAACAGGGTCAGGACCAGACCTCAAAATTTACACAGAAGGCTCCAAGATGGAAGGAAGAGTAGGAGCGGGCATATACTGTACAGACTTTTAGATAAGGCTGTCCTATAAGCTACCGGGCCAATGCAGCATATTCCAGGCGGTAGTTTTCGCTTTACGGAAAGAAGGCTGCTCAGTCTACGGATCGCCCACACGACGTGATCAACCTGTTCGTGGAAAGCCATGCGGCGATAAGATCCATGCAGTCGTCAGCGGTCAGTTCCAAAAATGTCTTGGCAAGCAGGGAGGCACTAGAAATCCTAAACACGACTAAGTCAGTGCGGATCTACTGGCTTCCCAGCCACCAAGGCATCGATGGTAACGAGATGGCTGACGTTCTGGCTAAGGACGGCGTCGGGCTTGAAAACGACAGAACTGAGAACGTCCCGGTATCCCTTAGAACGCTCCAAAGCGATATAGAGAAAAATGCCGACACTCAAGCAAGGAACAGGTAGAGCAACACCACCACCTGCAAAACCTCAAAAACCATTTGCATAGAGCGCCATAAGAAACTCAGCCACTACCTACTGCACCTACCACGGAAGGAGTGCTGAATACTAGTGGGAATACTTACAGGTCACTGTCTGGCTGCGGCACATGTTGTTAAACTAGGCATTACCAACAGTGGCAGCTGCAGGAAATGTGATGAACCCGGGGCTATCGAAACCCCGAAACATCTCATCTGCATCTGCCCGGCTCATTCACGGGCTAGGAGAAGATACCTAGGCGCCCCGGTACTGGCATCACAGGAAGATGACTCCAAGAGGACGCCAAGGAACTTCTTGCCTTTGCGAAAATCTCCTCGATCCTCACGGACTTCGAAACCGCGTAAACTACTCAGGAAGGTCCATACACAACTTTTCGGATAACAAAGGGCCAATGAGAGGCCCCATGAGATCCGTCCGGGTCAACCTAACCTAACCAATACGCAACCATTTCTCCTGGGACGGAATTCAAAATAAATGCGTTGATCTCATTGACATCTTTATTTGTTTCGGCCAAAATTTCTCTTTCCCTCATCCAGTCATGGTTTCTATAGTTTTGTACAATATTTGGAAACACACTCTGAATCAAGCTTTCTTTTGATGACACAAAAGTGGAAAAATTATTTGGAATCGTTACGAAGACAGAATTTTCAACGGGAAGTATGCCATTACCAATGTCTAACCGTTGTCTGCAATTTAACACGTACATTTGTAGTCAATCTAAATGTTTTCACAGAGCGCCACAAATTAGATGTTTTCAAAAACGCATGAATTTCATCAGCAGCAGTTCCTAGTTTGACTACATGCAAAGTTTGCCTGAAATCACCTGCTAACAATATCAATGCACCACCAAACAATCGATTATTTCCACGAATATCTTTCAACGTACGATTAAGTGCTTTCAGTGACTTCTTGTTGGCCATAGTACACTCATCATTACAAACTAATGTATTTTTGTAAACCGTTCTTTGATTGATATATAACCGTGGCTCATTGTTTTGCACAAACACATTAAGCTCGGCAAGATCATACTGTTGTTCACGCTCCAGTTCTTTGTTGAAAAGGTCGTGTATTTCACGAAAAGGCGCTGTTATACCTAATGGAGCTAAGGATTTGCTTGCCATCATCAAGCAAAGGTCTTCAATAGCGATCAATGCTTCGTTGTAAATTTTCGTCGTATAGTCGTATAGCGTTTGACGGCGCAATCGATGTACAAAATCCTTTGACAAATGATTTTGATTTCTATGCCACAATTAAGTTGGCTTTGCTGGACTGCAATTATAATTGCGAAAAGTGTCTGAATTTGATGTGGACTTGAGGACAATGCTGCATCTTCAAGTGTAAGATCCCAATGCATGTCATTCTCAAACAAATTCAATCGTTCGCATGCTTCGCGATCGGTCCCACACAATTCTTCATCAACAGTTCCGAAATATTCAAATGATGTTGGTCCACGAACATTTATTAGCAACAATCGCAAATAATAACACTCTTGATTTTTGGGATGAACTGTATAAATTCGTCCTATCACGTCTGAGTGAAACATTACTTGTTGACCATGAACGGCTCGTCCACGTCTACGCCATTGAAAACTTTTGACGAATTATTCCACGTATAATATTCGGGTACTTCGGCGTAAAGCAATGTTTTCGCAAAATCATCTGCCTGACACAACGCAAAAATGCAGTTAGAATTATTGCTGGTGGTTGCGCAGCTTTTAGCCATTATGGCCATTATCTTCAGTTGATCGAAGCCGATATTCGGGATATCCATCGTTTCCCGTCACTGTATCGGAGACCAAATTTTTTGGAAAACGTTTGGAGCACTTCCCTTCAACCATACAGGGTGAATTCGAATTCAACGCACCACATGGACCGTGAATCATATTTTTGGTGACCACTGACCAACAATTCCGGATCCACTATCCCATCTGGAGTTTCGGTTGAAATCACATCGTCAATTTGGTAAATGTGCGATGTACGGGCCAATGTTCAAAAGGTTAGGTTAGGTTAACTCGGACGGCCCTCACGGGCATACTCATAGGCCGGTTGAGTAGTTTACGCGGTTTCGCAGTCCGTGAGGATCGAGGATATTTTCGCAAAGGCAAGTAGTTCCCCTGGCGTCCTCCTGGATGCATCTTTCAGCAGAGATGCCAGCAGAGAGAGTGAGTGCCAGTGAGAGAGTCGGGCAGCTGCAAATTAGATGTTCCAGGATTTCGATAGCCCCGGATTCATCACATTTCTTGCAATTGCCACTGTTGGTGATGCCTAGTTTGACTGCATGTGCTGCAGCCAGACAGTGACCTGTCAGTATTCGCACTAGCATCCTAATGTCCTTCCGTGGTAGGTGAATTAGAGAGTGGCTAAGTTTTCCATTGCTCTCTTTGCACATGGTTTTCGCGATTCTGCAGGTAGTGATTCTCATCCACCTGCGTCTGGCTTGTTCTAAGAGAGACCTGCACGTTTTCAGTCCTGTCGTTCGGCAGCCCGACGCCTTCCTTAGCCAGAACGTCTACTCTCTCGTTACCTTCGATGCCCTGGTGGCTGGGAGCCCAATATATCCGCACTGACTTTGTCGTGCTTAGGAAATATAATTGCCTCCCTGCTTGCCAGGACATTTTTGGAATTGATCGCTGACGACTGCATATGCTGCATTGATCAGATAGCTTATAGGACAGCCTTATTTCAGGGTCTGTACAGTATATGCCCGCTCCTACTCCTCCTTTCATCTTGGAGCCGTCTGTATATGTCTAGGTGTTCAGTCTGATCCTGACCCTCTTTCCAGTCGTCGGGTCCCGTGATGAGTGATGTTGTTTTGACGTCCAGGCAAGTTCGAGGGATCATGTAGTCAGATATACTGATCATGTCTCGGCCTATTAAACTGTGCCCGAATCCTTGCAGTTGCCTGATGCGACTAGGCGTTGTGCTGCCTTACCTGTAATCGGTTGAGCATGGATGGATGTCCAGGGGGTCGATTCCGAGGATTGTTTCGAGTGATTTTGTTGGGGTTGACCTCAGCGCCCCCGTGATGCAGAGCAGTGCCTGCAGAACTCAGAACTCAGCGGAGTTCTCTCCATAAGCTTGTTGTAAGTCTTCTTTTCTGTAACCTGCCTTCACACTAAGACTCCATACAGCAGAGTCGGTCGCACCACCGAGATGTAGATCCAGTGCTTTAGAGCAGGGGACAGGCCCCATGTGCTGCCATGTGCCTATAGCGCAATGGTGACCTTCTTCACCCTTTCCAATACATTGAGTCCCCATGCCAGCTTGCTGTCTAGTACTATGCTGAGGTATTTGACTTGTGTTTTTGGGGTCAGCCTGGTTCTGTCGATTTTCAGGGGGATCCATGCCGGCACCTTGTATCTCTTGGTGAAGAGAATGAGGTCCGTCTTGTCTGCGTTGATACTGAGTCCCACCTTTTTCGCCCACTCACATATCTCCCTGAGTGTTGATTCCATTATAGAGCTGAGGGTCGATGGACATACTCCCGTAATAATTATGCTTATGTCGTCCGCATAGGCTGTTTTTTTTGGGGCTCTCCTCTCGAATCTCTTTATTAGGTCGTCGACCACAAGATTCCATAGAAGTGGCGACAGGACCCCACCTTGTGGTGTGCCTCTGAGTAGAAAGGAGGTGAGGCTATCGGTCTATAGTCCTTGGGGCTCATAAACCTGAACTTTCCTGCCTTTGGAAGGAAGACAATCCTTCAGGTCCTCCATTGGATAGGGATATAGCCTGTACTCAGGCAAGCTGAGTATATTGCAGAGAGCCATGGGGTGATCACGTCTCTGGTGACCTGTAGCATGGCTGGAAATATACCGTGCAGTCCCGGTGCTTTTATACCCGCAAAGTCTATGGCCCATGGGAATGCTGTTCCTCAGTTGCTAGGTCCTGATGCGTTTTCGATTCAGCAACCAAAATGCACCCTGGGAAGTAAGCTTCCATTAGGGCTGTTAGGGCTTCTTCACTGGCCTCGGTCCACTCTCCGTCGTTTCGCTTAAACTGACTCTGTATGGTAGGTTGCTTGGATAGCAAATTTCGGAGACTAGCCGTTTCCGGTATTTTCTCGATATTAGAGCAGAGTTTCTTTGTGCCCTGCGTATTTCCTTCTTTTACTCCCTGAGTAGGTATTTGTATTCCTCATTGATTCGCCTGTTTGGCGATTTTTAAGAATTCTTTGAGGTTGTTTCTTTGAAGCGATAGGTCCCGGTTCCACCAGAGTGGTTTGGTCCTCTTTTTCGTTCTCGATGGTGGGCATGACGTGTGGTTAGCATCCAGTAGTTCCTTGGTTAAGGTTTCTAGGGACGTTTCTATGTCTTCCGGGGACTTCACTGTGCCCGGACGAGTCGCGATCTACGAGGAAGCTCTCTTTTTAAACTTTTCTCAGTTTGTGTTCCGGGGGTTTCTATAGAAGGTTATCTTCGGAGAGTGTTTGAATTCGCACTTAAACTTAAGGTACTTGTAGTCTGAGAAGGATGGTCTTTCAAGGACTCTCCAGTCTGATACCAAAGTACTCTTTCCCGTTACGAGTGTTAGATCTAGCACGTTAGACGAGGTGGGACCTACGAAGGTGTGTTCCTCCCCCACGTTTTCTACACCTAGGTTAGTTGATAGGGGCTTCGGGGCTTCCCCACACGCTGTGGTGGGCGTTTGCGTCCGTACCAACTAGAAGTTGCTGGTCTTTCGGACTGGCTTCCGCCATCAGACTCCTTAGCTCTTCCGGCCGAGTCGGCATAAGTAGCTGGCTTAACCTTCCTCGACGGGTTGACTATCACCGTCAGGTCACCGTACGCTTCTTCTTCCTCCGAGTAGTCCAGCGCAAGACTCTGGGCGGCCTCCAGGAATCCAGACCAAGTTCATTCTCCACCTCGCCTGCCTGCAGGGTGTGCGCATCTTTGTCTCCCAGGTGGCGTTTTTTGAGACGTGGGTAGACGTTACCTACGCCCCACGCCATCTTTCCGAATCGCAAGTAGAGGATGTCCTCCGCCTCCTTGCTGATCTGAAGGATCATGTGCTGGCCCCCCTCGTTGGGTAATGGGCTACCAGTATGCAGAAACCTCCAGTCTGCCGTTGGCACTTTTGCGTTTTGCCTCTGAAGAAGCTTAAGTGCTCGGTCTCCCTGGACTGCAATGGGGAGCACCTAAGCCTTTGGGATGGACGGGATCATCTCCCTGTCCACAACCTCCAGCTTAGCCCCCTCCCACAAAGCTTTCAATTGGGGCACCGCCTTCACCAGCCACTTCCTCGTCGGGTCATCGTTGCATTTAAGGATCTTCACTTCGTTTAACCATCCCGCACCGTCGAAGGTGGGCATGTGAGCATCTGGATCGTTCTCCATTTGCGCGAAGAGGGATTCCACAAGCTGGGCGTGGGCCTGTTTCCACTGCTCAGCCGTCATCTTCCCGTTTTCGTCGCAGCGGTCGATCAGGGCTACGATGAGGTGACTCTTGGACATGTCACTCATCCTGACCTTGGTCTTCTGTTTCGGCTTATTCGTCGTGGGTTGAGGGATGACCACCTTGGGCCCGCGTTGCCGCTGCTCGCCGGAGTGGCCTTGGCACTCTCGATCGAGCGTTGCCCTTTGGTGGACATCATCTCCTCAATCTTATTGGCGAATTCGCCCTTAGCCGCCTGCATCTAAGGCAGCTGCGCGTCGGGAAGACCTGGACCTGACCTTAGCTAGATACTGCATTACCCAGGACAGAGCAAGCGGCAATGCATTACCCGATCCGGGATAATGCAGTGCCTATTGGCCAGCCGGCGCCCTCGGGGAAGATTCAGCTGGGGGATTTTCGCCAGTCACCTTCGGCCTTATAATTATAATTAATAACACTAATCAACATGACATTTCCGCTGTGGCCCAAAATTACTTTTTCTGATAGATTCTGTGATTTAAATTTTTTAAATTTTTAAATTTTTAAATTTTTTAAAATTTGCATGTTTTTTTCATAGGTAGTTCTTCTATTTTCCACATAACTTAAGTATCTTATATCTGGTTCCATGTGACTTTGCAGTTCTAAAAAGCTGATAAATGCAGTTAAAAATCAGATCCAGAATCTTTGTAGCTCAGGAAAAGTCGAAAAAAAATATTTCCTTTGGTTTTAGATAGATGCGTTGATCTCATTGACATTTTTATTTGTTCCGGCCAAAATTTCTCTTTCCCTCAACCAGTTATGGTTTCTATAATTATACCCGTACTCAAAAAGAGTTTGTGGTAAAAGTGGATGTGTGTAACGCAGAGAAGGAAAATTTTCCGACCCCATAAAGTATATATATTCTTGATCAGCATCAATAGCCGAGTCTCTGTCTGTCTGTCCGTCTGTCCGTCTGTCCGTCCTGATGAGCGCCTCGTTCTCAGAGACTATAAAAGCTAGAGCAACCAAATTTTGTTTCCAGACTCATGTGATATCACACTGAATCAAGTTTCTTTCCAAATTGTGCCACGCCCCCTCCGCCTTCACAAAGGACGAAAATCTGTGGCAGCCACAATTTTGAAGATACGATATCGTAAGGAGTAACCATATCTACCAGATTGACAAATCTGGTACAGATCGGATCATTATTATGGCCAGAATAAAGAAATTAATTTTCAGTTGCTTCCCTCACCTCCTCTGGCGTTGCTGACGATATTCATTCTCTTTCTCGCTCGCACACACTCTTCCCTGTAAATATCGCGAGCAACCCCTAGCGATGTAAATGTAAATGGTAGATGTAGAATATCTGTTCTACATGTATATCCTACATTTTAGATGTAGTTTACAAATGTAGCAAAATAATGTAAAATAAAAAATTTTTTTTAAATTTCAATCATAAGCTCACAAATTTATATACTGACTGAGTACGGGTATAAAAGTAGAGTCGCGACTAGAAGCGACTCACGTTCCTTCTTGTTTTTTGTCTGGACTTTGATATGCAATGACTGCACCATCAAGTGGCCCATGCGACACCAAGCCGAAGCCTGCTACGCGCGAAACCCTGGCAGTAACGCAGCCCCTCCACTCACCCAACCGACCAAGGGGCGCTTTCGCATGACGCACGACGCGTGCTACCGAACCGATCGCGAGCATGCAGGAAAGATATGTGTTAGACTAATATTCAAGGAAAATTAGAGCTAAACACAACTAAAAGAGCTAAACATGCAAAGATACCTAAGAAATAGTACTAATTACGGGAAAGGTATGTTAGTATTAGTGATTTAAGAAGGAAATTAGTGGTGGATATTTTATGGTAGAACTCAACGGTTCATGCAAGGAATAATTATGTTTATTATGTAGATTTATTGTAAACAATTATCACATATAATAAAGTACAATTACTTAACGTACTGTTACTGTTGATTAGCAACTTTTGTTAAGGGTTAGGGAAAATTTCTATTTAGTATTTACTATTTTAAGTTAAATGCGGAACCAACGGACGACAACGGAGATTGCGCAACAGGAAATTATATGTTCCTGTTGGCCAATTCGGACGTGTGTAAGGAGGTTGTGCATGAAAATCATACCAAGCATTTTTCTACGACTAAGGTTTGAAGGTTTATTAAAAGAAATCTACGATGGCAGTCTCGCACCAGCATCCCAGTTAAGGCCACGCAGAGCAAAAGTTTTGCTGGACTGATTCTATACGGTCCTGGTGTACTTTGTACTGGGGGCACCATACACAAGAGCCGTACCCTAAAATCGGACGAACAAGCGAGATATAGAGAGTCTTCGTTATATAGGGATCGTCAAAATCTTTGACCACCTTTTTTTAAAACCAAACACGCCCATGGCCTTATTTACCATGGTGGAAATGTGTTCAGAAAACTTTAACTTGGGGTCTAGTTTAACACCAAGATCATCAACCAATGTAATTCTCTCAAGAGAACCACCGCAGAGGGTGTAAGAAGCCAACATTGGGCTGGACCGATGAAATGCATTTCGAGGCATTTAGGTGTAACATATTTGCACAACACCATGAGTGAAAGTTATTGAGATCGGATTGCAAGCGAGAGTGAAATGAAATATCCTTGTAATGGACACTGTTGAACATCATCCGCATAAATGAGTACTCGAGAACTTGTTAATACTGAAGGCAGATTATTAATAAAAAGTGTGAAAAGTAGGGGGCATAGATGGCTGCCCTGTGGTACTCCAAAAGTAACCTTAACAGGTGAAGAGAAGGAGTTTTTGAAGAGGACTCGGTGAGACCTAGAATGAAGGTAGCTAGAAATCCATCTCAAAAGATTAGGAGGAAACCCTAAAAGGTCAAGTTTTAGTGCTAGAAGGGAGTCGTTTACAGAGTCGAATTGTTTAATGAAATCAGTGTAGATAACATCCGTCTGAAACTTACCTTGGAAGGCTTTAATGACAAAAGAGGTAAACTCGAATAAATTTGTGGTTGTTGATCGTCGCCTTATAATTCCATGCTGAGATGTACAATTTCATTTAACAAGGGGCTGAAAATGCTGTTCGACCTTGGTAAACTGTATGGATACGGCTGACCAGAGTAGCTTTCATGAGAATAGGTTGCTTGGAAAAATTTGACAAACAGATCGGCAATTGCCTGATCATTGTTTGCCGACATATTAAGAAATGTTCTACCCTTGCTATTTCAAGCTGTAAAACTATTCAGGGTTCTGTGAAAAGTGTATCCTGCATCGAGATAGGTAATTTTTATAGAAGGGAGAAATTTGACCGAGCTATTACATAGCGAGAACCAACTTCTTGAAATTTTTATAAAGTCTTAATTTTAAGTTTTTTAGACTGGACAACTCTTTGGTAAACCACGGAGGCTTTCCAGATCTAATCGGAAAAGAAAGTGGGACCTAAGAATCAACGAGAAAGAACGTGCGAGTCGCTTCTGGACGCGACTCTACTTTTATACCCGTACTCAGTCAGTATATAAATTTGTGAGAATTTTAAAATATTTTACATTCTTAAATTTTTTTGCTACATGTGCTATCCACTATGTCGAATATACATCTAAAATGTATATTATACATTGTGTAGGTAATTCAGATTCAACATCTTCTCCACAACGGTCGCGCACTGCACAGGGCAGAGTGTGTGCGAGCGAGAAAGAGAATGAGTAGCGTCAGCAGCTGCAGAGGAGGTGGGGGAAGCAACTGAAAATTAATTTCTTTACTTTGGCTATAGATCGGAGACTCAGACTACCATATCTGGTAGATATGGCCATTCTATACGACACTGCATTTTTAGTTTTATCGTATCCTTAAAATTGTGGCTGCCACAGATTTTCGTTCTTTGTGGTGGCGAAAGGGGGCGGGGCGAAATTTTTAAATACACTTGTGAGTGTGATATCACATGAGTCTGGAAACGAAATTTGGTTGCTCTAGCTTTTATAGTCTCTGAGAACTAGGCTTCAAACAAGACGGACAGACAGACAGACACTCGGCTATTGATGCTGATCAAGAATATATATACTTTATGGGGTCGGAAAATTTTCCTTCTCTGCGTTACACACATTCACTTTTACCAAAAATACAATATACCCTTTAACTCTGTTTGAGTACGGGTATAAAAAGAAACTAGCTTTTAATAATTTAACAAACAAAATTTGTTTTATTTCCCTCATAGTCAAATCAAGTTTACAAAATTCAACAATTTTTCTGCCTTGGCCTTACTTTGCTCATCACAAAAAAATAAAAACGAGAAGGAACGTGTGAGTCGCTTCTGGACGCGACTCTACTTTTATACCCGTACTCAGTCAGTATATAAATTTATGAGCTTATGATTGAAATTTAAAAAAAAATTTTAAATTTTACATTTTAAATTTTTTTGCTACATTTGTTAACTACATCTACATGTAAAATGTAGATAATACATCTAGAACAAATATTCTACATCTGCCATTTAGATTCTACATCTCCTCCGCTAGGGGTTGCTCGCGCATTGCACAGGGCAGAGTGTGTGCGAGCGAGACAGAGAATGAATAGCGTAAGCAGCGCCAGAGGAGGTGGGGGAAGCAACTGAAAATTAATTTCTTTATTCTGGCTATAATAATGATCCGATCTGGTTCAGATTCGGCAATCTGATAGATATGGTCATTCTCTACGATACTGCGTTTTTAGTTTTTTCGTATCTTCAAAATTGTGGATGCCACAGATTTTCGTCCTTTGTGAAGGCGGAAGGGGGCGGAAGGGGGCGGGGCGAAATTTTGAAATACACTTGTAACAGTGTGATATCACATGAGTCTGGAAAAAAATTTCGTTGCTCTAGCTTCTATAGTCTCTGAGAACGAGGCGCTCATCAAGACGGACAGACGGACAGACGGACAGACAGACAGACAGACAGAGACTCGGCTATTGATGCTGATCAAGAATATATATACTTTATGGGGTCGGAAAATTTTCCTTCTCTGTGTTACACACATCGACTTTTACCACAAATACAGTATACCCCTTAACTCTTTTTGAGTACGGGTATAACGAGAAGGAACGTGAGTCGCTTTTAGTCGCGACTCTACTTGTATACCCGTACTCAGTCAGTATATAAACTTGTGATCTTATGATTGAAATTTAAAAAAATTTAAAAATTTTACATTTTACATTTTTTTGCTACATTTGTTAACTACATCTACATCTAAAATATAGATTATACATGTAGAACAGATATTCTACATCTACCATTTAGATTCTACATCCCCTCCGCTAGGGGTTGCTCGCGCATTGCACAGGGCAGAGTGTGTGCGAGCGAGAAAGAGAATGAGTAGCGTCAGCAACGCCAGAGGAGGTGGGGGAAGCAACTGAAAATTAATTTCTTCATTCTGGCCATAATAATGATCCGATCTGTACCGGATTTAGCGATCTGGTAGATATGGTCATTCTTTACGATACTGCGTTTTTAGTTTTATCGTATGTTTAAAATTGTGGATGCCACAGATTTTCGTCTTTTGTGAAGGCGGAAGGGGGCGGGGCGAAATTTTGAAATACACTTGTAACAGTGTGATATCACATAAGTCTGGAAAAAAAATTTCGTTGCTCTAGCTTTAATAGTCTCTGAGAACGAGGCGCTCATGGGGACGGACAGACGGACGGACAGACAGACATGGCTCTATCGACTCGGCTATTGATACTGATCAAGAATATATATACTTTATGGGGTCGGAAAATTTTCCTTCTCTGAGTTACACACATCCACTTTTACCACAAATACAGTATACCCCTTAACTCTTTTTGAGTACGGGTATAAAAACCGAACTTATGTATATGTCAGGGGCAGAAAATCTCGATGCTCTTCTTCTTCCATTTTGTACTTTGTACTTGAGCGCAGTGAGTCGCGGTTGTGTCTTTTCTCCTTCAACTCCGTGAGCAAACTGCCAACTCCTCTTTTCATTTTCTTCTATTCTATTTTCTGACGCAATACATAACGCCATCTTGCATCATCCAATTGCTCTTTTGGCAATTCCTCTTTGATCCTTCTCTCTCTCAGAGGCAAACTACACACAACCGCGCCACACTCGGCTGTGACGACACTCTCGTTCTCAATCCTCGCTCTCAGCAACAATGCGAATAGAAGGAACAACGGATAAATAACTGCGTAGTTTCTGTTCTCCTTTATTGACTATGTTTCTTAATTCTATACATTTTCTGTTAACATTTTCATACTTCTGTTTACATTTTCATACATCTGTTTACATTTTCATACATCGGTTTACATTCTTGCTTTACTTCTCTTTTCATCTTTCAGGACCATTATAAACAAACATTAAACAGCACACAACTTTATATATAGTGTCTTCAAATGTCGGTTTCGCAGGCTTCCTATTATATCACTCACAGTGAGCCACATAAACTTGCAACACCACGTCAGCCGCGCCACACGCCATGTCAGAACACTTCCGATTCTACACTTGTGCCTTCGGCTTGACCTGGATCATCTCTTTCAGTAGCCCGTACTCTTCTGCGCAAACCCGCCCATTTGGCTATTCTCGTAATCAAAACACAGTTTCAGGCTCTTGCCGCACCTTGCGACGCTTTGCACCTCCAGTGCCACGATCTCCTCGGATCCAATGTCCATCACACAATATCACCCATACCTGGCATGAATATTGTTGATTAAATCTAGCCCCTGCGTTTGATGTTTTCCGCACCACTCTTAGGTGCAAGAACGGGTCTTACGACCAGTGTCTTTTTCACCACTGTCGTCTTTCTCAATATTCTCATCAAAAATCTGCTCATCCGGCAGCCTTCGCAAACTCTCATGCGAATACTTATACGTTCGCTTACTGGTCAATGATTTCAACAGGTATCGGTCCCCTTCCAGCTACTCCGCAACCACAAAAGGTCCTTTGAATTTAGGATCCAATTTTGTTTTACAATCTTGGCCTTATTCCTATCAACTCGCTTCTTTTCATATTTCGCATTGTTATATATATTTTCTTTGGCCTGAGCTCTTGCCTGCTCACAATCCATTTTAGCTTCATCATTTATGGGCAACAAGCCCATGGGCCTAGCCTCTCTTCCAATCAACAGTTCTAACGGGCTAAATTTCGTTACTCTGTTTGTCGTACAATTCATGGCTAACTGAACTTCACATAGTGCATCCTGCCAGGAACGTTCACCTGTCTCTACAGCTGTCAACATACTTTTCATTGTGCTCATGACTCGTTCAACCTGGCCATTGGCCCTGCTTGCACCTGTCGCTATCAAATGTAATTCTATTTTATGTACTGAACAGAACTCTCGAAATCGTCCACAAGCGAAACTCCTGCCTTGATCTGCAATGATACGATTAGGTACCCCAAAAAGCGATATGGTCGATTTCACGGCCTTAATACAGTTTTCTGCATCCAAATTCAAAGTATGATATAGATGAACAAATTTAGTGAACGCATCAATTTGCACTATGACATACTCCTTGGTATCATTTTTACCACTCAGCTTTCCACTTATATCAATATGCACAGTATGCCATGGTATTTCGACTTTCGGAATCGGATGCAATTCCATTTGAATTTTTCCTGATGGAGGTTTTGATATTTTGCATGTTATGCAGTTTTCTACAAATTTTCGTACATACTTAGACATGTGCTCAAACCAATACTGCTCATACACCTTGTCTAACGTTTTCTGCCATCCCAAATGCATTATTGCTTCATGCACATGATTTACCACTGAACACCTGAAGGCTCTCGGGATTACAGGTAGACAGCGCGTTCTACTGTTTCTCTGAATATTCCGATATAGAATTCCTGTTCTTAGCTCATACGTCGTCGCCAAATTCTCCTGCGAATCCCCACTATTCAGCTGGGCTATGATTTCCCTAAGGCACGAATCGCGCTGCTGCTCAGCTACAAGCCAGTTGCCCGTCACCTCAGTTAGGTCGATGCGAACTTCGGTTGCCCTGTTTAAAGTCTCACGGTCAATGACAATCGGATTTCGAGATAAAAAGTCCACGTGCGCCATGCGACTTCCCTTGCGGTACTCTACAGTAAAATCAAACGACTGTAAATATGCCCACCAACGGTGTACCCTAGGCATTAGTTCTACTTTAGTACGATTTGCTTTTAACGAATTACAATCCGTAAAGATTACAAACTTTCGACCGTGAAGGTAATGACGGAAATGTTTTACAGCGTTGTACACTGCCAGGGTCTCTAGTTCGTATGAATGATACCTCGATTCTGGGGGCGATGTACACTACACGACTACTCTAGCCTTTCCGTCTACTTTGTGCATGAGTATGGCACCATAGCCTTCTGCGCTAGCATCCGTATGCAGCTCAATGGGATATTGTGGATCAAAGAGGATTAAAACAGGATCATGAGTTAGTACTGAGATAATTTTCTGGCGTATTTCTTCATGCTCAACTTTCCAAACAAAACTATTAATTTTGGTGGTTAAGTGATATAAAGGTTTCATCTGTTCAGAAAACTGTGGGACAAACTTACGAAAATAAGATGCTAAGCCTATAAATTGTCTCAATTGTGTAACAGTCTTTGGTTCTGATAATCCAGACGGCGCTTGTATTTTTCGCGGATTTGGTTCGATACTACCATCTTTGACCAAGTATCCAAGATATTCTATTTCAGTTCTGAGAAATGAGCATTTTTTTATATTAAATGAAAATCCTGCTTCCGATAGAGTCCTTAGCACAATCGCCAATCTGTCAAATGCTTCCTCTTTTGATCCTGCAACTATCACTACATCATCAATGTAAACAATTGCATACGAGTGCGCCAAGTCACCCAGGGCTCGCGCTATAGCTCGCTGAAAAATCGAAGAGGCATTTTTTAGCCCAAATGGCATAGATAGAAACTCGTACTGGCCCTCGGGAGTTACAAAAGCGGTCCGTTCTATCGATACTGCATCTATTGGAATCTGATAAAACCCACTGGCCATGTCTAAGCAAGAAAAGTATTTACCCCCACGCAATCTGTCAACTTGATCTGATATCAGCGGCAAAGGGTATTTGTCAGCCACTGTGTTTGAATTGAGCTCTCGATAATCAGCGCATAAGCGATCACTGCCATCTTTCTTCTTAATTAATAAAATTGGACTAGCGAATGGAGAATTACTTGGACGTATTACATTTGCCGCCAATATTTCCTTGATTTTATCTCTAACTAATTCTTTTTCATCTACGCCAAGACGATATGGACGCCTCTGCACAGTCTTGTTGGCATCTAATAAACGAATTTCTAATTCTCCAGTCGTGACACGTCTACTCGGCATTCCATTATCATTTAAATCAAAATTATCGTCAAATAGCTTATCGTAATTTGTAAGGGTTTCATTGGAAACCGCAATAATCTGTTTAGTCTTAAAAATGTTAAATTTAGCAGCGTCCATCGTTATGCCGAAGCCAAGAGCTAAAATTTCACGACCAATCATTATGTCATGTTTCAAATGCTCGTCCATAACTACATTAAACATGATTTCCATATTAAATTGACAAATTTGTACAGTAGACAGTATTTGTAAATTACATCGTACAACGTTTTCACCTATTCCTTTCAGAATGACTAAATTATTAAATCTTTTTCCAGCTAATTTGTCTGCTAACTTTTCCTTGATCAAGGAGCACTCGGCACCCGAGTCGAAGAAGAATGGAAAGGGCTCACCAAATTGATATAACGTTCCTTTGGGTTCCAACACTGCACAGACGTCCACTCGCTTCTCGTTCATTCTGCTATTCGATGCCGACGTACCCTTCATACATGCGGATGCAATATGACCGACGTTTCCACATTTAAAACAAGTCACACCAGTCCTGTCTCGCCCCGCCAATGGTTTTCCATACGAATGATTTGAATTTGATAGTTCTGCCTTCCTCTTACGGAATTCCAGCAATTTATGTCCGGGATTCCCACAGTAATGGCACTTCATTGGAGTGTGTGCCTTGAACAGAAGAGCCATAACAACAAAGGTGCAACCAACAACAGTAACAGTACCAGCAGCAGCTGCATCAGCAACAACAATAATTGCGACAACAATAATGGAGGAAGCAACAGCAGCAACAACAGCAATGACTTGGACGCGGATCAATTATGCATCTACACTTCGAACGCGCTCAGCGATGATATGCTAGGCTATGGTCTTTCATCCGAAGCTGCAACCAATGGCACTAACAGCAACAATGGAAACGGCAACATTTGCGGCGATGTCAACACCGACGACAATTCGCCGCGACGAGTGGTTGTGGGCGGTTTTTGCAAGACGTGCAATGTGGTTTGCCACTTTCTATATGATTCGCCATTGGGGCGCATGTGTAAAAGTTGTCATACGCATTGGAGGTAGATATTATGCTATGGATAACATATACTATACTATATATGTATATATACTATCCGATATTAGTTGTAAAAACCATCAAGATAATGCTAAGATTTTTATCTCTCTCTCTCTTCTCCCTTCTCCTCTAAAAATATTGCATTCAATTGAATATTGTTTGTGCCGCAACAATTCTTCCTCGTAGAGGTGGGCATGGACCGTGTTTTCTTCGTGTCACGTCGTGACACGATGGGCGCCCGCGTGTGCGTGTTGAAAAATTAAATATTGTCCATGGGCGTGCGTGTTCGTTCAAAGCAAAATCGGCACGAAAAAACACGACGAGCAAAAAAAACTAAATTGTTGTTCGTTTTTGTGATTTTTGAGTGAACTAGTTTAGTGTGAACATGAACATGAAATCCCAAAAGGTGCATAGCCATTCCAGCCAGCTCGGCTACAAGCGTGAGGGTGTTTTCTACCTCGCGACAAATATTTAATGAATGCTGGTACACGCTTATTAAGCTCTAACCTTGATAAACTGTTATTTTCATATAAAAATATGTAAATAAGAACCTATATGTAGGTAAAATCAATGTTAACAAAGGTATTAAAAAAATGTATAATATTTCGTGTTGGACCGTGCTGGACCGTGTTCCGAAAATTTTTAGCCGTGCGTGCTAGTGCGTGTTGGAAATTTTCATTTTCGTGCCGTGTTGGGT
This sequence comes from Drosophila subsilvestris, assembly GCA_035043285.1. Lineage (NCBI taxonomy): Eukaryota > Metazoa > Arthropoda > Insecta > Diptera > Drosophilidae > Drosophila > Drosophila subsilvestris. Next base: position 754,448 of record JAWNNB010001592.1, on the reverse strand, counting down.
CGTGTCGGAAAATTGCAGTCCATGCCCATCTCTACTTGAACCTCTTCTTATCGGGACCGATCGAATAGTCTGAAGCCAGATACTCGCTTCGCTTGCTGTATGCAAATGCCTTCAACTGCTGCTGTAGTTCATTTCTATTCGTTATATTGGTGGTGAAAAGTAGGCGTTGCAGTCGAGTGTCAAGTTGCGACGTGTGTGCCATTACGAAAGACACAGCTATTTCTTCCATATCCATTGACTTCCATTTTGTCATTAATGACGTCACTAGTCGGCTACCGTATGCCGACAAGCACTCGCCTGTGTTCGGCCGTCCATTGAGTATGTTCAAAATGGCGGCGGCCGGTGTCTCAGCGTCATCGTAGCGTTGAACGAACAATTCTTTCAATTTTTGCCAGGTTATACCAGCAAAGCTGATCTGAGCAAGCCATTGGGAAGCGCTCCCTTCTAGTGCTCCACTCAGCGACATAACCAGCGCACTGCCTTCCAGAGGATGCTCCGTCAGGATCATATCAGCTGTTTTGACCCAAGCGCTGGCATCAGCTTCAGCCGCGTCTGGATTGAACTTTGGCAGTCTCATTGATTTTTCACTCGATGTCGTTGAAGCAGGCTTCTGCATGGTTTTTATAATTTCCATAAATCTTTGGTTTTGTGCTTCAAGTAAAGCTCGCCATTCACAGTCACGCTTCTCCTGGGCCTGAGCCGATCCCACTTCTGATGTCAGGGGCAGAAAATCTCGGTGCTCTTCTTCTTCCATTTTTTTGTACTTGAGCGCAGTGAGTCGCGGTTGTGTCTTTTCTCCTTCAACTCCGTGAGCAAACTGCCAACTCCTCTTTTCATTTTCTTTATTTATTGACTATGTTTCTTAATTCTATACATTTTCTGTTAACATTTTCATACTTCTGTTTACATTTTCATACATCTGTTTACATTTTCATACATCGGTTTACATTCTTGCTTTACTTCTCTTTTCATCTTTCAGGACCATTATAAACAAACATTAAACAGCACACAACTTTATATATAGTGTCTTCAAATGTCGGTTTCGCAGGCTTCCTATTATATCACTCACAGTGAGCCACATAAACTTGCAACACCACGTCAGCCGCGCCACACGCCATGTCAGAACACTTCCGATTCTACACTTGTGCCTTCGGCTTGACCTGGATCATCTCTTTCAGTAGCCCGTACTCTTCTGCGCAAACCCGCCCATTTGGCTATTCTCGTAATCAAAACACAGTTTCAGGCTCTTGCCGCACCTTGCGACGCTTTGCACCTCCAGTGCCACGATCTCCTCGGATCCAATGTCCATCACACAATATCACCCATACCTGGCATGAATATTGTTGATTAAATCTAGCCCCTGCGTTTGATGTTTTCCGCACCACTCTTAGGTGCAAGAACGGGTCTTACGACCAGTGTCTTTTTCACCACTGTCGTCTTTCTCAATATTCTCATCAAAAATCTGCTCATCCGGCAGCCTTCGCAAACTCTCATGCGAATACTTATACGTTCGCTTACTGGTCAATGATTTCAACAGGTATCGGTCCCCTTCCAGCTACTCCGCAACCACAAAAGGTCCTTTGAATTTAGGATCAAATTTTGTCTGATGCCGTTCTTCACTTCTAAGCAAGACATGATCCCCAACCTTGTGTTTTACAATCTTGGCCATATTCCTATCAACTCGCTTCTTTTCATATTTCGCATTGTTTTATATATTTTCTTTGGCCTGAGCTCTTGCTTGCTCACAATCCATTTTAGCTTCATCATTTATGGGCAACAAGCCCATGGGCCTAGCCTCTCTTCCAATCAACAGTTCTAACGGGCTAAATTTCGTTACTCTGTTTGTCGTACAATTCATGGCTAACTGAACTTCACATAGTGCATCCTGCCAGGAACGTTCACCTGTCTCTACAGCTGTCAACATACTTTTCATTGTGCTCATGACTCGTTCAACCTGGCCATTGGCCCTGCTTGCACCTGTCGCTATCAAATGTAATTCTATTTTATTTACTGAACAGAACTCTCGAAATCGTTCACAAGCGAAACTCCTGCCTTGATCTGCAATGATACGATTAGGTACCCCAAAAAGCGATATGGTCGATTTCACGGCCTTAATACAGTTTTCTGCATCCAAATTCAAAGTATGATATAGATGAACAAATTTAGTGAACGCATCAATTTGCACTATGACATACTCCTTGGTATCATTTTTACCACTCAGCTTTCCACTTATATCAATATGCACAGTATGCCATGGTATTTCGACTTTCGGAATCGGATGCAATTCCATTTGAATTTTTCCTGATGGAGGTTTTGATATTTTGCATGTTATGCAGTTTTCTACAAATTTTCGTACATACTTAGACATGTGCTCAAACCAATACTGCTCATACACCTTGTCTAACGTTTTCTGCCATCCCAAATGCATTATTGCTTCATGTACATGATTTACCACTGAACACCTGAAGGCTCTCGGGATTACAGGTAGACAGCGCGTTCTACTGTTTCTCTGAATATTCCGATATAGAATTCCTGTTCTTAGCTCATATGTCGTCGCCAAATTCTCCTGCGAATCCCCATTATTCAGCTGGGCTATGATTTCCCTAAGGCACGAATCGCGCTGCTGCTCAGCTACAAGCCAGTTGCCCGTCACCTCAGTTAGGTCGATGCGAACTTCGGTTGCTCTGTTTAAAGTCTCACGGTCAATGACAATCGGATTTCGAGATAAAAAGTCCACGTGCGCCATGCGACTTCCCTTGCGGTACTCTACAGTAAAATCAAACGACTGTAAATATGCCCACCAACGGTGTACCCTAGGCATTAGTTCTACTTTAGTACGATTTGCTTTTAACGAATTACAATCCGTAAAGATTACAAACTTTCGACCGTGAAGGTAATGACGGAAATGTTTTACAGCGTTGTACACTGCCAGGGTCTCTAGTTCGTATGAATGATACCTCGATTCTGGGGGCGATGTACACTTGTTATAGTACTCGACTACTCTAGCCTTTCCGTCTATTTTGTGCATGAGTATGGCACCATAGCCTTCTGCGCTAGCATCCGTATGCAGCTCAATGGGATATTGTGGATCAAAGAGGATTAAAACAGGATCATGAGTTAGTACTGAGATAATTTTCTGGCGTATTTCTTCATGCTCAACTTTCCAAACAAAACTATTAATTTTGGTGGTTAAGTGATATAAAGGTTTCATCTGTTCAGAAAACTGTGGGACAAACTTACGAAAATAAGATGCTAAGCCTATAAATTGTCTCAATTGTGTAACAGTCTTTGGTTCTGATAATCCAGACGGCGCTTGTATTTTTCGCGGATTTGGTTCGATACTACCATCTTTGACCAAGTATCCAAGATATTCTATTTCAGTTCTGAGAAATGAGCATTTTTTTATATTAAATGAAAATCGTGCTTACGATAGAGTCCTTAGCACAATCGCCAATCTGTCAAATGCTTCCTCTTTTGATCCTGCAACTATCACTACATCATCAATGTAAACAATTGCATACGAGTGCGCCAAGTCACCCAGGGCTCGCGCTATAGCTCGCTGAAAAATCGAAGAGGCATTTTTTAGCCCAAATGGCATAGATAGAAACTCGTACTGGCCCTCGGGAGTTACAAAAGCGGTCCGTTCTATCGATCCTGCATCTATTGGAATCTGATAAAACCCACTGGCCATGTCTAAGCAAGAAAAGTATTTACCCCCACGCAATCTGTCAACTTGATCTGATATCAGCGGCAAAGGGTATTTGTCAGCCACTGTGTTTTAATTGAGCTCTCGATAATCAACGCATAAGCGATCACTGCCATCTTTCTTCTTAATTAATAAAATTGGACTAGCGAATGGAGAATTACTTGGACGTATTACATTTGCCGCCAATATTTCCTTGATTTTATCTCTAACTAATTCTTTTTCATATACGCCAAGACGATATGGACGCCTCTGCACAGTCTTGTTGGCATCTAATAAACGAATTTCTAATTCTCCAGTCGTGACACGTCTACTCGGCATTCCAACAATAAAATTTTCAGAATATAAATCAAAAATGTTCTTAAGTTTACACTTATCATTATCATTTAAATCAAAATTATCGTCAAATAGCTTATCGTAATTTGTAAGGGTTTCATTGGAAACCGCAATAATCTTTTTAGTCTTAAAAATGTTAAATTTAGCAGCGTCCATCGTTATGCCGAAGCCAAGAGCTAAAATTTCACGACCAATCATTATGTCATCTTTCAAATGCTCGTCCATAACTACATTAAACATGATTTCCATATTAAATTGACAAATTTGTACAGTAGACAGTATTTGTAAATTACATCGTACAACGTTTTCACCTATTCCTTTCAGAATGACTAAATTATTAAATCTTTTTCCAGCTAATTTGTCTGCTAACTTTTCCTTGATCAAGGAGCACTCGGCACCCGAGTCGAAGAAGAATGGAAAGGGCTCACCAAATTGATATAACGTTCCTTTGGGTTCCAACACTGCACAGACGTCCACTCGCTTCTCGTTCATTCTGCTATTCGATGCCGACGTACCCTTCATACATGCGGATGCAATATGACCGACGTTTCCACATTTAAAACAAGTCACACCAGTCCTGTCTCGCCCCGCCAATGGTTTTCCATACGAATGATTTGAATTTGATAGTTCTGCCTTCCTCTTACGGAATTCCAGCAATTTATGTCCGGGATTCCCACAGTAATGGCACTTCATTGGAGTGTGTGCCTTGAACCTCTTCTTATCGGGACCGATCGAATGGTCTGAAGCCAGATACTCGCTTCGCTTGCTGTATGCAAATGCCTTCAACTGCTGCTGTAGTTCATTTCTATTCGTTATATTGGTGGTGAAAAGTAGGCGTTGCAGTCGAGTGTCAAGTTGCGACGTGTGTGCCATTACGAAAGACACAGCTATTTCTTCCATGTCCATTGACTTCCATTTTGTCATTAATGACGTCACTAGTCGGCTACCGTATGCCGACAAGCACTCGCCTGTTTTCGGCCGTCCATTGAGTATGTTCAAAATGGCGGCGGCCGGTGTCTCAGCGTCATCGTAGCGTTGAACGAACAATTCTTTCAATTTTTGCCAGGTTATACCAGCAAAGCTGATCTGAGCAAGCCATTGGGAAGCGCTCCCTTCTAGTGCTCCGCTCAGCGACATAACCAGCGCACTGCCTTCCAGAGGATGCTCCGTCAGGATCATATCAGCTGTTTTGACCCAAGCGCTGGCATCAGCTTCAGCCGCGTCTGGATTGAACTTTGGCAGTCTCATTGATTTTTCACTCGATGTCGTTGAAGCAGGCTTCTGCATTGTTTTTATAATTTCCATAAATCTTTGGTTTTGTGCTTCAAGTAAAGCTCGCCATTCACAGTCACGCTTCTCCTGGGCCTGAGCCGATCCCACTTCTGATGTCAGGGGCAGAAAATCTCGGTGCTCTTCTTCTTCCATTTTTTTGTACTTGAGCGCAGTGAGTCGCGGTTGTGTCTTTTCTCCTTCAACTCCGTGAGCAAACTGCCAACTCCTCTTTTCATTTTCTTCTATTCTATTTTCTGACGCAATACATAACGCCATCTTGCATCATCCAATTGCTCTTTTGGCAATTCCTCTTTGATCCTTCTCTCTCTCAGAGGCAAACTACACACAACCGCGCCACACTCTGCTGAGACGACACTCTCGTTCTCAATCCTCGCTCTCAGCAACAATGCGAATAGAAGGAACAACGGATAAATAACTGCGTAGTTTCTGTTCTCCTTTATTGACTATGTTTCTTAATTCTATACATTTTCTGTTAACATTTTCATACTTCTGCTTACATTTTCATACATCTGTTTACATTTTCATACATCGGTTTACATTTTCATACATCAGTTTACATTTTCATGCATCTTCATACATATGTTTACATTTTCATGCATGTTCATATATCTCTCAGTCCTTTCAGTCTTTCAGTCCTGTTCAGGGTTCTCTACAAAAAATTTGTTGATTTGGAACCTTTGGTGACTCGGGACTGGCCTTTTTGTGACCGAAAAGTAGTTGGGCGATGCGGAGTGTTGATTTTTATGTAGAAATAACTCGGGAACATTTCGTTTTGGTTTTGGTTATTTTCTGTCTTTATTCATTTAATTTATTTTATATATGACCTTGCTTTTACTTGTGGTTTGTCGCGGTGTGTGGGTTCTTGCTGACTCGTGGTAAAGCGGCCAGGTGTGCGCTTGTAGTTTCTGGCGGTTCGACTGCCAAGTGTGGTATCTTGGCTGGTGAATTGCCCAGGTATTGTCTCTGGGATTCTGGCTGATGATACTGCCCAGGTATTGTCTCTGGGATTGTGGCTGATGAACTGCCCTTTCTTCGGCGATTCTTGCGCTTTTTATGTTATTCGCCGATGGTCGACATCGTACGTCAGATCCCGGCGTCAGCGACTTTTTACATTGATTTCCGCTTGTTTGTTAAACGATCGGGTGTTACTTATTTTTATGCTTAATCGGTAAAAGATATTGTACCACTTCCATAAAGGTGGGTCAGTGGGTTTGGGTTGGTTTCTGCTTTAGTTGGGTGTGTTACATTTTTCTGCTTACTTAGTAGAACATAGTGTACCACTTCCATAAAGATGGGTCAGTGGGTTTTGATTGATTTCGGTTGCGTCTGCACTCCGGAAATCGTATTGTGAATATGGGTTATTGTTTTTGGGAATTGCGGAGAGCATTTTATGCTGGCTTGACTTGTTCTGCAATAATGCCACGATATTTCCTATGCAGGTCAATTGACGCTGGCGATTGTGAAATATCGTAAGATTGGGAAGACCGAGAATTGGCCTACTTGCCTCATTGCGAACAATGCAATGGGTTCGGTGATTTAATTTTGCTGTTTGCAAAAACGTATTGACTTGTCGATTGTGCGACACGTAATATGGGAAGTGCAACGAGGGTTCTGCCAACTCTTCTTGGCAGGGGATTATTCTAGATATACGGTGCTTCTTATATTAGGGTGTAGATAGTATAGCCTAAGGAAATGTAGCGATCCATGGTTTCCATGGTTCGTTACATCCCCCTTTCTTCCGGGTTGATGTGAATTAGGCTGGTGCTTGCAAGATCGTTAAACCGGTGTTCTAATTAGCTCTAGTTCTTTCACGGGCGAGTGCGATTGGGCGCTGTGGGGGCTTCGTCAGGCGTATTGCTGCTTGATAAGTCGATTATCCCATATGAAGATGGTTTGTTCGGCGATGTCTGGTGTCCCGTGGAGATTAGCAATCTTTGGTAGTTCTTCATCCTGGTATTCTCTGATCGGCGGTGCTTTGTCGGGTGGCCAAGGATCCGTGGGCTGTTCTGGCTCGTCTTCGGTTGGTTCGGTGGCTTCGGGGTCAAAGGTTTGATTCGGGTCTTTCGGCAGGATGGTTGTGTCGAATACGCTGGGCGGTTCGATCCTACGGTGGGAATCGCTTTTGTGGGCGATGATCGGTGTGTCGTTGGTGATGGTTGGAGAAATTTCGTGTCTCTGATGCAATACTTGGGTTGAATTGTCTCCAGACTGGTGCATGAACAGGTGAGTCTCGAAGATGCCTCTGGTGTCGGAAAAACGACTTGTATGGGCGACGAAGATCTCGGACGTGGCTCTAGGCATGGCTCGGTGCATGGCGCTAGCAGTCATGTCGGTACGCGGAAGGTACTCCATTGTGTTGGCGAGGATCGGGGTGGCGTCGGCCATGGTTACGACCGGGCTGCGGTCGGTGTTTCGGGGGGTCATCGTCCTGGTTTCCGGGTCCTGGCAGAGAGGTGCTGTGGATATTAGTTCGATTGTTGGCCCCGACCAGCGTGGGGTTAGCGTGGCTGTTTCCCGTGTTGCTGGGTTGTTGGATTGTTGTCCTTGTTCGGTGCTGGTGGTCGGCTCTGAGGCAGTCTGTGTGTTCATTCTCTTCGTTGTGGATCCTGTGCTTGCTTGTCTTGTACCTGGCCTTCCTGTGTCGAGCGCCGGGTTCAAGTGTGTTTGTCTCGTGTGTGAGATCCTCGTGGTTTGTTTGGGATGCGTGTTCCCTGTGTTCGGCCTTGGACGCGGTTGCTCCGTAGTGACCGTGGGACTCGTTTTCCCGATTGCTGCGTTGCTGTTTGTTTGTGCTGGGTTCGGATTCGTTTTCTCCGTTGTGTGCCGGTGCTTTGTGTTCGTTCCGATTGGTTTGGGTGTCAAGTGCTGCGTTGCGTTATTGGGTGCCGTATTCATTGTGGTAGGTCGTGGAAGTAGGTTCGTTGCGATTTGTTCGGGTTTCTTGTATCGGGGTTCGGTGTCTTGTACGTGGATGGTAGTAAGCACGGGTTCAGTGGACATGGGACCGCGGTCTTGTAGCTGTAGCAGCGTGGTTCCGCATTGGATCGTCGTTTCAGTGGTACATAGGAAGTCCAACATGTTTGGCAGAACCAGCAGCGGGATTTTAACCTCTCGTTGGTTCAGCTTGATGTGCGCCAGTAGAACTTGTGTGATCTCTCTGACCGAGCCATCGGCCAGGCGTATGCGGACGCATGCATCTTCCAGGTTGGTGTTGTTGTCTAGTTGTCGGGCGAGGTTTTCACTGATAAAGCTTCTGGATACCCCTGTGTCGATTGTGGCTTCCGTTGCGTGTCCCCCTATGGTCACCATCGCCACTATCCGGCCGTTGTTCACGTGTAGGGAATTCTTTAGTCTCGGGACGGAGGAGGCGTCGTTCCCGGCTGATCCCGTGTCAGTTGGGGACGCATGTCGTTTCCCGACGTGTTGTGACGGCAGCAATCGACGGTTCGTGTGCCGCGTTTGCCACATTCCCAGCAGAATAGGATGGAAGGATTTTGGCAGTCGTATGCCGCATGACCGGCTTCACCACACCTGCGACAGGCTGCGCGTGGGTTGGCAATGGGGGTCATGATCATGTGATGGGTGATATCGGGATTCATCGTACTGGTTCGATTAGCTGGCGGTCTCTCTGGTGCATCTCCCGACTCCCAGTGGGGTCTCTGAAACTGCACTCGGTTTGAATCTCCGTTCCTATGTTCTGGAGCCGGTCTTGCGTATCTTTGTGCGTGCCGCGGGGGTGCGAGAGGGGTAGAAATGGTCCGCTCTTGAATTCGAGTTCCGTGGCCAAAAGTGTCAGTTGTGACAAGCTTTGTAGTTCGTGTCGCCGCACGTACATTTGGTAGGCTGGCAGGGCAATGTCATAGATCCTTGTCAGTACCTTGGCCGCATCATACCCGGCATGGTGCATGAGAAGGCGTATTTCTATAAGGTAATCCTTGAATAATTCTCCTGTCGCCTGTTTGCTCGGATCTGGTCCTCCAATTATTCGAAATACCGCGGCGGCAAGAAGAACGTCAAAAATTCTTGGCGAAAATAGGCCCATGAGCTGCCTTGCAGTTGACTGGTACGGTACCATCGGCTGGCCCGATCGGTGAGAAGCTCCGTCATAGCCCGTGGCAGTTGATTGATGTCCACCCCATATGAAAGTGCACGTTCCTCGAGAAGTTCTAGGAATGACAGTGGGTCATCTTGCCCGTCGAACCTGATTCCCCATTTCCGGATGCGTTCCGCCATAGGTGGGCCGTGGCTGTGGTAGTGTCCATCCATGGGTGTGTCGTTGACTGGCACGATCTTTTGTGTGGGCGATCGGCTGGTCTCGGTAACTGGAGGCCTTGGCAACTCGGAGGCCGTTACTACGACGGGTGGGCTGGCGTGCTGTATTCGGCGGCTGCGGGTACTTGTAATCCTGCCCTGGTGTCTGGTTTCCGCTTGTCTGATGGCCTAGGCGTGGCTTGCATGGGTGACCTGGGGCGTCCTGCTGCTTTGGAGTAGCTCCGCTCAAGGTCTCCTAGTCGAGCCCAGGCATCCTGTGAGAGTGTTCCGGCGACTAATGTGGCTAATCTCCTTCGTCGATCCCCGACTGTTCCTTCATTACCGAATCCAAACTTCTCAGCGAGAGCTTTGAGTTCGTCTCGCCGGAGTCTGTGGATCCATCCGGTGTCGACCCCTGGATTGGTGAGGTGTCCTTCCGGGTATAAATCGACGAGTGGTTCATGCCTGTATCCCTCCATGGTGTACTTCTGTATTCTTTGGCACTTGACTTACTAAGAAATAAAAAAATAAAAAAAAATAAAATATAAAAATTAAAGATGTTATTTGTTTTATTTATTTGAAATTGCACACTTAAATATACATATTTGTCGCGGGACGGTAATCGATAGGGATAGGTATTTTTAGTGGATTTAGTATATTTCGGCCTCGATGAATTTCCGCCATATTTTAAGCTGCACTTTTATTGTCGCGTGGTTAAGAGAAGGAGATACTGCGGTAAGAATATTTATGAGACTTGTAAGAGGTTATGTGACCATCTTTACTTATTCAGAATAAAACGGGCTTCCGAAAAAAACCTGCTTCTCGTGGGGATATATAGGCCGTTGAAGGCAACTCCTTGGGACCACCGACATGTTCTTTTATTCGCAGTCCTAGGCAAGTCGACTGCAAGGGCAATTTGCGCTTGAGTACAGGCACTCAGCCACCTCAAGGATGGATGGAAGGAAGGAAGGATGCAACATTTTCCCAGACGAAGTAACCGGTTGAACGAGGAGCAAGCGACTTCAACAACAATGAGTGCGGCTTCCCAACCTGCAGGAAAGAAGCCGCCACAGCCGAAAGTAACAGTTACGTCGGCGCAGCTGATTCCTAGCCAGACCAATGCTGTTATCGTAGTAGCTTCACAACCGGGGAGTATTACGACTACAGATGAAGTTTCAGTACCAGGACAGTACCAGCCACCTCCAATGCAAGATCTCTTTGAGAAAATTGCAGCGTTGAAAAAGGAGCAGGAAAGAGAAAGAGCCCGGAACAATGTGAGCACGGCTACCGATACCGAGCGATGTCGGGGTGAGTTGTGCGGCGTCACTGCTGACGCCATCTTGGAGCCATTTTCTATGAGTAAGGCAGACAGCGCGTGGAGTTGTGCCCCCGGGTTTAGGCATCCATAACGTCATAACGCCGACTCCACTATCGGGATCGTACGCCTGGACGACACCGAATGGAAACAGTGGAAACTATATGCCACGCAAACTTCCCGATCTGCCAGTATTAGGCGGTCAGCCAGAAGATTGGCCAATTTTCTTTTGTTGGTTTACGGAAACCACTCACGCGTACAACTGTACTGATCTGGAGAATAATCAACGCTTATTGAAGGCGCTGAACGATGAAGCTCGTGAGACCGTCAAGTCGCTCCTGATTCATCCAAGTAACGTCAGCGCTGTGGTCGAGCAGCTGCGCTTTAAGTATGGCCGCCCGGAGCAGCTTATACGCAGCCAGCTCCTATTTCGGAGCACAACCTGACGAAGATTGTACCCTTCGAAACCCGTGTGAGAAATCTCACTGCCTTCTTGCAGTCAGCAAAAGCAGCTCAGCATTTGGGGAACCCCACCCTTTTGGAAGACTTTGTGTCAAAGCTTCCTAGAAGCAAACGAGTGGAGTGGGCATGGCACGCTGCTTTGATATTACCTTTTCCAACCATTGTCCATTTTAGTTCGTGGTTGACGGAGTACGCCAACGTGGTGTGTGCGTCGATGGTGTGGACGTCGAAGGGAAAGAACCAAGGCGTCGATTACTGCATGCAAGCATCGACCAAGACCGAGGCGAGCATCAAGACAGTCGCCTCAGACGTTGTCCAGTATGTAGAGGACAACATGCAGTTAAGGACTGCAGTGATTTCCACGGAGCTTCGCCACCAGACAGGTACAGGGGATTTTAAGTTGTGTCGACGCAGAACCAGGTCGCCTGCTGTTCCGTATACTGCCAGTAACGCTGTACGGAGCTGGTCGACGGGTGGATACATACGCACTACTGGATGAAGGTTCATCTGCCACGATGATCGACGACGAACTCAGGAATGAGCTTGGCGAGTACATCTTAATATCCACTAGTTTGGAGGTAGATCCACCAGGGAGCCTACCAACGTGGTAGGTCTGCACATTAGTGGAGCAGGCAAGTCAATTCGCCATGCGTTGTATTCCATTTCGAACCTGAGCCTGCAGATGCAGACTCTACACCAACGATATGTCCAATGCGTACATAAGGATGCCCGCCTGCCAATGCGGCCCGATAGCAACGGACTTCGAACGATACGGTTTGCCAGACAGGGACCGTACGCAGCCGCAACCGAGCTGGGCTGGGTTGTCTTTGGGCCTCCAAGTGGACAATCAACGCCTTCGCCGAGGTCCTGCCTCCTAGCTGTGTCATTAGATGACACTGTTCAGAGAATGGTTGAAGACTTCTTTGATATCGAGAACTTTGGTGTAAATCCGGCGCCACCAGTCGCCGCCAACGACGACGTGCGGGCGCAAAAGACATTTGAAGATACCATGGTGAGATTGTGGCAACGTTATGGAAGGATGACTACATTGTGCTGCCACAAAACTTTGACATGGCGTACAAGCGGTTGGTCAATGTCGAGAAGAAGATGAAGCGCAACGGGCAGTTCTCGCAGGAATAAACTAGGATTATCAATGATTACGTGTTTAAAAGATACGCTCGACGGTTGAAGTCTCATGAGGTCGCAGTGGCTATGGTATCTGCCACAATTTGGAGTTGAAAACCCAAACAAGCCGGGAAAGATTAGGCTGGTTTTCAACGCTGCAGCTAAATTCAGCACTGGACAAAGGGCTGCAACATTATAAACCCTTGCCAGCTGTGCTCTTTAATTTAAGAGACTGTTCCGTCGGAGTCTGTGGCGACATCAAGGAGATGTTCCATCAAGTTTTGATCCGACCCGAAGATAGATGTTCCAAACGCTTTCTGTGGAAAGATGGCCATGACAGAAGGGATCCTGACATCTACGAGATGATTGTAAAGACCTTTAGAGCAGCCTGCTCACCAAGCGCTGCGCATTACTTGAAGACTGTGAATGCTGAACAGTTTCGTCATTCGGATCCAAGAGCAGTCAAGGCCACGGATGACTTCAGGTTCAATGTGAAGTATTATCAAGTTCCAAGCAGCGTATTGAACGGCGATCGAGTCCCTACCAAGAGGGAGTATTTGAGCTTTGAGCTCATGTCTACGTTCGATCCCCTGGGATTCTTGTGTTGCGTCATGATAACAGCCAAGTTGTGGCTACGAGATATTTCGAGGCAGACGATCCAGTGGGATGAACCACTTCCGGGTGAGATATACAGAGCCTTTAAAATTGGCGCAAGGAAAGGGACACCGTGGGACAGTTCCGAGGCCTTCGCCATTACTTCGGGAATGGCCTCGTGCGGGCTATAGAGTTGCACGTTTTCGTGGATGCAAGTCAGTCTGCATTAGCGGCTGTGGCCTACTTATGAATATGACAACGTGCTGGTGAGCTTGTGTGTGCCAAGACGAAGTGCGCGCCTATGAGAACAATGTTAATCCCACGGCTGGAGCTGCAGGCAGCAGTTCTTGGAACTAGGCGGATGGACACTGTTAAAAAGGAACACAGTGTGGCCATCAGTGACATCGTATTATGGACGGACTCCAAGACGGTGCAAAGATGGATTGGCAGCACCCACCGCCGATATAAGCAGTTTGTCGGCAATCGTGTGGCGGAAATCTTGGAGACGACGAAGGTATCCCAAGGAGATGGGTGCCAACAGCCGACAATGCCCCGTGCACATCAGTCAGAAGTCACGTTGTCTAGGCAGACCAGCATTTTTGAGGCAGGCAGCGGGCAGCTGGCCACAGCCTGAATCCGGAGTTGAAGCAGGTCCGGATGGTAACGACAAAGAGGAGATGCCAAGTGAGTTTTCGATGGGTGTTGCGAACGACTTTTGTATTTCTTTTCAGAGATTCTTATACTACAGCCTGAGTCTTAAGATTCACGCGCTGGTTTCGTGGAGATCGTCGAGCGAGTTCGAGAAGTACGACCTTACTGCATCAGAGTGTGAGGCCGCGGAGAACCTGTTCGTCAGACAGGAAGCCCCGCTGACGCCGAATGATCTGCTCAGAGGAGTAGCTAACTTGCCGGACATGCCTGGCGAAGATATGAAGCTACCCAAGGAGTGTCTGTGTGTGTGTGGTTACACACATCCTCTTTACCACAAATACAATATACACCTTAACTCTTTTTAGTACGGGTATAAAAAGTATCTGAAAAGCATAGATCCCGTAGAGAAGATTTTGTTCAAAATTTTGACAATTTGTTTGATATTGCGCATACGGAAGCCATGCAGATAATGAAAATAGAAGAAGATAAAAAGTTTCTGCAGTGCCAAAGAAAAGACGGGAGACCCGGCTGCTTTGGTGGAGTGGACAACAAATTGGCCGATAAAGAAGAACGATCTCGAACAAGGCGTTTGAACGAAGAGACCCGGCAAAGAAGGCATGAAACTTCATTGGGTGCGCTCTCTTCGAATTGGGATCTCAACACACAGGTAATTAATATGAATTTATTATTAATTTTATTTATTTATTTATTTATTTTATTATTTATTTTATTTATATTTATTTTAAACTTTTACTATTGAAATTTGTAGGATGATTCTTTGTCAAGCTCGGAAGATATAACTGAAAGCTCTCCAAACTCCATGATAACCAAAAACAGTCAAACTCACAACATAAAAATACGTGGGGCAGAAACTTAATCACTCCGAAGCTGGTGGCAGCCTTGAATAGGTGCCAGCTTAGTTTAAGGGACTCTGTTTACATTCTACAAGCTACACTAGAGGCACTTTGTTACAATGTTGATGAGTTTAGCATTAATAAGTCTACGATTTAACGAATTCGTACCGAAATTCGGAAGAAACGTGCGATAGCGATGAAAGAAGATTTCAAGAATAATATGCTAAAAATTGTCACTCTTCATTTTGATGGAAAGCTCTTACCAGCTTTAGATGGTCGAAGCTGTAAGGAGGAACGTTGGAGTTTTTTCAAGCGAAACTGAAAGAAAATTATGCAAGAGGAGACTTTCGGGAGTTAATTGAACTCTCCATAATATTCATCGGTGGCGATATTGGACGAGAACAAAAAATTAGGCCTCCAGGTGAGATTCATCAAGCTCGTTGGATGGCACGAGCAATATACACCTTGAAAATCGCAATATTAAGGTCTCAACTCAAGCTTACTAAAAAATAAATCGCAGCTGTCTACGACCTGTCATTGTTCATAGTATCTACCTATGTAAAGCCATGGCTTACTCGGCTGTGAAGGCACCGAATCAGGATTTATGCTTTTTAAAATCGTTAAAGGAATACGAAAATATTGATGTTTCTATATCATACGCAGCTTAAAATAAATTTTTTAATCATTTATGGTATCTTAATGATGAAATATAAATATTTTGATGACGACGTACCCTTTGATATAAAAGAAAGAATGGTGACGAATTTGACTGAAAACAGTAGATCCTGTTTTGAAAAACGATTTGTACCATCGGTGGAAGATCTTAACGGTGCTCTTTTTGGTAAGTAATATTAAAGCCTTTTGGTATTAACTCAATTATTTCTGTAACTTTACTGTTTTTTTCCTATTCAGACAAAAACATAGACGATTTTGTATCTGTAGAAAGTAAAACATCATTTGATCGCCTTAAAATTGATAAAAGTTTTTTAAACCTGTGCCCATCGTCATGGAACAATAACCCATCTTATTTGAAAAGCAAGAAGACTCTTTCATTACTTAAGGCAGTAAATGATTCTGCAGAAAGGGCTGTAAAGTTGATGTAAGATTTTCACGGACTTCTAACAGGGGATGAGGAAAAAAACTATTTTTGTTACGCTGTGTTCAGGAACATTGGAAATTGTACCCGAATTGTAAAAAGCAGACTTTAAAAAGAAAATATTGCCAATAAAATGTATAATTTGTTTAATCGAATGAAAACGGTAACAATAATTTATTTTACAAACATATATAACGAAACAAAAATTTTCAAAAACATTGTACATTTTATGTAACTTTGAGTGTAATTCGGCATGGGTTTGGAAGTAATATTTTTAACACATATACTTTAAGGCAAAAGGAAAAAATAAAAGGGTAGGCGTGATTAAATTTTAAAAAGGATAAAAAATTCCCATATAAGGGACACTCTAATATACATGTCTAAAATAGGAATATTGTCGGTGTTCCCACGGAGTTGCCTTCAACGGCCGATATATCCCCACGAGAAGCAGGTTTTTATTCTGAATAAGTAAAGATGGTCACATAGCCTTATACAAGTCTCACAAATATTCTTACCGCAGTATCTCCTCCTGCTCTTAACCACGCGACAATAAAAAGTGCAGCTTAAATATGGCGGTAATTCATCGAGTCCGAAAGGCCATACATATACCAGATGTATTAAAAATACCTATCCCTATCGGATACCGTCCCGCGACATCTCCGACCCCGTGAATAACAGTTTCCCTCAACTCCAAAACCGCCAGTTTGGAGACGGGACGCATCATAGTCTTGGATAGGCCGCCGTCGTTCACGCCTTTGTAGACATCCTCCACGATGGAATTTTGCCACTCTCTTCGTGGCCAGTCTGGATCGCAGATTAAGACCATGTCACCCTGGTGAATCGGCTCCGTCCTTTGCACACCTTCTCTCACCGCACGAGTGTAGGCAGGTACTCCAAGACCCACCTCTTCCAGAAACGGTCCCTCACTACTCGCGCTATACGCCACTGCTTGCGTGTAGCGCACTCCTTGGGTAGCTCCATATCTTCGCCAATCATGTCCGGCAAGTTAGCTACTCCTCTGAGCAGATCATTCGGCGTCAGCGGGGCTTCCTGTCTGACGAACAGGTTCTCCGCGGCCTCACACTCTGATGCAGTAAGGTCGTACTTCTCGAACTCGCTCGACGATCTCCACGAAACCAGCGCGTGAATCTTAAGACTCAGGCTGTAGTATAAGAATCTCTGAAAAGAAATACAAAAGTCGTTCGCAACACCCATCGAAAACTCACTTGGCATCTCCTCTTTGTCGTTACCATCCGGACCTGCTTCAACTCCGGATTCAGGCTGTGGCCAGCTGCCCGCTGCCTGCCTCAAAAATGCTGGTCTGCCTAGACAACGTGACTTCTGACTGATGTGCACGGGGCATTGTCGGCTGTTGGCACCCATCTCCTTGGGATACCTTCGTCGTCTCCAAGATTTCCGCCACACGATTGCCGACAAACTGCTTATATCGGCGGTGGGTGCTGCCAATCCATCTTTGCACCGTCTTGGAGTCCGTCCATAATACGATGTCACTGATGGCCACACTGTGTTCCTTTTTAACAGTGTCCATCCGCCTAGTTCCAAGAACTGCTGCCTGCAGCTCCAGCCGTGGGATTAACATTGTTCTCATAGGCGCGCACTTCGTCTTGGCACACACAAGCTCACCAGCACGTTGTCATATTCATAAGTAGGCCACAGCCGCTAATGCAGACTGACTTGCATCCACGAAAACGTGCAACTCTATAGCCCGCACGAGGCCATTCCCGAAGTAATGGCGAAGGCCTCGGAACTGTCCCACGGTGTCCCTTTCCTTGCGCCAATTTTAAAGGCTCTGTATATCTCACCCGGAAGTGGTTCATCCCACTGGATCGTCTGCCTCGAAATATCTCGTAGCCACAACTTGGCTGTTATCATGACGCAACACAAGAATCCCAGGGGATCGAACGTAGACATGAGCTCAAAGCTCAAATACTCCCTCTTGGTAGGGACTCGATCGCCGTTCAATACGCTGCTTGGAACTTGATAATACTTCACATTGAACCTGAAGTCATCCGTGGCCTTGACTGCTCTTGGATCCGAATGACGAAACTGTTCAGCATTCACAGTCTTCAAGTAATGCGCAGCGCTTGGTGAGCAGGCTGCTCTAAAGGTCTTTACAATCATCTCGTAGATGTCAGGATCCCTTCTGTCATGGCCATCTTTCCACAGAAAGCGTTTGGAACATCTATCTTCGGTTCGGATCAAAACTTGATGGAACATCTCCTTGATGTCGCCACAGACTCCGACGGAACAGTCTCTTAAATGAAAGAGCACAGCTGGCAAGGGTTTATAATGTTGCAGCCCTTTGTCCAGTGCTGAATTTAGCTGCAGCGTTGAAAACCAGCCTAATCTTTCCCGGCTTGTTTGGGTTTTCAACTCCAAATTGTGGCAGATACCATAGCCACTGCGACCTCATGAGACTTCAACCGTCGAGCGTATCTTTTAAACACGTAATCATTGATAATCCTAGTTTAATCCTAGTTGGCGGCGACTGGTGGCGCCGGATTTACACCAAAGTTCTCGATATCAAAGAAGTCTTCAACCATTCTCTGAACAGTGTCATCTAATGACACAGCTAGGAGGCAGGACCTCGGCGAAGGCGTTGATTGTCCACTTGGAGGCCCAAAGACAACCCAGCCCAGCTCGGTTGCGGCTGCGTACGGTCCCTGTCTGGCAAACCGTCTCGTTCGAAGTCCGTTGCTATCGGGCCGCATTGGCAGGCGGGCATCCTTATGTACGCATTGGACATCTCGTTGGTGTAGAGTCTGCATCTGCAGGCTCAGGTTCGAAATGGAATACAAAGCATGGCGAATTGACTTGCCTGCTCCACTAATGTGCAGACCTACCACGTTGGTAGGCTCCCTGGTGGATCTACCTCCAAACTAGTGGATATTAAGATGTACTCGCCAAGCTCATTCCTGAGTTCGTCGTCGATCATCGTGGCAGATGAACCTTCATCCAGTAGTGCGTATGTATCCACCCGTCGACCAGCTCCGTACAGCGTTACTGGCAGTATACGGAACAGCAGGCGACCTGGTTCTGCGTCGACACAACTTAAAATCCTCTGTACCTGTCTGGTGGCGAAGCTCCGTGGAAATCACTGCAGTCCTTAACTGCATGTTGTCCTCCACATACTGGACAACGTCTGAGGCGACTGTCTTGATGCTCGCCTCGGTCTTGGTCGATGCTTGCATGCAGTAATCGACGCCTTGGTTCTTTCCCTTCGACGTCCACACCATCGACGCACACACCACGTTGGCGTACTCCGTCAACCACGAACTAAAATGGACAATGGTTGGAAAAGGTAATATCAAAGCAGCGTGCCATGCCCACTCCACTCGTTTGCTTCTAGGAAGCTTTGACACAAAGTCTTCCAAAAGGGTTGGGTTCCCCAAATGCTGAGCTGCTTTTTCTGACTGCAAGAAGGCAGTGAGATTTCTCACACGGGTTTCGAAGGGTACAATCTTCGTCAGGTTGTGCTCCGAAATAGGAGCTGGCTGCGTATAAGCTGCTCCGGGCGGCCATACTTAAAGCGCAGCTGCTCGACCACAGCGCTGACGTTACTTGGATGAATCAGGAGCGACTTGACGGTCTCACGAGCTTCATCGTTCAGCGCCTTCAATAAGCGTTGATTATTCTCCAGATCAGTACAGTTGTACGCGTGAGTGGTTTCCGTAAACCAACAAAAGAAAATTGGCCAATCTTCTGGCTGACCGCCTAATACTGGCAGATCGGGAAGTTTGCGTGGCATATAGTTTCCACTGTTTCCATTCGGTGTCGTCCAGGCGTACGATCCCGATAGTGGAGTCGGCGTTATGACGTTATGGATGCCTAAACCCGGGGGCACAACTCCACGCGCTGTCTGCCTTACTCATAGAAAATGGCTCCAAGATGGCGTCAGCAGTGACGCCGCACAACTCACCCCGACATCGCTCGGTATCGGTAGCCGTGCTCACATTGTTCCGGGCTCTTTCTCTTTCCTGCTCCTTTTTCAACGCTGCAATTTTCTCAAAGAGATCTTGCATTGGAGGTGGCTGGTACTGTCCTGGTACTGAAACTTCATCTGTAGTCGTAATACTCCCCGGTTGTGAAGCTACTACGATATAAGCATTGGTCTGGCTAGGAATCAGCTGCGCCGACGTAACTGTTACTTTCGGCTGTGGCGGCTTCTTTCCTGCAGGTTGGGAAGCCGCACTCATTGTTGTTGAAGTCGCTTGCTCCTCGTTCAACCGGTTACTTCGTCTGGGAAAATGTTGCATCCTTCCTTCCTTCCATCCATCCTTGAGGTGGCTGAGTGCCTGTACTCAAGCGCAAATTGCCCTTGCAGTCGACTTGCCTAGGACTGCGAATAAAAGAACATGTCGGTGGTCCCAAGGAGTTGCCTTCAACGGCCTATATATCCCCACGAGAAGCAGGTTTTTTTCGGAAGCCCGTTTTATTCTGAATAAGTAAAGATGGTCACATAACCTCTTACAAGTCTCATAAATATTCTTACCGCAGTATCTCCTTCTCTTAACCACGCGACAATAAAAGTGCAGCTTAAAATATGGCGGAAATTCATCGAGGCCGAAATATACTAAATCCACTAAAAATACCTATCCCTATCGATTACCGTCCCGCGACAAATATGTATATTTAAGTGTGCAATTTCAAATAAATAAAACAAATAACATCTTTAATTTTTATATTTTATTTTTTTTTATTTTTTTATTTCTTAGTAAGTCAAGTGCCAAAGAATACAGAAGTACACCATGGAGGGATACAGGCATGAACCACTCGTCGATTTATACCCGGAATGACACCTCACCAATCCAGGGGTCGACACCGGATGGATCCACAGACTCCGGCGAGACGAACTCAAAGCTCTCGCTGAGAAGTTTGGATTCGGTAATGAAGGAACAGTCGGGGATCGACGAAGGAGATTAGCCACATTAGTCGCCGGAACACTCTCACAGGATGCCTGGGCTCGACTAGGAGACCTTGAGCGGAGCTACTCCAAAGCAGCAGGACGCCCCAGGTCACCCATGCAAGCCACGCCTAGGCCATCAGACAAGCGGAAACCAGACACCAGGGCAGGATTACAAGTACCCGCAGCCGCCAAATACAGCACGCCAGCCCCACCCGTCGTAGTAACGGCCTCCGAGTTGCCAAGGCCTCCAGTTACCGAGACCAGCCGATCGCCCACACAAAAGATCGTGCCAGTCAACGACACACCCATGGATGGACACTACCACAGCCACGGCCCACCTATGGCGGAACGCATCCGGAAATGGGGAATCAGGTTCGACGGGCTTCTCACCGATCGGGCCAGCCGATGGTACCGTACCAGTCAACTGCAAGGCAGCTCATGGGCCTATTTTCGCCAAGAATTTTTGACGTTCTTCTTGCCGCCGCGGTATTTCGAACAATTGGAGGACCAGATCCGAGCAAACAGGCGACAGGAGAATTATTCAAGGATTACCTTATAGAAATACGCCTTCTCATGCACCATGCCGGGTATGATGCGGCCAAGGAACTGACAAGGATCTATGACATTGCCCTGCCAGCCTACCAAATGTACGTGCGGCGACACGAACTACAAAGCTTGTCACAACTGACACTTTTGGCCACGGAACTCGAATTCAAGAGCGGACCATTTCTACCCCTCTCGCACCCCCGCGGCACGCACAAAGATACGCAAGACCGGCTCCAGAACATAGGAACGGAGATTCAAACCGAGTGCAGTTTCAGAGACCCCACTGGGAGTCGGGAGATGCACCAGAGAGACCGCCAGCTAATCGAACCAGTACGATGAATCCCGATATCACCCATCACATGATCATGACCCCCATTGCCAACCCACGCGCAGCCTGTCGCAGGTGTGGTGAAGCCGGTCATGCGGCATACGACTGCCAAAATCCTTCCATCCTATTCTGCTGGGAATGTGGCAAACGCGGCACACGAACCGTCGATTGCTGCCGTCACAACACGTCGGGAAACGACATGCGTCCCCAACTGACACGGGATCAGCCGGGAACGACGCCTCCTCCGTCCCGAGACTAAAGAATTCCCTACACGTGAACAACGGCCGGATAGTGGCGATGGTGACCATAGGGGGACACGCAACGGAAGCCACAATCGACACAGGGGTATCCAGAAGCTTTATCAGTGAAAACCTCGCCCGACAACTAGACAACAACACCAACCTGGAAGATGCATGCGTCCGCATACGCCTGGCCGATGGCTCGGTCAGAGAGATCACACAAGTTCTACTGGCGCACATCAAGCTGAACCAACGAGAGGTTAAAATCCCGCTGCTGGTTCTGCCAAACATGTTGGACTTCCTATGTACCACTGAAACGACGATCCAATGCGGAACCACGCTGCTACAGCTACAAGACCGCGGTCCCATGTCCACTGAACCCGTGCTTACTACCATCCACGTACAAGACACCGAACCCCGATACAAGAAACCCGAACAAATCGCAAAGAACCTACTTCCACGACCTACCACAATGAATACGGCACCCAATAACGCAACGCAGCACTTGACACCCAAACCAATCGGAACGAACACAAAGCACCGGCACACAACGGAGAAAACGAATCCGAACCCAGCACAAACAAACAGCAACGCAGCAATCGGGAAAACGAGTCCCACGGTCACTACGGAGCAACCGCGTCCAAGGCCGAACACAGGGAACACGCATCCCAAACAAACCACGAGGATCTCACACACGAGACAAACACACTTGAACCCGGCGCTCGACACAGGAAGGCCAGGTACAAGACAAGCAACAGAACAAGCAAGCACAGGATCCACAACGAAGAGAATGAACACACAGACTGCCTCAGAGCCGACCACCAGCACCGAACAAGGACAACAATCCAACAACCCAGCAACACGGGAAACAGCCACGCTAACCCCACGCTGGTCGGGGCCAACAATCGAACTAATATCCACAGCACCTCTCTGCCAGGACCCGGAAACCAGGACGATGACCCCCCGAAACACCGACCGCAGCCCGGTCGTAACCATGGCCGAGGCCACCCCGATCCTCGCCAACACAATGGAGTACCTTCCGCGTACCGACATGACTGCTAGCGCCATGCACCGAGCCATGCCTAGAGCCACGTCCGAGATCTTCGTCGCCCATACAAGTCGTTTTTCCGACACCAGAGGCATCTTCGAGACTCACCTGTTCATGCACCAGTCTGGAGACAATTCAACCCAAGTATTGCATCAGAGACACGAAATTTCTCCAACCATCACCAACGACACACCGATCATCGCCCACATAAGCGATTCCCACCGTAGGATCGAACCGCCCAGCGTATTCGACACAACCATCCTGCCGAAAGACCCGAATCAAACCTTTGACCCCGAAGCCACCGAACCAACCGAAGACGAGCCAGAACAGCCCACGGATCCTTGGCCACCCGACAAAGCACCGCCGATCAGAGAATACCAGGATGAAGAACTACCAAAGATTGCTAATCTCCACGGGACACCAGACATCGCCGAACAAACCATCTTCATATGGGATAATCGACTTATCAAGCAGCAATACGCCTGACGAAGCCCCCACAGCGCCCAATCGCACTCGCCCGTGAAAGAACTAGAGCTAATTAGAACACCGGTTTAACGATCTTGCAAGCACCAGCCTAATTCACATCCACCCGGAAGAAAGGGGGATGTAACGAACCATGGAAACCATGGATCGCTACATTTCCTTAGGCTATACTATCTACACCCTAATATAAGAAGCACCGTATATCTAGAATAATCCCCTGCCAAGAAGAGTTGGCAGAACCCTCGTTGCACTTCCCATATTACGTGTCGCACAATCGACAAGTCAATACGTTTTTGCAAACAGCAAAATTAAATCACCGAACCCATTGCGTTGTTCGCAATGAGGCAAGTAGGCCAATTCTCGGTCTTCCCAATCTTACGATATTTCACAATCGCCAGCGTCAATTGACCTGCATAGGAAATATCGTGGCATTATTGCAGAACAAGTCAAGCCAGCATAAAATGCTCTCCGCAATTCCCAAAAACAATAACCCATATTCACAATACGATTTCCGAAATGCAGACGCAACCGAAATCAATCAAAACCCACTGACCCATCTTTATGGAAGTGGTACACTATGTTCTACTAAGTAAGCAGAAAAATGTAACACACCCAACTAAAGCAGAAACCAACCCAAACCCACTGACCCACCTTTATGGAAGTGGTACAATATCTTTTACCGATTAAGCATAAAAATAAGTAACACCCGATCGTTTAACAAACAAGCGGAAATCAATGTAAAAAGTCGCTGACGCCGGGATCTGACGTACGATGTCGATCATCGGCGAATAACATAAAAAGCGCAAGAATCGCCGAAGAAAGGGCAGTTCATCAGCCACAATCCCAGAGACAATACCTGGGCAGTATCATCAGCCAGAATCCCAGAGACAATACCTGGGCAATTCACCAGCCAAGATACCACACTCGGCAGTCGAACCGCCAGAAACTACAAGCGCATACCTGGCCGCTTTACCACGAGTCAGCAAGAACCCACACACCGCGACAAACCACAAGTAAAAGCAAGGTCATATATAAAATAAATTAAATGAATAAAGACAGAAAATAACCAAAACCAAAACGAAATGTTCCCGAGTTATTTCTACATAAAAATCAACACTCCGCATCGCCCAACTACTTTTCGGTCACAAAAAGGCCAGTCCCGAGTCACCAAAGGTTCCAAATCAACAAATTTTTTGTAGAGAACCCTGGACAGGACTGAAAGACTGAAAGGACTGAGAGATATATGAACATGCATGAAAATGTAAACATATGTATGAAGATGCATGAAAATGTAAACTGATGTATGAAAATGTAAACCGATGTATGAAAATGTAAACAGATGTATGAAAATGTAAGCAGAAGTATGAAAATGTTAACAGAAAATGTATAGAATTAAGAAACATAGTCAATAAAGGAGAACAGAAACTACGCAGTTATTTATCCGTTGTTCCTTCTATTCGCATTGTTGCTGAGAGCGAGGATTGAGAACGAGAGTGTCGTCTCAGCCGAGTGTGGCGCGGTTGTGTGTAGTTTGCCTCTGAGAGAGAGAAGGATCAAAGAGGAATTGCCAAAAGAGCAATTGGATGATGCAAGATGGCGTTATGTATTGCGTCAGAAAATAGAATAGAAGAAAATGAAAAGAGGAGTTGGCAGTTTGCTCACGGAGTTGAAGGAGAAAAGACACAACCGCGACTCACTGCGCTCAAGTACAAAAAAATGGAAGAAGAAGAGCACCGAGATTTTCTGCCCCTGACATCAGAAGTGGGATCGGCTCAGGCCCAGGAGAAGCGTGACTGTGAATGGCGAGCTTTACTTGAAGCACAAAACCAAAGATTTATGGAAATTATAAAAACAATGCAGAAGCCTGCTTCAACGACATCGAGTGAAAAATCAATGAGACTGCCAAAGTTCAATCCAGACGCGGCTGAAGCTGATGCCAGCGCTTGGGTCAAAACAGCTGATATGATCCTGACGGAGCATCCTCTGGAAGGCAGTGCGCTGGTTATGTCGCTGAGCGGAGCACTAGAAGGGAGCGCTTCCCAATGGCTTGCTCAGATCAGCTTTGCTGGTATAACCTGGCAACAATTGAAAGAATTGTTCGTTCAACGCTACGATGACGCTGAGACACCGGCCGCCGCCATTTTGAACATACTCAATAGACGGCCGAAAACAGGCGAGTGCTTGTCGGCATACGGTAGCCGACTAGTGACGTCATTAATGACAAAATGGAAGTCAATGGACATGGAAGAAATAGCTGTGTCTTTCGTAATGGCACACACGTCGCAACTTTACACTCGACTGCAACGCCTACTTTTCACCACCAATATAACGAATAGAAATGAACTACAGCAGCAGTTGAAGGCATTTGCATACAGCAAGCGAAGCGAGTATCTGGCTTCAGACCATTCGATCGGTCCCGATAAGAAGAGGTTCAAGGCACACACTCCAATGAAGTGCCATTACTGTGGGAATCCCGGACATAAATTGCTGGAATTCCGTAAGAGGAAGGCAGAACTATCAAATTCAAATCATTCGTATGGAAAACCATTGGCGGGGCGAGACAGGACTGGTGTGACTTGTTTTAAATGTGGAAACGTCGGTCATATTGCATCCGCATGTATGAAGGGTACGTCGGCATCGAATAGCAGAATGAACGAGAAGCGAGTGGACGTCTGTGCAGTGTTGGAACCCAAAGGAACGTTATATCAATTTGGTGAGCCCTTTCCATTCTTCTTCGACTCGGGTGCCGAGTGCTCCTTGATCAAGGAAAAGTTAGCAGACAAATTAGCTGGAAAAAGATTTAATAATTTAGTCATTCTGAAAGGAATAGGTGAAAACGTTGTACGATGTAATTTACAAATACTGTCTACTGTACAAATTTGTCAATTTAATATGGAAATCATGTTTAATGTAGTTATGGACGAGCATTTGAAAGATGACATAATGATTGGTCGTGAAATTTTAGCTCTTGGCTTCGGCATAACGATGGACGCTGCTAAATTTAACATTTTTAAGACTAAAAAGATTATTGCGGTTTCCAATGAAACCCTTACAAATTACGATAAGCTATTTGACGATAATTTTGATTTAAATGATAATGATAAGTGTAAACTTAAGAACATTTTTGATTTATATTCTGAAAATTTTATTGTTGGAATGCCGAGTAGACGTGTCACGACTGGAGAATTAGAAATTCGTTTATTAGATGCCAACAAGACTGTGCAGAGGCGTCCATATCGTCTTGGCGTATATGAAAAAGAATTAGTTAGAGATAAAATCAAGGAAATATTGGCGGCAAATGTAATACGTCCAAGTAATTCTCCATTCGCTAGTCCAATTTTATTAATTAAGAAGAAAGATGGCAGTGATCGCTTATGCGTTGATTATCGAGAGCTCAATTCAAACACAGTGGCTGACAAATACCCTTTGCCGCTGATATCAGATCAAGTTGACAGATTGCGTGGGGGTAAATACTTTTCTTGCTTAGACATGGCCAGTGGGTTTTATCAGATTCCAATAGATGCAGTATCGATAGAACGGACCGCTTTTGTAACTCCCGAGGGCCAGTACGAGTTTCTATCTATGCCATTTGGGCTAAAAAATGTCTCTTCGATTTTTCAGCGAGCTATAGCGCGAGCCCTGGGTGACTTGGCGCACTCGTATGCAATTGTTTACATTGATGATGTAGTGATAGTTGCAGGATCAAAAGAGGAAGCATTTGACAGATTGGCGATTGTGCTAAGGACTCTATCGGAAGCACGATTTTCATTTAATATAAAAAAATGCTCATTTCTCAGAACTGAAATAGAATATCTTGGATACTTGGTCAAAGATGGTAGTATCGAACCAAATCCGCGAAAAATACAAGCGCCGTCTGGATTATCAGAACCAAAGACTGTTACACAATTGAGACAATTTATAGGCTTAGCATCTTATTTTCGTAAGTTTGTCCCACAGTTTTCTGAACAGATGAAACCTTTATATCACTTAACCACCAAAATTAATAGTTTTGTTTGGAAAGTTGAGCATGAAGAAATACGCCAGAAAATTATCTCAGTACTAACTCATGATCCTGTTTTAATCCTCTTTGATCCACAATATCCCATTGAGCTGCATACGGATGCTAGCGCAGAAGGCTATGGTGCCATACTCATGCACAAAGTAGACGGAAAGGCTAGAGTAGTCGAGTACTATAACAAGTGTACATCGCCCCCAGAATCGAGGTATCATTCATACGAACTAGAGACCCTGGCAGTGTACAACGCTGTAAAACATTTCCGTCATTACCTTCACGGTCGAAAGTTTGTAATCTTTACGGATTGTAATTCGTTAAAAGCAAATCGTACTAAAGTAGAACTAATGCCTAGGGTACACCGTTGGTGGGCATATTTACAGTCGTTTGATTTTACTGTAGAGTACCGCAAGGGAAGTCGCATGGCGCACGTGGACTTTTTATCTCGAAATCCGATTGTCATTGACCGTGAAACTTTAAACAGGGCAACCGAAGTTCGCATCGACCTAACTGAGGTGACGGGCAACTGGCTTGTAGCTGAGCAGCAGCGCGATTCGTGCCTTAGGGAAATCATAGCCCAGCTGAATAATGGGGATTCGCAGGAGAATTTGGCGACGACATATGAGCTAAGAACAGGAATTCTATATCGGAATATTCAGAGAAACAGTAGAACGCGCTGTCTACCTGTAATCCCGAGAGCCTTCAGGTGTTCAGTGGTAAATCATGTACATGAAGCAATAATGCATTTGGGATGGCAGAAAACGTTAGACAAGGTGTATGAGCAGTATTGGTTTGAGCACATGTCTAAGTATGTACGAAAATTTGTAGAAAACTGCATAACATGCAAAATATCAAAACCTCCATCAGGAAAAATTCAAATGGAATTGCATCCGATTCCGAAAGTCGAAATACCATGGCATACTGTGCATATTGATATAAGTGGAAAGCTGAGTGGTAAAAATGATACCAAGGAGTATGTCATAGTGCAAATTGATGCGTTCACTAAATTTGTTCATCTATATCATACTTTGAATTTGGATGCAGAAAACTGTATTAAGGCCGTGAAATCGACCATATCGCTTTTTGGGGTACCTAATCGTATCATTGCAGATCAAGGCAGGAGTTTCGCTTGTGAACGATTTCGAGAGTTCTGTTCAGTAAATAAAATAGAATTACATTTGATAGCGACAGGTGCAAGCAGGGCCAATGGCCAGGTTGAACGAGTCATGAGCACAATGAAAAGTATGTTGACAGCTGTAGAGACAGGTGAACGTTCCTGGCAGGATGCACTATGTGAAGTTCAGTTAGCCATGAATTGTACGACAGAGTAACGAAATTTAGCCCGTTAGAACTGTTGATTGGAAGAGAGGCTAGGCCCATGGGCTTGTTGCCCATAAATGATGAAGCTAAAATGGATTGTGAGCAGGCAAGAGCTCAGGCCAAAGAAAATATATAAAACAATGCGAAATATGAAAAGAAGCGAGTTAATAGGAATATGGCCAAGATTGTAAAACACAAGGTTGGGGATCATGTCTTGCTTAGAAGTGAAGAACGGCATCAGACAAAATTTGATCCTAAATTCAAAGGACCTTTTGTGGTTGCGGAGTAGCTGGAAGGGGACCGATGCCTGTTGAAATCATTGACCAGTAAGCGAACGTATAAGTATTCGCATGAGAGTTTGCGAAGGCTGCCGGATGAGCAGATTTTTGATGAGAATATTGAGAAAGACGACAGTGGTGAAAAAGACACTGGTCGTAAGACCCGTTCTTGCACCTAAGAGTGGTGCGGAAAACATCAAACGCAGGGGCTAGATTTAATCAACAATATTCATGCCAGGTATGGGTGATATTGTGTGATGGACATTGGATCCGAGGAGATCGTGGCACTGGAGGTGCAAAGCGTCGCAAGGTGCGGCAAGAGCCTGAAACTGTGTTTTGATTACGAGAATAGCCAAATGGGCGGGTTTGCGCAGAAGAGTACGGGCTACTGAAAGAGATGATCCAGGTCAAGCCGAAGGCACAAGTGTAGAATCGGAAGTGTTCTGACATGGCGTGTGGCGCGGCTGACGTGGTGTTGCAAGTTTATGTGGCTCACTGTGAGTGATATAATAGGAAGCCTGCGAAACCGACATTTGAAGACACTATATATAAAGTTGTGTGCTGTTTAATGTTTGTTTATAATGGTCCTGAAAGATGAAAAGAGAAGTAAAGCAAGAATGTAAACCGATGTATGAAAATGTAAACAGATGTATGAAAATGTAAACAGAAGTATGAAAATGTTAACAGAAAATGTATAGAATTAAGAAACATAGTCAATAAAGGAGAACAGAAACTACGCAGTTATTTATCCGTTGTTCCTTCTATTCGCATTGTTGCTGAGAGCGAGGATTGAGAACGAGAGTGTCGTCTCAGCCGAGTGTGGCGCGGTTGTGTGTAGTTTGCCTCTGAGAGAGAGAAGGATCAAAGAGGAATTGCCAAAAGAGCAATTGGATGATGCAAGATGGCGTTATGTATTGCGTCAGAAAATAGAATAGAAGAAAATGAAAAGAGGAGTTGGCAGTTTGCTCACGGAGTTGAAGGAGAAAAGACACAACCGCGACTCACTGCGCTCAAGTACAAAAAAAATGGAAGAAGAAGAGCACCGAGATTTTCTGCCCCTGACATCAGAAGTGGGATCGGCTCAGGCCCAGGAGAAGCGTGACTGTGAATGGCGAGCTTTACTTGAAGCACAAAACCAAAGATTTATGGAAATTATAAAAACCATGCAGAAGCCTGCTTCAACGACATCGAGTGAAAAATCAATGAGACTGCCAAAGTTCAATCCAGACGCGGCTGAAGCTGATGCCAACGCTTGGGTCAAAACAGCTGATATGATCCTGACGGAGCATCCTCTGGAAGGCAGTGCGCTGGTTATGTCGCTGAGCGGAGCACTAGAAGGGAGCGCTTCCCAATGGCTTGCTCAGATCAGCTTTGCTGGTATAACCTGGCAACAATTGAAAGAATTGTTCGTTCAACGCTACGATGACGCTGAGACACCGGCCGCCGCCATTTTGAACATACTCAATGGACGGCCGAAAACAGGCGAGTGCTTGTCGGCATACGGTAGCCGACTAGTGACGTCATTAATGACAAAATGGAAGTCAATGGATATGGAAGAAATAGCTGTGTCTTTCGTAATGGCACACACGTCGCAACTTGACACTCGACTGCAACGCCTACTTTTCACCACCAATATAACGAATAGAAATGAACTACAGCAGCAGTTGAAGGCATTTGCATACAGCAAGCGAAGCGAGTATCTGGCTTCAGACTATTCGATCGGTCCCGATAAGAAGAGGTTCAAGTAGAGATGGGCATGGACTGCAATTTTCCGACACGACCCAACACGGCACGAAAATGAAAATTTCCAACACGCACTAGCACGCACGGCTAAAAATTTTCGGAACACGGTCCAGCACGGTCCAACACGAAATATTATACATTTTTTTTAATACCTTTGTTAACATTGATTTTACCTACATATAGGTTCTTATTTACATATTTTTATATGAAAATAACAGTTTATCAAGGTTAGAGCTTAATAAGCGTGTACCAGCATTCATTAAATATTTGTCGCGAGGTAGAAAACACCCTCACGCTTGTAGCCGAGCTGGCTGGAATGGCTATGCACCTTTTGGGATTTCATGTTCATGTTCACACTAAACTAGTTCACTCAAAAATCACAAAAACGGACAACAATTTAGTTTTTTTTGCTCGTCGTGTTTTTTCGTGCCGATTTTGCTTTGAACGAACACGCACGCCCATGGACAATATTTAATTTTTCAACACGCACACGCGGGCGCCCATCGTGTCACGACGTGACACGAAGAAAACACGGTCCATGCCCACCTCTACGAGGAAGAATTGTTGCGGCACAAACAATATTCAATTGAATGCAATATTTTTAGAGGAGAAGGGAGAAGAGAGAGAGAGATAAAAATCTTAGCATTATCTTGATGGTTTTTACAACTAATATCGGATAGTATATATACATATATAGTATAGTATATGTTATCCATAGCATAATATCTACCTCCAATGCGTATGACAACCTTTACACATGCGCCCCAATGGCGAATCATATAGAAAGTGGCAAACCACATTGCACGTCTTGCAAAAACCGCCCACAACCACTCGTCGCGGCGAATTGTCGTCGGTGTTGACATCGCCGCAAATGTTGCCGTTTCCATTGTTGCTGTTAGTGCCATTGGTTGCAGCTTCGGATGAAAGACCATAGCCTAGCATATCATCGCTGAGCGCGTTCGAAGTGTAGATGCATAATTGATCCGCGTCCAAGTCATTGCTGTTGTTGCTGCTGTTGCTTCCTCCATTATTGTTGTCGCAATTATTGTTGTTGCTGATGCAGCTGCTGCTGGTACTGTTACTGTTGTTGGCTGCACCTTTGTTGTTATGGCTCTTCTGTTCAAGGCACACACTCCAATGAAGTGCCATTACTGTGGGAATCCCGGACATAAATTGCTGGAATTCCGTAAGAGGAAGGCAGAACTATCAAATTCAAATCATTCGTATGGAAAACCATTGGCGGGGCGAGACAGGACTGGTGTGACTTGTTTTAAATGTGGAAACGTCGGTCATATTGCATCCGCATGTATGAAGGGTACGTCGGCATCGAATAGCAGAATGAACGAGAAGCGAGTGGACGTCTGTGCAGTGTTGGAACCCAAAGGAACGTTATATCAATTTGGTGAGCCCTTTCCATTCTTCTTCGACTCGGGTGCCGAGTGCTCCTTGATCAAGGAAAAGTTAGCAGACAAATTAGCTGGAAAAAGATTTAATAATTTAGTCATTCTGAAAGGAATAGGTGAAAACGTTGTACGATGTAATTTACAAATACTGTCTACTGTACAAATTTGTCATTTACACCTAAATGCCTCGAAATGCAAAGTTATGACATTTCATCGGTCCAGCCCCATGTTAGCTCCTTACACCCTTTGCGGTGGTTCTCTTGAGAGAATTACATTGGTTGATGATCTTGGTGTTAAACTTGACCCAAAGTTAAAGTTTTCTGAACACATTTCCACCATGGTAAATAAGGCCATGGGCGTGCTTGGGTTTATAAAAAGGTGGTCAAAGGAGTTTGACGATCCCTACATAACGAAGACTCTCTATTCCTCGCTTGTTCGTCCGATTTTAGAGTACGGCTCTTGTGTATGGTGCCCCCAGTACAAAGTACACCAGGACCGTATAGAATCAGTCCAGAAAAACTTTTTACTTTTTGCTCTGCGTGGCCTCAACTGGGATGCAGATGTGAGACTGCCATCTTACCCTCGTAGACTGCTTTTAATAAACCTTCCAACCTTAGTTAGTCGTAGAAAAATGCTTGGTGTGATTTTTATGCACAACCTGATCAAGGGTGACGTAGATAGCCCTGACTTGTTGAGTCGCATAAACTTTACGATTCCTGTTAGAACTACTAGAAACTTTACCCCTTTGTTCCTTCCACTTTGTAGATCAAATTATTCCTTGCATGAACCGTTTAGGGTCTTATGCTCGGACTATAATTCTCTCTACCTTATAGTATCCACCACTAATTCCCTTCCTCTTCTTAAATCACTAATATTAACATACCTTTCCCGTAATTAGTCCTATTTCTTAACTATCTCTGCATGTTTAGCTCTTGAGTTGTGTTTAGCTCTAATTTTCCTCGAACATTAGTCTAACCTCTATCTTTCCTGCATGTTCGCGATCGGTTCGGTAACACGCGTCGCGCGTCATGCGGCAGCGCCCCCGGTCGGTTGGGCGGGAGGAGGGGCTGCGATTCTAGCCTGGGTTCCGCGCGTAACAGGCTTCGGCTTGGTGTCGCATGGGCCACTTGATGGTGCAGTCATTGCATATCAAAAAAAAAAAAAAAAAAAAAAAAATCATGTTTAATGTAGTTATGGACGAGCATTTGAAACATGACATAATGATTGGTCGTGAAATTTTAGCTCTTGGCTTCGGCATAACGATGGACGCTGCTAAATTTAACATTTTTAAGACTAAACAGATTATTGCGGTTTCCAATGAAACCCTTACAAATTACGATAAGCTATTTGACGATAATTTTGATTTAAATGATAATGGAATGCCGAGTAGACGTGTCACGACTGGAGAATTAGAAATTCGTTTATTAGATGCCAACAAGACTGCGCAGAGGCGTCCATATCGTCTTGGCGTAGATGAAAAAGAATTAGTTAGAGATAAAATCAAGGAAATATTGGCGGCAAATGTAATACGTCCAAGTAATTCTCCATTCGCTAGTCCAATTTTATTAATTAAGAAGAAAGATGGCAGTGATCGCTTATGCGTTGATTATCGAGAGCTCAATTCAAACACAGTGGCTGACAAATACCCTTTGCCGCTGATATCAGATCAAGTTGACAGATTGCGTGGGGGTAAATACTTTTCTTGCTTAGACATGGCCAGTGGGTTTTATCAGATTCCAATAGATGCAGTATCGATAGAACGGACCGCTTTTGTAACTCCCGAGGGCCAGTACGAGTTTCTATCTATGCCATTTGGGCTAAAAAATGCCTCTTCGATTTTTCAGCGAGCTATAGCGCGAGCCCTGGGTGACTTGGCGCACTCGTATGCAATTGTTTACATTGATGATGTAGTGATAGTTGCAGGATCAAAAGAGGAAGCATTTGACAGATTGGCGATTGTGCTAAGGACTCTATCGGAAGCAGGATTTTCATTTAATATAAAAAAATGCTCATTTCTCAGAACTGAAATAGAATATCTTGGATACTTGGTCAAAGATGGTAGTATCGAACCAAATCCGCGAAAAATACAAGCGCTGTCTGGATTATCAGAACCAAAGACTGTTACACAATTGAGACAATTTATAGGCTTAGCATCTTATTTTCGTAAGTTTGTCCCACAGTTTTCTGAACAGATGAAACCTTTATATCACTTAACCACCAAAATTAATAGTTTTGTTTGAAAAGTTGAGCATGAAGAAATACGCCAGAAAATTATCTCAGTACTAACTCATGATCCTGTTTTAATCCTCTTTGATCCACAATATCCCATTGAGCTGCATACGGATGCTAGCGCAGAAGGCTATGGTGCCATACTCATGCACAAAGTAGACGGAAAGGCTAGAGTAGTCGAGTACTATAACAAGTGTACATTGCCCCCAGAATCGAGGTATCATTCATACGAACTAGAGACCCTGGCAGTGTACAACGCTGTAAAACATTTCCGTCATTACCTTCACGGTCGAAAGTTTGTAATCTTTACGGATTGTAATTCGTTAAAAGCAAATCGTACTAAAGTAGAACTAATGCCTAGGGTACACCGTTGGTGGGCATATTTACAGTCGTTTGATTTTACTGTAGAGTACCGCAAGGGAAGTCGCATGGCGCACGTGGACTTTTTATCTCGAAATCCGATTGTCATTGACCGTGAGACTTTAAACAGGGCAACCGAAGTTCGCATCGACCTAACTGAGGTGACGGGCAACTGGCTTGTAGCTGAGCAGCAGCGCGATTCGTGCCTTAGGGAAATCATAGCCCAGCTGAATAGTGGGGATTCGCAGGAGAATTTGGCGACGACATATGAGCTAAGAACAGGAATTCTATATCGGAATATTCAGAGAAACAGTAGAACGCGCTGTCTACCTGTAATCCCGAGAGCCTTCAGGTGTTCAGTGGTAAATCATGTGCATGAAGCAATAATGCATTTGGGATGGCAGAAAACGTTAGACAAGGTGTATGAGCAGTATTGGTTTGAGCACATGTCTAAGTATGTACGAAAATTTGTAGAAAACTGCATAACATGCAAAATATCAAAACCTCCATCAGGAAAAATTCAAATGGAATTGCATCCGATTCCGAAAGTCGAAATACCATGGAATACTGTGCATATTGATATAAGTGGAAAGCTGAGTGGTAAAAATGATACCAAGGAGTATGTCATAGTGCAAATTGATGCGTTCACTAAATTTGTTCATCTATATCATACTTTGAATTTGGATGCAGAAAACTGTATTAAGGCCGTGAAATCGACCATATCGCTTTTTGGGGTACCTAATCGTATCATTGCAGATCAAGGCAGGAGTTTCGCTTGTGGACGATTTCGAGAGTTCTGTTCAGTACATAAAATAGAATTACATTTGATAGCGACAGGTGCAAGCAGGGCCAATGGCCAGGTTGAACGAGTCATGAGCACAATGAAAAGTATGTTGACAGCTGTAGAGACAGGTGAACGTTCCTGGCAGGATGCACTATGTGAAGTTCAGTTAGCCATGAATTGTACGACAAACAGAGTAACGAAATTTAGCCCGTTAGAACTGTTGATTGGAAGAGAGGCTAGGCCCATGGGCTTGTTGCCCATAAATGATGAAGCTAAAATGGATTGTGAGCAGGCAAGAGCTCAGGCCAAAGAAAATATATATAACAATGCGAAATATGAAAAGAAGCGAGTTGATAGGAATAAGGCCAAGATTGTAAAACAAAATTGGATCCTAAATTCAAAGGACCTTTTGTGGTTGCGGAGTAGCTGGAAGGGGACCGATACCTGTTGAAATCATTGACCAGTAAGCGAACGTATAAGTATTCGCATGAGAGTTTGCGAAGGCTGCCGGATGAGCAGATTTTTGATGAGAATATTGAGAAAGACGACAGTGGTGAAAAAGACACTGGTCGTAAGACCCGTTCTTGCACCTAAGAGTGGTGCGGAAAACATCAAACGCAGGGGCTAGATTTAATCAACAATATTCATGCCAGGTATGGGTGATATTGTGTGATGGACATTGGATCCGAGGAGATCGTGGCACTGGAGGTGCAAAGCGTCGCAAGGTGCGGCAAGAGCCTGAAACTGTGTTTTGATTACGAGAATAGCCAAATGGGCGGGTTTGCGCAGAAGAGTACGGGCTACTGAAAGATATGATCCAGGTCAAGCCGAAGGCACAAGTGTAGAATCGGAAGTGTTCTGACATGGCGTGTGGCGCGGCTGACGTGGTGTTGCAAGTTTATGTGGCTCACTGTGAGTGATATAATAGGAAGCCTGCGAAACCGACATTTGAAGACACTATATATAAAGTTGTGTGCTGTTTAATGTTTGTTTATAATGGTCCTGAAAGATGAAAAGAGAAGTAAAGCAAGAATGTAAACCGATGTATGAAAATGTAAACAGATGTATGAAAATGTAAAGAGAAGTATGAAAATGTTAACAGAAAATGTATAGAATTAAGAAACATAGTCAATAAAGGAGAACAGAAACTACGCAGTTATTTATCCGTTGTTCCTTCTATTCGCATTGTTGCTGAGAGCGAGGATTGAGAACGAGAGTGTCGTCACAGCCGAGTGTGGCGCGGTTGTGTGTAGTTTGCCTCTGAGAGAGAGAAGGATCAAAGAGGAATTGCCAAAAGAGCAATTGGATGATGCAAGATGGCGTTATGTATTGCGTCAGAAAATAGAATAGAAGAAAATGAAAAGAGGAGTTGGCAACTTGCTCACGGAGTTGAAGGAGAAAAGACACAACCGCGACTCACTGCGCTCAAGTACAAAGTACAAAATGGAAGAAGAAGAGCATCGAGATTTTCTGCCCCTGACATATATATAAGTTTGGTTTTTATACCCGTACTCAAAAAGAGTTAAGGGGTATACTGTATTTGTGGTAAAAGTGGAGTGTGTAACTCAGAGAAGGAAAATTTTCCGACCCCATAAAGTATATATATTCTTGATCAGTATCAATAGCCGAGTCGATAGAGCCATGTCTGTCTGTCCGTCTGTCCGTCTTGATGAGCGCCTCGTTCTCAGAGACTATTAAAGCTAGAGCAACGAAATTTTTTTTCCAGACTTATGTGATATCACACTGTTACAAGTGTATTTCAAAATTTCGCCCCGCCCCCTTCCGCCTTCACAAAAGACGAAAATCTGTGGCATCCACAATTTTAAACATACGATAAAACTAAAAACGCAGTATCGTAAAGAATGACCATATCTACCAGATCGCTAAATCCGGTACAGATCGGATCATTATTATGGCCAGAATGAAGAAATTAATTTTCAGTTGCTTCCCCCACCTCCTCTGGCGTTGCTGACGCTACTCATTCTCTTTCTCGCTCGCACACACTCTGCCCTGTGCAATGCGCGAGCAACCCCTAGCGGAGGGGATGTAGAATCTAAATGGTAGATGTAGAATATCTGTTCTACATGTATAATCTATATTTTAGATGTAGATGTAGTTAACAAATGTAGCAAAAAAATGTAAAATGTAAAATTTTTAAAATTTTAAATTTCAATCATAAGATCACAAGTTTATATACTGACTGAGTACGGGTATACAAGTAGAGTCGCGACTAAAAGCGACTCACGTTCCTTCTCGTTTTTATTATACCCGTACTCAAAAAGAGTTAAGGGGTATACTGTATTTGTGGTAAAAGTGGATGTGTGTAACGCAGAGAAGGACATTTTTCCGACCCCATAAAGTATATAGATTCTTGATCAGCATCAATACCCGAGTCGATAGAGCCATGTCTGTCCGTCCGTCTGTCCGTCTGTCCGTCCGTCCGTCTGTCCGTCTTGTTTGACGCCTCGTTCTCAGAGACTATAAAAGCTAGAGCAACCAAATTTTGTTTCCAGACTCATGTGATATCACACTGAATCAAGTTTCTTTCCAAATTGTGCCACGCCCCCTCCGCCTTCACAAAGGACGAAAATCTGTGGCATCCACAATTTTAAAGATACGATAAAACTAAAAACGCAGTATCGTAGATAATGACTATATCTTCCAGAGTGCCGAATCTAAGTCAGTTCAAATCATTATTATAGCCAGAATGACGAAATTAATTTTCAGTTGCTTCCCCCACCTCCTCTGGCGTTGCTGACGCTATTCATTCTCTGTCTCGCTCGCACACACTCTGCGCTGTGCAATGCGCGAGCAACCCCTAGCGGAGGAGATGAAGAATCTAAATGGTAGATGTAGAATATTTGTTCTAGATGTATTATCTACATTTTACATGTAGATGTAGTTAACAAATGTAGCAAAAAAATGTAAAATTACAAATTTTTTTTTAAATTTCAATCATAAGTTCACAAATTTATATACTGTCTGAGTACGGGTATAAAAGTAGAGTCGCGACTAGAAGCGACTCACGTTCCTTCTCGTTTTTTTTTGTGATGAGCAAAGTAAGGCCAAGGCAGAAAAATTGTTGAATTTTGTAAACTTGATTTGACTATGAGGGAAATAAAACAAATTTTGTTTGTTAAATTATTAAAAGCTAGTTTCTTTTTATACCCGTACTCAAACAGAGTTAAGGGGTATATTGTATTTTTGGTAAAAGTGAATGTGTGTAACGCAGAGAAGGAACATTTTCCGACCCATAAAGTGTATATATTCTTGATCAGCATCAATAGCCGAGTCTCTGTCTGTCTGTCCGTCTTGTTTGAAGCCTAGTTCTCAGAGACTATAAAAGCTAGAGCAACCAAATTTCGTTTCCAGACTCATGTGATATCACACTACTACAAGTGTATTTAAAAATTTCGCCCCGCCCCCTTTCGCCACCACAAAGAACGAAAATCTGTGGCAGCCACAATTTTAAGGATACGATAAAACTAAAAATGCAGTGTCGTATAGAATGGCCATATCTACCAGATATGGTAGTCTGAGTCTCCGATCTATAGCCAAAGTAAAGAAATTAATTTTCAGTTGCTTCCCCCACCTCCTCTGCAGCTGCTGACGCTACTCATTCTCTTTCTCGCTCGCACACACTCTGCCCTGTGCAGTGCGCGACCGTTGTGGAGAAGATGTTGAATCTGAATTACCTACACAATGTATAATATACATTTTAGATGTATATTCGACATAGTGGATAGCACATGTAGCAAAAAAATTTAAGAATGTAAAATATTTTAAAATTCTCACAAATTTATATACTGACTGAGTACGGGTATAAAAGTAGAGTCGCGTCCAGAAGCGACTCGCACGTTCTTTCTCGTTGATTCTTAGGTCCCACTTTCTTTTCCGATTAGATCTGGAAAGCCTCCGTGGTTTACCAAAGAGTTGTCCAGTCTAAAAAACTTAAAATTAAGACTTTATAAAAATTTCAAGAAGTTGGTTCTCGCTATGTAATAGCTCGGTCAAATTTCTCCCTTCTATAAAAATTACCTATCTCGATGCAGGATACACTTTTCACAGAACCCTGAATAGTTTTACAGCTTGAAATAGCAAGGGTAGAACATTTCTTAATATGTCGGCAAACAATGATCAGGCAATTGCCGATCTGTTTGTCAAATTTTTCCAAGCAACCTATTCTCATGAAAGCTACTCTGGTCAGCCGTATCCATACAGTTTACCAAGGTCGAACAGCATTTTCAGCCCCTTGTTAAATGAAATTGTACATCTCAGCATGGAATTATAAGGCGACGATCAACAACCACAAATTTATTCGAGTTTACCTCTTTTGTCATTAAAGCCTTCCAAGGTAAGTTTCAGACGGATGTTATCTACACTGATTTCATTAAACAATTCGACTCTGTAAACGACTCCCTTCTAGCACTAAAACTTGACCTTTTAGGGTTTCCTCCTAATCTTTTGAGATGGATTTCTAGCTACCTTCATTCTAGGTCTCACCGAGTCCTCTTCAAAAACTCCTTCTCTTCACCTGTTAAGGTTACTTTTGGAGTACCACAGGGCAGCCATCTATGCCCCCTACTTTTCACACTTTTTATTAATAATCTGCCTTCAGTATTAACAAGTTCTCGAGTACTCATTTATGCGGATGATGTTCAACACTGTGTCCATTACAAGGATATTTCATTTCACTCTCGCTTGCAATCCGATCTCAATAACTTTCACTCATGGTGTTGTGCAAATATGTTACACCTAAATGCCTCGAAATGCATTTCATCGGTCCAGCCCAATGTTGGCTTCTTACACCCTCTGCGGTGGTTCTCTTGAGAGAATTACATTGGTTGATGATCTTGGTGTTAAACTAGACCCCAAGTTAAAGTTTTCTGAACACATTTCCACCATGGTAAATAAGGCCATGGGCGTGTTTGGTTTTAAAAAAAGGTGGTCAAAGATTTTGACGATCCCTATATAACGAAGACTCTCTATATCTCGCTTGTTCGTCCGATTTTAGGGTACGGCTCTTGTGTATGGTGCCCCCAGTACAAAGTACACCAGGACCGTATAGAATCAGTCCAGCAAAACTTTTGCTCTGCGTGGCCTTAACTGGGATGCTGGTGCGAGACTGCCATCGTAGATTTCTTTTAATAAACCTTCAAACCTTAGTCGTAGAAAAATGCTTGGTATGATTTTCATGCACAACCTCCTTACACACGTCCGAATTGGCCAACAGGAACATATAATTTCCTGTTGCGCAATCTCCGTTGTCGTCCGTTGGTTCCGCATTTAACTTAAAATAGTAAATACTAAATAGAAATTTTCCCTAACCCTTAACAAAAGTTGCTAATCAACAGTAACAGTACGTTAAGTAATTGTACTTTATTATATGTGATAATTGTTTACAATAAATCTACATAATAAACATAATTATTCCTTGCATGAACCGTTGAGTTCTACCATAAAATATCCACCACTAATTTCCTTCTTAAATCACTAATACTAACATACCTTTCCCGTAATTAGTACTATTTCTTAGGTATCTTTGCATGTTTAGCTCTTTTAGTTGTGTTTAGCTCTAATTTTCCTTGAATATTAGTCTAACACATATCTTTCCTGCATGCTCGCGATCGGTTCGGTAGCACGCGTCGTGCGTCATGCGAAAGCGCCCCTTGGTCGGTTGGGTGAGTGGAGGGGCTGCGTTACTGCCAGGGTTTCGCGCGTAGCAGGCTTCGGCTTGGTGTCGCATGGGCCACTTGATGGTGCAGTCATTGCATATCAAAGTCCAGACAAAAAACAAGAAGGAACGTGAGTCGCTTCTAGTCGCGACTCTACTTTTATACCCGTACTCAGTCAGTATATAAATTTGTGAGCTTATGATTGAAATTTAAAAAAAAATTTTTATTTTACATTATTTTGCTACATTTGTGAACTACATCTAAAATGTAGGATATACATGTAGAACAGATATTCTACATCTACCATTTACATTTACATCGCTAGGGGTTGCTCGCGATATTTACAGGGAAGAGTGTGTGCGAGCGAGAAAGAGAATGAATATCGTCAGCAACGCCAGAGGAGGTGAGGGAAGCAACTGAAAATTAATTTCTTCATTTTGGCCATAATATTGATCCGATCTGTACCAGATTTGGCAATCTGGTAGATATGGTCATTCCTTACGATACTGCGTTTTTTTAGTTTTATCGTATCTTCAAAATTGTGGCTGCCACAGATTTTCGTCCTTTCGTGAAGGTGGAGTGGGGCATGGCACAATTTGGAAAGAAACTTGATTCAGTGTGATATCACATAAGTTTGGACATAATTTGGTTGCTCTAGCTTTTATAGTCTCTGAGAACGAGGCGTCAAACAAGACGGACAGACGGACGGACGGACAGACAGACATGGCTCTATCGACTCGGCTATTGATACTGGTCAATTTTATGGGGTCGGAAAATTTTCCTTCTCTGCGTTACACACATTCACTTTTACCACAAATACAGTATACCCCTTAATTCTTTTTGAGTACGGGTATAAAAATAGCGGATAACATAGATATATCTCTATAATTATTTGCGCCAGACTTGTAACATTTCTTATGGAGAGGAATAAAAAATGATTCCTTCTAGATCGGGGAGAAGCATGAAGAATTAGTGGATAGTTTTAAATAGTTTAAGCAGGGCCCACACAGAGCGTCGGCACAGTACCTGAGTACACA
Organism: Drosophila subsilvestris; assembly: GCA_035043285.1. Lineage (NCBI taxonomy): Eukaryota > Metazoa > Arthropoda > Insecta > Diptera > Drosophilidae > Drosophila > Drosophila subsilvestris. Next base: position 712,356 of record JAWNNB010001592.1, on the reverse strand, counting down.
GCCGGGGACACCGTCAGGTCCTGACATCTGGTGACACCGGCTTAACTAGTCGAAGATCAGGAAGCAGTGAGCTTTCATTTAACACGAGCCGAAAATGCGGTTAAGGGTCCTGTGAAAAGCGCATCCTGCATCGAGATAGGTAGTTTTTATAGCATTGAGCGTAAAGAACGGATACATTCGCCCGAGCTATTACATAGCGAGAGAGAGGAAGCAGAACCAACATCTTAAAATTGGTTATAAAGTCTTGATTTTACGTTTTTAGACTGGATAATGCTTTGGTAAGCCATGGAGGCTTTCCATATCTAATCGGAAAAGAAAGAATCAAAAAGTGTTTCGAGTACATTGTAAAAAATGTTTGTGCCATTTATAACGTCAGTGCACAAGTACAGAGCAGACCAATAAAAATACCTAATGAGGTTATTAGCGATGAAAAGCATTAGTGAGCTGTTCTTCTTTGTTAATAAATTAATTATGTTTAAAGCTAGTATCAAAGACTATACAATACCAAGATGCTGCATGAGCGACCAAAAAGCTGTTCCATGGCGAGGCTTATCGGTACGCCCCATGGACAGAGGGAGCGCGCGGGGTTTTAATTCTCTTTTCGGCTATGTCTCGTCTGTGACCGCGACCCCGCCGCCCATCGGCTTCGTCTGTTCGTCAGCGATGAGCCGAGTTATCTGGAGACAACGATGCTGCCCGACGGCTTCGTCTGTTTCTCAGCGAGAATGTTCGAGACAGCGCAGCACACAATGGGCTAGCTTGCTAAATTTTAAAATCAATAAAAGTTCAATAAATTATTTTACACTGAAACAATTTTTAACTTTGAGTGCTTATATCTCCTAAACTAAAATGATCTTGAAAATTAGATTCGCTTAAGCTCTGGAAAATTTTCTATTATACATATGTGTACTAGAGATCTGCGTAGCTCCATTCAAAAAAAAATTCAAATAGAATCCATTCGAATTGAATTGAGTTGAGTGAGTGACACCCACACAATGAATTGAGTTTATACGAATGGGAGTGTGTGTGTGCCTCACACTTTTCAACATTCGGTTGTATGAGTTAGAATGATTGAGTGCACAAAACGAATTGAAAAAAATGGCAGAGACAGAGAAATTCGAATAACTCGAATTTTCGACGTACACTCTATGTTTACTACATCTAAAATGTAGATTATACATGTAGAACAGATATTCTACATCTACCATTTAGATTCTACATCTCCGCTAGGGGTTACTCGAGCATTGCACAGGGCAGAGTGTGTGCGAGCGAGAAAGAGAATGAATATCGTCAGCAACGCCAGAGGAGGTGAGGGAAGCAACTGAAAATTAATTTCTTTATTCTGGCCATAATAATGATCCGATCTGTACCAGATTTGGCAATCTGGTAGATATGGTTACTACTTACGATATCGTATCTTCAAAATTGTGGCTGCCACAGATTTTCGTCCTTTGTGAAGGCGGAGGGAGGCGTGGCACAATTTGGAAAGAAACTTGATTCAGTGTGATATCACATGAGTCTGGAAACAAAATTTGGTTGCTCTATCTCTTATAGTCTCTGAGAACTAGGCGCTCATCAAGACAGACAGACGGCCAGACGGACGGACAGACAGACAGACGGACGGACGGACAGACAGACATGGCTCTATCGACTCGGCTATTGATACTGATCAAGAATATATATACTTTATGGGGTCGGAAAATTTTCCTTCTCTGCGTTACACACATCCACTTTTACCACAAATACAGTATACCCCTTAACTCTTTTTGAGTACGGGTATAATGAATGCATTCGAATGAATTCGGAAACAGGCCTCACTCTCATTCATTCAATTCGTGCCTTGTCGTTTGAATGTTGTGTGTATGAGTTTAATGTCAGAGCACTCACTCACTTAAACTCTATTGGCATATCATTCGAATTCACTCAATTCATTTCGAGCATTGTTAATTCGAATGCCTGTTTTTTATTATTCATGCAGATCACATTGTGTACTTTTATTTTATTCAAAGCGTTCATAAAATACTTTTAAATTTTGCCACCTTTTTCGGCTGAGTCTCCACTGTGAATACACACAATACAAACAAATAACAACTTTAAAACCAAACTCGAGTCGAGCATCAATGTGCTGACTCATGCGCAAGCAACGTAGCTGTTTTTGCATTCTTCCAACCTATTCCCGTCGTCATACTTTGTTACTGTATTCTGTCTCTCGACTCGATGCGGGCCGAGGCATTGACGAAGGCGAAAGCAGAGCAAAGGCTGGCATAAAGGATACCCGCGTGCTCGTACCATGAAGCGTCAAACGAAAATTAAACGAGCATTTGCTAGTACTCAGTTCCGAAAAACCGGATTGCTATCAAAATCAGGGTTGATATTCATTAGAAACCGACACACAAATTTATCGGGCAAAAACTGTTTGCTAGGGTCTGTACGGCGGGTAGTACTCAGTTCAAGAAAAATAAAGGCCGATAGATACTAGAGTAACAGCCGATGGTAGGTACTTGTTGTAGTTTTGCTCGAAAAATATATAATTGTTCTATATTCCAGGTACCCTAGGAAAAACGAACGTAAACATTGCAAAATGGAGACCAAAAAACAAAATGAAATAATTAAATAATGAAGACAGTAATAATATTATTAAGGCAATTATAATTGGAAATTAGAATTTATTAATTGTATTAGTTTGTTTGAATATAAAACAAACATTTTAATTGTACCTACTCTGCCACAGCAAGAGCTGACAATCCCAAGTATAATAAATAAATTCTATTTGTTTTTTGTTTGTCTATTAAGTTGTTTTCGTCTATGTTCATGTATATGCTTTTCAGAACATGTCAACTTCACAGTGGTCGCCGGTGGTTGCACGGGAGGCGTCGCTATCTGCTGTTGCTAATAGCCTGATGGCCACATTCCTTTGCCAATGTAATATCGGGGAGGCCAGGATATGCCTCGGGAAGTGCAACCCCAGCCGAATAAGTGCATTTCAATAACTTTGTTTACTTTAAAAAAATTTGTAAACAAAACAAACCAGCTGTCTAAACAGTTTAACGGACACACCTGGTCACACTCGGCCGCTAGTAAAATATAATTCACATTTTGCTAGCAAACATTTTTCGAACTTAGTACTCAGTTTTAGGCTTTTGGAATGAAAAAAAATTATTTCAGTTATAATATCAGTCTTTTTCGGTGTTAACTATCGTTTTTTGTTGTTTTCCTTTTCGAATAATTACAAAGGTTAGGTTAATACTTCTAGAACTCTACTGACAAACTTCCCAATATGGATCTAGAGTTAATGTTTGGAGTATGCCGACTTTATTTAGTTCGTTGCCTGGTCAGAGCAGTTAACTTCTCGTATTTAGTTTACACATTCATTTTGCTTAGCCATATGCGACATATGCGACGTAATAAAATATATATTTCGCTTGAGGTTTAGATGTTTACATGTACATATATGTATCTTCTAAATATTATCTCATATTATCTCTCATGCTTGACCATCATCAAACTATTGATGCTTCTTTTTTCGCAAACTTCTGACTTTTCTGCGATAATGTGTCAATTATATTTCCTACTTGCTAGAGTAATATTTTTTTTGTCAAGGCCATAGGATAGGGAACTATTGCATGCGTGCTCATACAGATACATATAAATTGTATGTAATATCTTACTTTAAATCGGTTCTTTATGCTGAATTTAATTATCAAAACGTTAAAAACTTAATGTATCTTACTCCTTTACGCTCAACATAAAATCCTCCTTGTGTATAAAAAAAAAGAAAAAATAAGTGGGAAAAAACCATGTCGACGCAATTTATCGCCTACTGAAAGGGAGCGAACCGCATAATTTCCGCGATGGGGATTGTCACGCGGGGAGCTATAGCCGGATTCGTTACGGTAATTGGGAGCTCTAGTGAGCTGGGTACGCCACTAGTGCTTGTGACGCCGATGACGGCCAAACTGTCTTCCAGGTTAACTTCGCCCAGGGGAGATACGCATCTCAGCTGCACAGCGCTCGGATTTTCCAGCGTCGACATTATAGGCGTCTGGTTGAGAAGCGCATTCGTTTCATTGGTGCGAGCCGTGATGGGTGGTGTAAGGTGTGGAGCAGCTGGCGGCAACACGTGTGAGACGAAAACGACGCCGTCGGGTTCATCGTCGTTAACGTCTATGAGGCCAGAGCTGGCAGAGCTTCGCGTCTCTATATTTAGCAAAGCTACTCTAGCGTTAGCGGCGTTTACATATTCGATGTCGTTGACCACTTGGGTGTCCGCAAGTGCTTCGGCCAGCATGTCCGAGGCGGGGACTGCAATTGCCGATGTTCCACCGATATCCTCCTCGTCCAAGGTCATGTCTTCCACATTGACTAGCTGCAAATCGCGCTCCTGCAGGTACGCCTGGGCTGCTTGAAGTATATCGCGGGCATGGAGCACGGCCCTAACACCGCTGGCCCCATTCTCAGTCACATTTAGCTCGATGCAGGAATCTGGCTGTTCCGCAATGCTGAAAAGCACTGAAGGGTCCAGTTCAAGGCGGTGCCCGTTGACATTTAGCTGTAGTACGTTAGACTGCAATTGGTTCTCCGACAGCGACAACTCCTCGTCTACATTGAGAGTACCACCAAAGCTGGCCACAGTCATACCCCCTTCGGCCACTTGGCTTAGGGGCGTCATGATACCCAGTATTTCCACCTGTTTGTTATCGATTGTGGTCTCTTCCGACTGACTATTAGCGACCTGCACCGCCGACTCCACTGAAACGTGCTGCTCAAGTTCGTCGAACTGCTGCGCGCTGTTCTGTTCAAAGTCCACGCCCATCTCCATGTCCGCTGGCTCTACTACCTGAGCCACAGCCTGGCCACCACGGAAGTCAATGTCCGCAAAGACAGCTGACATTGGATGCCCATCTGCAAGTCGCGGTGGCTCCACCAACGACTCTCGGGGCACTGGTACCAGGTGGTTCTTCTCGCTGTCCAGGTACAACGCCACGTTGTTCAACGGCATGAAGTTGTTGTTGGCCAGAGAGCAGAGCATAAATGTATGGTTATAGCCCGGTATAGGACGGGTCATCACAGCGCAGATGCGCCCTGCGCACAACTGAGGCGGCTGCAATGAGCAAAAATAACATTTTGAACCATTGAATATTGAGGAGAATTATATATTCGGATGCACTAAAGAATATTCTAAAGACTATAGTCGACGTTCCAACTACTCAAAAAATTAGTACTTAAATACACGATATTCAGTTTATATATATGGGCATTTCTCTGACGAGGTCCACCGAGACCAAAAAATTGAATGTCTATAAAAACACATTTCCATATGATTCTGATTCGAAATAATAGTCTAAATTTAATTAACGACAACTAATTAACCCAATGGACATATAATTTCATTAACTTTGATGTAAAAACCTATTCAAATAAGCAAAAATTCACTTTGTCATTATTTTTTTGGCATTTTTTGTTTGGGCTTAGCCATGTTTTCTATTACAATTATCTCATATAAAAAAGTAAATTCTTGAGAAAAGTTGTTCCCCATAATCTTTTTAACGTATTCGACTATCTTACAAAAATACGAGAAAAATGCTTCAACCACTGCTAACGGTATCTTTTTAACTGTTATGAACCTAGGAATTTTTGTCCCGTGCGACATGTGCCGTGCGAATATGGTCTTAATTCAATTTTAAAAAAACTACGAATCATATTTGCTTATAACTATTACCATTTTAAAGAGACATCAATGCACATTATGTGTAGAAATTTGCATGAACATAGTGCCTCAACTTTCGCTGAAATATGAGTTTAAATTGATCGCCGCGAAAACCACTTCCATATTTGTCCTGTGCGAATGGCTCGGTTTTTTTTGACAAAATATGGAAAACGAATAGTGGCCAAAAATCGACCTTAGCACCACTTATAGGGCTAATCAAGAGGTGTATCATAAAGGTTAACATATTTTGAAAATCCGTCTTTGTTTAACCTTTCTACCACTTGCAATGCGTACGACAGTCCCGTTCGACTTCAGCCCCACAGATATAAATGCTGAAAGTGCAGCAGCTGCATCGTTTACAACCAGCTCTAAGATTTATGCAACCTATAAAATTTATTACTGCACTCCTATATTCTCATTCTTCCTAGTTTTTATACCCGTACTCAAAAAGAGTTAAGGGGTATATTGTATTTGTGGTAAAAGTGGATGTGTGCAACGCAGAGAAGGAAAATTTTCCGACCCCATAAAGTATATATATTCTTGATCAGTATCAATAGCCGCGTCGATAGAGCCATGTCTGTCTGTCCGTCCGTCTGTCCGTCTTGTTTAACGCCTCGTTCTCAGAGACTATAAAAGCTAGAGCAACAAAATTTTGTTTCCAGACTCATGAGATATCACACTGAATCAAGTTTTTTCCAAATTGTGCCACGCCCCCTACGCCTTCACAAAAGACGAAAATCTGTGGCAGCCACAATTTGGAAGATACGATAAAACTAAAAGTATCGTAAGGAATAACCATATCTACCAGATTGCCGAATCTGAATCAGATCGGATCATTATTATAGCCAGAATTAAGAAATTAATTTTCAGTTGCTTCCCCCACCTCCTCTGGCGATGCTGTCGCTACTCATTCTCTTTCTCGCTCGCACACACTCTGCCCTGTGCAATGCGCGACTAGAAGCGACTCACGTTCCTTCTCGTTAAAATTATATATATGTCTCCATTCCGTTATATCGAGCTTCCTCCACCAAGGGCTGAACCGCACGAGGAAAAGAGCGAGAGCTTAGCAGGAGAGCTACCCACTGCACAATGGGCCTTTTTTGCAAAAAGTACATTTTTGTAAAATCTATTTTGAATTTAACTTAATAATACTTAATATTTTGAAAGGGACACATCGAATCAATAAATAAAAATATTTTAGTGGCAACGGTGCATTTTTGCAACGTTAACAAAGTCTTTTACTCATTGTTATTAAACGATATCGAATTATGTGTTTAATGTTGTAGTGTTGATTGTATATGTTATGTCTTATTTAAAAAAAAATCTAACCAAAGTGTTTGTGTATTGTGGACTACAGTTTCACTCTAAGCTTTGATGAGTAAAGACGTGTGACTAGCGAGCGAGCCTCAGACCCAACTCTTATCAGTTAAACACAACAACTGCAATATTAACAAGAGTACAAGTGCACAAAACAAACCTTGAAAAAGGACAATAACAAAAACATAACAAAAACGACATAACAGTTACAAAGCTTTAGCAATGCCTCCCGAAATAAATAGACTCTAATAGACACCGGCTTTAAATTCATTATTATAAACAGAACAGACAATAAAAAATTCGAAAATGTAAACCCCTTCCTAATAAAAACGAGAAGGAACGTGACTAGTCGCGACTCTACTTTTATACCCGTACTCAATCAGTATATAAATTTGTGAGCTTATGATTGAAATTTAAAAAGAAATTTTAAAATTTTACATTTTACATTTTTTGCTACATTTGTTAACTACATCTACATCTAAAATGTAGATTATACATGTAGAACAGATATTCTACATCTACCATTTAGATTCTACATCCCCTCCGCTAGGGGTTGCTCGCGCATTGCACAGGGCAGAGTGTGTGCGAGCGAGAAAGAGAATGAGTAGCGTCAGCAACGCCAGAGGAGGTGGGGGAAGCAACTGAAAATTAAGTTCTTCATTTTGGCCATAATAATGATCCGATCTGTACCAGATTTGGCAATCTGGTAGATATGGTCATTCCTTACGATATTGCGTTTTTAGTTTTATCGTATCTTCAAAATTGTGGCTACCACAGATTTTCCGTTTTTTGTGAAGGCAGAGGGGGCGTGGCACAATTTGGAAAGAAACTTGATTCAGTGTGATATCACATGAGTCTGGGAACAAAATTTGATTGCTTTAGCTTTTATAGTCTCTGAGAACGAGGCGTCAAACAAGACGGACAGACGGCCAAACGGACGGACAGACAGACATGGCTCTATCGACTCGGCTATTGATGCTGATCAATAATATATATACTTTATGGGGTCAGAAAATTTTGTGCGTTACACACATCCACTTTTACCACAAATACAATATACCCCTTAACTCTTTTTGAGTACGGGTATAAAAATATTTGATTATACATGCAATGGTGTAGTGGAATCGTGCAAAAAAACAAGAATAGGCAGTCTACTAATCAAAACTAAAAACACACTACAAGCCATGAAACTCGCAAAACTGAACATCTTCCACGACTTTTCCAAGGGTGTAATTTAGTCTAACGAACTACGAAACATCGATGAAGAAGACATATTGCAAGAACTGAAACCACAAAACGTCACAGAAATACGCAAAATAAAGAAAATGCAAAAATAACGAATTAAAGGAAACTATACTCATAAATATAACCTTCGCATCACTGACACTCCCAGAGACAATGATGATTGGTTATGAAAAAGTAACCATACGTCCATACATACCTCTCCCACTCAGATGTCGCAATTGTCTCCGACTTGGACACCCCACAACAGCTTGTAAATCAAACACACTATGCAACAACTGCTCCTCAGAGAACACACACATCCAATGACGAAACATGTACCATGCTTTTCAAAAAAAGCTATCATTAATAAAAAAAATCTGGAAAAAGTTGACCACAAAACAGCCATTAAAATATACCACCCGACACATCCACTAGCCAGCACTATACTCAATCATATCAGCAGAAAAACCGGCCAAGAATGCAACAATACCCATAAAACCTTCTACCTGCTTATCCGATCATAAAAGCGCAGACAAACCATCCAACAATACCTCACTCGCCAAACCAAAACTAAGAAAAGCAACATCATACGTAGGTTGCTATTTATTTCTGGCCCAACTATGAAGAACACAAGAACAATTTTGATCAACATTCTGTATGAATATTTAACCCTTTTTTGAAACATTTTAAACTAATTTCACAACACTTTTGACACTCAGAAAAAGTATCTCTAAAACAGGCCTTAATTCGAGTTTTTTTGCTTTAAAACATTCACACCGTCGATTATTGATTTTGTTTTGATTTTTTATTTTTACATCTATGATTCGCCGCCTGAATAGATGTTAAACACATCCCCTGAAGCACCACGATTGTATTTATGTAAAATTTTCGATTTTTAGATTTTGTGGGTTCCCACGCTATCACACCTTTTTTACCATGAGGTGATCATGGAATATCTTATTAATGGTCGTCATACTAATGCCCAAGGATACCTCAATCTCACAGTATGTGACATGACGATCTTGCTCAATAATTTCGCGCACAGAATCGATATTTTGTGGCAGAAAAATGATTTTTAGACTACCTTCACGAAATCCGTCCTGCAAAGAAGGACGTCCACGGTCGAATTCGCGATACCAGTCTTTTACATTGGCAATCCATGGTGCTTCCTCAATTCAAATTTAACTAAGCTGATCTAAGCATTCTTGGCTTAAAAATCCACCTCGAATATGGTCGAAAATCATTACAAAGACATTTTCATATGTAAATTTCAAATTTGCGCAAGCTGAATTTTTGTTTGCAAATGGCCGTTTGTTTTTTATACGACTATAGGTGACCTAGGCCAGAAACATAAATATCACCCCTCGTACGACGATCTCGATGTACCCATGAATACCATTCCCGCATCAGCCACAACATCAAAATCAACATCAACACTCAGCTCATCTCCATCAGAAGAACTTAAACCGAGCATTTACTTAAATAAAGAAAACACCCTTACCAAGCCCCTTAAAAGTTAAGAAAAAAATGACAGCGTTTAACTCTAGCTAACCAAATGCAACTGAACCTACAATAAAGTAAATAAAATATAGCAACCTAACAAAAACTTAACTTTAATCATGCTAAAAGTTCTCCAATGGAACTTAAATGGATATATTAACCATTATAATCAGTTGCAAATGTTTATTAAAAACCACAACCCAAAAATAATATCATTACAAGAATCTCCTCTATACTCTACACAAAACTTTTCTATTCCAATTAACTATACTATTTACCACGAGAATACCGCCACAAACGGATATGGAGGTTTGGTGCTCTTAATCCACAAGTCAATACAACAGCAAATAGTAATTACTAATGCACTCGACTTTGACACAATAGCAGTAACAGTTCACTCCAAAATCAAATTCACCATAATCTCATCGTACATACCACCCAACAAAACATTCAAGCTTCAAAACCTCAGAAACATTTACGACAATCTACAACCACCCCTACTAATTACAGGACATTTTAACAGTTGGCATAGAAGCTGGGGCTAACAAACTAACAATACTAGAGGCAACACAATATTTAAATTCATTAACCAATCCTCACTAATAACACTTAATAATGGCTCACCAACTCACTTTGCCACACACCATACGTTCACCCACATAGACCTTTTCATTCATCCTTAGCTCCAAATGGTATACAGATAACTCCCTCTCGGGTAGTGATAACTATTCCAAACATATCAACCCATTTGACGTACACAACACCACCTGCCCTGTCGAAAGACCCAGATTCAACCTCAAAAAAGCAAATTGGCCCCATATTTCTGGCGATTTCCGGTAATTTATCGAACGAAAGACCTCCCAACACAAACATAAACACAGAAACAGCTAACATAACTAAAATATTTATTCAAGCAGCCAATGAAGCTATTCCCCAATCAGATTTATTTAAAATCAAGGAAACCGTTGGAGGGTTTGCTCCAAAAGCTTCAAAATTTAAAAAACTTATGCTGGCTTAAGCTAAACAGAAACACAGACATGACAAACATACTTGCCTACAAAAAAAGCAAACGCCAAACTTAAACGGGAAATAAAAATTAGGAAACGAACATCTGTTCAAAACTTTACACCCGAAACCGAAAATCGTCCATCTCCAAAATATGGTCAAACATAAATCGCTTCTGCGGCTTAAAAACTAGACACTGTCTTACCAACCCCAATAACCCAACACAAAACCATACCTCTATCATCTCATTAGACTTTGCAAAAGCCTTCGACAGGGTAGGCATTCGCAGCATCATGGACGAACTTAAAGTTTGGAAAATAGGACCAAAGATGGCCAAATACATTTTCAACTTCCTTACCAAGAGAAAAATAACATTCCTTGCCAACAAGGTATACTCGAGTTCACAACCCTTAGACAACGGAATATCGCACGGTTCACCCCTGTCGGTTATCCTATTTGTTGTAGCCTACAATAAACTAAACCAGATAATAGCCAAACAAAACAGTTGTCAATTTACTGCCTATGCAGACGACTATACTATAATATACAAACTAAACAAAAAAACAAACAGTCTCAATATAGATCCAATATTTAGGGAAATCCAAAGATGGTGTGACTACTCAGGAGCACACTCTCAGAGACCATATGTAAACACTTGCATGTGTGCAGGAAAAGAAAGTGCAATTTTGCATTCCATTCATCCAATATTATACTGCAGGATGTTGACACCTTAAATTCTGGAAATAACAATAAATAAGAAATACAAGTGAAACAACCACATTGAAAACTTAGCCTTACAACTTTCAAAAAGGCTTAACATAATCAAGTGCCTATCTAACAAAAAGTTCGAATGCAACATTACCACAATCCTATACGTGGTAAAAACAATTTTAATGTCAAAAGTTGATTTTGTCTTCCCTAAACAAAATAAAAACTATATACCACACAGTCCTTTTCGTTTGATTTGTTCCCAATGGGCAGTTGGGCCCGCAACCTTCCAAAAGTTATTTAGCTGTTTAAATTATCTTTCCAGAATAGAAAATTTATTTACAGCCAGACATAAGATACTTAAGTTATGTGAAAAAAAGAAGCGCTACCTCTGAAAAAAGCTTTAAATAAAAATACCAGACTTAAAAAATTCTTAAAAAAAAGTTCTGCCATAGAAAAAAAAAATTATCATCAAACCATTTCTAAGCCCCAAATCTTTAAAAATCTTTCCTTGAGGAAAAATAGGGTCGGATAGTGTAATCTGTTACTAGAAGCAAACATATGCCCTCTAGAATTAAGAGTGATACATGCTACCCAAACAATTTTTAAAATAATCTTAAACTCAAACACTCACATCGATTATATATTTAAAAATATAATTAAAGCCAAGACAATCCCAAAAATCCCTCCTCCTTTATAATACAATCCAACTCTGTAACAAACTAAAATCTCATTGACCCCCATAACAAACATGAAAGAAAAAATGCCCCACTGGCTAAATATACAAACAATCACAATTACCTCCTTAAACTCCTCTAACAAAACAAACACAACCCCAATTACCTATCCACAAAAATTTAAAGAAATTCTCAACAAAACGAAAAACCGTACATTTTTGTATTACACAAACGAAATACGAAACATAGCAGGTAAATACAAAACTGACAAACTGACCCTGTTTTGGATACCCGGACACTGCGGGATAAAAGGGAATGACCTTGCAGACACAACAGCTAAGAACGCCCACAACTTCCCTGTTATCACCGAATGCAGCTATAACCCATCAGATATAAGCAAATACATCAAACAGAACTTACAAGTACTGAACAACACTACACTCACAAAGGCATCACCCTACTACAAATTAATCTGTCACGAAAATGCTACTCCGGAGATAATTAAAAACACATCACGTACAGACTTTAAAAAATTTAGTAGGATCAGACTCGGACACACCAACTTAACACACAACTATATCCTTAATAAATCCGCACAAACACTCTGCCCCAACTGCAACATAGCCCTTACTATTTGCCACATTTTAATAGATTGCCCCCTCTACCACAATGAAAGAACCAATCACCTTGAACAACAATTAACATAACTTCCTACAAAAACTTAAACAAAACAATAGACTTTTTAAAAGCCACAAACCTTTATCAACTAATTTAATATTGTACACATCCTTAGTTTGTGATGTGTAACTTCACGCATAAAAAATATAAATAAAACGAGAAGGAACGTAAGTCGCTTCTAGTCGCGACTCTACTTTTATACCCGTACTCAGTCAGTATATAAATTTATGAGATTATGATTGAAATTTAAAAAAAAATTTTAAATATTTTAAATTTTACAATTTTTTTGCTACATTTGTTAACTACATCTACATCTTAAATGTAAATTATACATCTAGAACAAATATTCTACCTCTACCATTTAGATTCTACATCTCCTCCGCGAGAGGGCGCTAGCGCATTGCACAGGGCAGAGTGTGTGCGAGCGAGAAAGATAATGAGTAGCGTCAGCGGCGCCAGAGGAGGTGGGGGAAGCAACTGAAAATGAATTGCTTCATTCTGGCTATAATAATGATCCGATCTGTACTAGATTTGGCAATCCGGTAGATATGGTCATTCTTTACGATATTAGTTTTATCGTATGTTTAAAATTGTGGGTGCCACAGATTTTCGTCTTTTGTGAAGGCGGAGGGGGCGTGGCACAATTTGGAAAGAAACTTGATTCAGTGTGATATCACATGAGTCTGGAAACAAAATTTGGTTGCTCTAGCTCTTATAGTCTCTGAGAACGAGGCGCTCATCAGGACAGACGGACGGACAGACAGACAGACAGACGGACGGACGGACAGACAGACATGGCTCTATCGACTCGGCTATTGATACTGATCAAGAATATATATACTTTATGGGGTCGGAAAATTTTCCTTCTCTGCGTTACACACATCCACTTTTACCACAAATACAGTATACCCCATAACTCTTTTTGAGTACGGGTATAAAAAGCGTTATTTGACTGGATGATTGGCTAATTATATTTAAATAATATATCAATTGACTTAAAAGTTAAAATCAGCAAGAAAATAAGTTTTTATACTAAACAAAAGGTAAAATCTTAAATGTCGCAATTGTTCATTTAGGTTACAATTGCGACATTTAAGATTTTGATTTGAAAGTAGAAATATACGATTTACTTAACAGCATTAATTTAATACCTATAATAAATCAGTATTCAAGTTCGTTTATATTAAAATATTAAATAATAACAAGGAATCTACTCCTTAACAATTTGTCCTTATATGAATGTTCCGATGATCCTATTGGGCTTTGAGGTGACTCAGAGGGGGCCTAGCTGAGACCACAGGACGGGTCGCAGGTTGCGGATAGTGAACGGCCTATCCTGGTGGATAGCAAGCAGATAAAAAACTTTAAAAAACAAATGAGAATGGGACTCCCCAAACGCCAACAGGGAGCAATCCCAAGCAGGAGAAGGCAGCGGCCCAAAGGCCTGGTCCGATCCGCTCATGCTCGGTGGAAGACGCGGGTATGCACCCGGGTGGGTCCCATCCCAAACCTGGGACGGGTGTCAATTACCCTCCCAAAACTGATACCATGGGGAGGCAGCTAAGAAATATTGCGGCTGTCCGACCTTCCGGTGAAGCTGTGGGTGATGACTTGCCATCAACCAGTGTCCAAGCCAAGAAAGCCAGTCTGCAAAGACATGGGGTGGTTCCAGGGGAACATCAAAGTGATAGCCTGCGACGACGAGCACTCCGTGAAGCTGTACAAAGCTACAAAGTGGCGCAAATCAGAGAGGTCGCTGTAGACTGAAGACAGGTTCCCAGCAGGCCGAGGGCTCGTATATGGGTGCCGGAGGAGCCCGAACGGATCCTCACGATGCTGCAGAGATGCGACCCAGCACTGACAACCTCAGACTGGAAGGTAGTCAAAGTGGAGGCATCGAAAGGCCCCACTAACCAGGCAGTGATAATCCTAAATAAGTAGTCGCTATCCACAATCGAGGCAGTCAAGGGAGAGCTCAACTTCGGGTTCAGCTCGGTGACCATGAAGGTCTAAAAGTCGGATGCAGCGGCCGAGGCGCGTCCTGTCGACAACCCAGTTGAGCAGGACGTTGTCTCGGAGATCGAGGCACCCGAGGTAGACCTGGAGCTGGCCCAGGAGAGCTACTCCTCCGAGACGGAGCTGATGCTAGATTTTGAGGCGCTATGTCGGTACGAAATTATCGACGACTCCGACGCCGACATTACAGTGGTGGAGAATATTTCTAATGAAGTCTCTGAGGCTTCTGCAGATAAATCTCCACCACTGTAAGGCAGCATCCGCTGCCCTAATACTCCGCTTTGACGCGAGCGGAGCGGAGATAGTCCTAATCCAAGAGCCTTGCGTGGTAGGAGGCAAGGTCTGTGGATTAGCGACGAAGGACTATAAGCTGATTGTAGCCCAAACTGAAGGTAAAACTCGTACCTGCATTCTGGCAAGAAAGCACCTAAATATCTTTCTGCTCCACAATTTTAGCAATGGCGACAGCATGGTGGCTAGCCTAGAGCTACAGGGGACGAGACTAAACCTGGTGTCGTCCTACATGGCTTACGAGGAAAGTGATCCTCCCAGTGACCTCGTTCGGCTATTGATACTGATCAAGAATATATATACTTTATGGGGTCGGAAAATTGTCCTTCTCTGCGTTACACACATCCACTTTTACCACAAATACAGTATACCCCTTTACTCTTTTTGAGTACGAGTATAAAAAACACAAGAACAACATTGAATGTACATAAATACCTCTAAGTAATATTAGAAACTAAGCCCTTCGCCTAAATACCCCTACCAAGCACCAGAAACTAAACCATGTACATAATTACTTGAAATCGTATCTCAAATAAGCTTATGGCCTTAGTTGCTATAGCTTTAATCTTTAAGTTAGGCGCGGATTTATAATTTTCGTTTAACTGCTATTAATAATAATAATAATAATATTGTGAACTAAAAAACAAATTTCTAACAAATTAATTTCTTTACTCTGGCTATAATAATGATCCGATCTGGCTCAGATTCGGCAATCTAGTAGATATGGTCAATTTCTACGATACTACGTTTTTAGTTTTATCGTATCTTTAAAATTGTGGCTGCCCTTTGTGTTGTCGGAAGGAGCGGGGCGAAATTTTGCAATACACTGAGTCTTGAAACAAAATTTGGTTGCTGTAGCTCTTATAGTCTCTGATAACTAGGCGCACATCAAGACGGACAGACAGACAGACGGACAGCCAGACATGGCTATATCAACTCGGTTATTGATGCTAATTAAGAATATACATATATACTTTATGGGGTCGGAAACGTTTCCTTCTCTGCGTAACACACATCCACTTTTACCACAAATACAGTATACCCCATAACTCTTTTTGAGTACGGGTATAAAAAGCGTTATTTGACTGGATGATTGGCTAATTATATTTAAATAATATATCAATTGACTTAAAAGTTAAAATCAGCAAGAAAATAAGTTTTTATACTAAACAAAAGGTAAAATCTTAAATGTCGCAATTGTTCATTTAGGTTACAATTGCGACATTTAAGATTTTGATTTGAAAGTAGAAATATACGATTTACTTAACAGCATTAATTTAATACCTATAATAAATCAGTATTCAAGTTCGTTTATATTAAAATATTAAATAATAACAAGGAATCTACTCCTTAACAATTTGTCCTTATATGAATGTTCCGATGATCCTATTGGGCTTTGAGGTGACTCAGAGGGGGCCTAGCTGAGACCACAGGACGGGTCGCAGGTTGCGGATAGTGAACGGCCTATCCTGGTGGATAGCAAGCAGATAAAAAACTTTAAAAAACAAATGAGAATGGGACTCCCCAAACGCCAACAGGGAGCAATCCCAAGCAGGAGAAGGCAGCGGCCCAAAGGCCTGGTCCGATCCGCTCAACTGCAGGAAAGACATGCTCGGTGGAAGACGCGGGTATGAACCCGGGTGGGTCCCATCCCAAACCTGGGACGGGTGTCAATTACCCTCCCAAAACTGATACCATGGGGAGGCAGCTAAGAAATATTGCGGCTGTCCGACCTTCCGGTGAAGCTGTGGGTGATGACTTGCCATCAACCAGTGTCCAAGCCAAGAAAGCCAGTTTGCAAAGACATGGGGTGGTTCCAGGGGAACATCAAAGTGATAGCCTGCGACGACGAGCACTCCGTGAAGCTGTACAAAGCTACAAAGTGGCGCAAATCAGAGAGGTCGCTGTAGACTGAAGACAGGTTCCCAGCAGGCCGAGGGCTCGTATATGGGTGCCGGAGGAGCCCGAACGGATCCTCACGATGCTGCAGAGATGCGACCCAGCACTGACAACCTCAGACTGGAAGGTAGTCAAAGTGGAGGCATCGAAAGGCCCCACTAACCAGGCAGTGATAATCCTAAATAAGTAGTCGCTATCCACAATCGAGGCAGTCAAGGGAGAGCTCAACTTCGGGTTCAGCTCGGTGACCATGAAGGTCTAAAAGTCGGATGCAGCGGCCGAGGCGCGTCCTGTCGACAACCCAGTTGAGCAGGACGTTGCCTCGGAGATCGAGGCACCCGAGGTAGACCTGGAGCTGGCCCAGGAGAGCTACTCCTCCGAGACGGAGCTGATGCTAGATTTTGAGGCGCTATGTCGGTACGAAATTATCGACGACTCCGACGCCGACATTACAGTGGTGGAGAATATTTCTAATGAAGTCTCTGAGGCTTCTGCAGATAAATCTCCACCACTGTAAGGCAGCATCCGCTGCCCTAATACTCCGCTTTGACGCGAGCGGAGCGGAGATAGTCCTAATCCAAGAGCCTTGCGTGGTAGGAGGCAAGGTCTGTGGATTAGCGACGAAGGACTATAAGCTGATTGTAGCCCAAACTGAAGGTAAAACTCGTACCTGCATTCTGGCAAGAAAGCACCTAAATATCTTTCTGCTCCACAATTTTAGCAATGGCGACAGCATGGTGGCTAGCCTAGAGCTACAGGGGACGAGACTAAACCTGGTGTCGTCCTACATGGCTTACGAGGAAAGTGATCCTCCCAGTGACCTCGTTCGGCTATTGATACTGATCAAGAATATATATACTTTATGGGGTCGGAAAATTTTCCTTCTCTGCGTTACACACATCCACTTTTACCACAAATACAGTATACCCCTTTACTCTTTTTGAGTACGAATATAAAAAACACAAGAACAACATTGAATGTACATAAATACCTCTAAGTAATATTAGAAACTAAGCCCTTCGCCTAAATACCCCTACCAAGCACCAGAAACTAAACCATGTACATAATTACTTGAAATCGTATCTCAAATAAGCTTATGGCCTTAGTTGCTATAGCTTTAATCTTTAAGTTAGGCGCGGATTTATAATTTTCGTTTAACTGCTATTAATAATAATAATAATAATATTGTGAACTAAAAAACAAATTTCTAACAAATTAATTTCTTTACTCTGGCTATAATAATGATCCGATCTGGCTCAGATTCGGCAATCTAGTAGATATGGTCAATTCCTACGATACTACGTTTTTAGTTTTATCGTATCTTTAAAATTGTGGCTGCCCTTTGTGTTGTCGGAAGGAGCGGGGCGAAATTTTGAAATACACTGAGTCTTGAAACAAAATTTGGTTGCTGTAGCTCTTATAGTCTCTGATAACTAGGCGCTCATCAAGACGGACAGACAGACAGACGGACAGCCAGACATGGCTATATCGACTCGGTTATTGATGCTAATTAAGAATATACATATATACTTTATGGGGTCGGAAACGTTTCCTTCTCTGCGTAACACACATCCACTTTTACCACAAATACAGTATACCCCATAACTCTTTTTGAGTACGGGTATAAAAAGCGTTATTTGACTGGATGATTGGCTAATTATATTTAAATAATATATAAATTGACTTAAAAGTTAAAATCAGCAAGAAAATAAGTTTTTATACTAAACAAAAGGTAAAATCTTAAATGTCGCAATTGTTCATTTAGGTTACAATTGCGACATTTAAGATTTTGATTTGAAAGTAGAAATATACGATTTACTTAACAGCATTAATTTAATACCTATAATAAATCAGTATTCAAGTTCGTTTATATTAAAATATTAAATAATAACAAGGAATCTACTCCTTAACAATTTGTCCTTATATGAATGTTCCGATGATCCTATTGGGCTTTGAGGTGACTCAGAGGGGGCCTAGCTGAGACCACAGGACGGGTCGCAGGTTGCGGATAGTGAACGGCCTATCCTGGTGGATAGCAAGCAGATAAAAAACTTTAAAAAACAAATGAGAATGGGACTCCCCAAACGCCAACAGGGAGCAATCCCAAGCAGGAGAAGGCAGCGGCCCAAAGGCCTGGTCCGATCCGCTCAACTGCAGGAAAGACATGCTCGGTGGAAGACACGGGTATGCACCCGGGTGGGTCCCATCCCAAACCTGGGACGGGTGTCAATTACCCTCCCAAAACTGATACCATGGGGAGGCAGCTAAGAAATATTGCGGCTGTCCGACCTTCCGGTGAAGCTGTGGGTGATGACTTGCCATCAACCAGTGTCCAAGCCAAGAAAGCCAGTCTGCAAAGACATGGGGTGGTTCCAGGGGAACATCAAAGTGATAGCCTGCGACGACGAGCACTCCGTGAAGCTGTACAAAGCTACAAAGTGGCGCAAATCAGAGAGGTCGCTGTAGACTGAAGACAGGTTCCCAGCAGGCCGAGGGCTCGTATATGGGTGCCGGAGGAGCCCGAACGGATCCTCACGATGCTGCAGAGATGCGACCCAGCACTGACAACCTCAGACTGGAAGGTAGTCAAAGTGGAGGCATCGAAAGGCCCCACTAACCAGGCAGTGATAATCCTAAATAAGTAGTCGCTAGCCACAATCGAGGCAGTCAAGGGAAAGCTCAACTTCGGGTTCAGCTCGGTGACCATGAAGGTCTAAAAGTCGGATGCAGCGGCCGAGGCGCGTCCTGTCGACAACACAGTTGAGCAGGACGTTGCCTCGGAGATCGAGGCACCCGAGGTAGACCTGGAGCTGGCCCAGGAGAGCTACTCCTCCGAGATGGAGCTGATGCTAGATTTTGAGGCGCTATGTCGGTACGAAATTATCGACGACTCCGACGCCGACAATACAGTGGTGGAGAATATTTCTAATGAAGTCTCTGAGACTTCTGCAGATAAATCTCCACCACTGTAAGGCAGCATCCGCTGCCTCCCTCTCCGACATTTAAGATTTTGATTTGAAAGTAGAAATATACGATTTACTTAACAGCATTAATTTAATACCTATAATAAATCAGTATTCAAGTTCGTTTATATTAAAATATTAAATAATAACAAGGAATCTACTCCTTAACAATTTGTCCTTATATGAATGTTCCGATGATCCTATTGGGCTTTGAGGTGACTCAGAGGGGGCCTAGCTGAGACCACAGGACGGGTCGCAGGTTGCGGATAGTGAACGGCCTATCCTGGTGGATAGCAAGCAGATAAAAAACTTTAAAAAACAAATGAGAATGGGACTCCCCAAACGCCAACAGGGAGCAATCCCAAGCAGGAGAAGGCAGCGGCCCAAAGGCCTGGTCCGATCCGCTCAACTGCAGGAAAGACATGCTCGGTGGAAGACGCGGGTATGCACCCGGGTGGGTCCCATCCCAAACCTGGGACGGGTGTCAATTACCCTCCCAAAACTAATACCATGGGGAGGCAGCTAAGAAATATTGCGGCTGTCCGACCTTCCGGTGAAGCTGTGGGTGATGACTTGCCATCAACCAGTGTCCAAGCCAAGAAAGCCAGTTTGCAAAGACATGGGGTGGTTCCAGGGGAACATCAAAGTGATAGCCTGCGACGACGAGCACTCCGTGAAGCTGTACAAAGCTACAAAGTGGCGCAAATCAGAGAGGTCGCTGTAGACTGAAGACAGGTTCCCAGCAGGCCGAGGGCTCGTATATGGGTGCCGGAGGAGCCCGAACGGATCCTCACGATGCTGCAGAGATGCGACCCAGCACTGACAACCTCAGACTGGAAGGTAGTCAAAGTGGAGGCATCGAAAGGCCCCACTAACCAGGCAGTGATAATCCTAAATAAGTAGTCGCTATCCACAATCGAGGCAGTCAAGGGAGAGCTCAACTTCGGGTTCAGCTCGGTGACCATGAAGGTCTAAAAGTCGGATGCAGCGGCCGAGGCGCGTCCTGTCGACAACCCAGTTGAGCAGGACGTTGCCTCGGAGATCGAGGCACCCGAGGTAGACCTGGAGCTGGCCCAGGAGAGCTACTCCTCCGAGACGGAGCTGATGCTAGATTTTGAGGCGCTATGTCGGTACGAAATTATCGACACCGACATTACAGTGGTGGAGAATATTTCTAATGAAGTCTCTGAGGCTTCTGCAGATAAATCTCCACCACTGTAAGGCAGCATCCGCTGCCCTAATACTCCGCTTGGACGCGAGCGGAGCGGAGATAGTCCTAATCCAAGAGCCTTGCGTGGTAGGAGGCAAGGTCTGTGGATTAGCGACGAAGGACTACAAGCTGATTGTAGCCCAAACTGAAGGTAAAACTCGTACCTGCATTCTGGCAAGAAAGCACCTAAATATCTTTCTGCTCCACAATTTTAGCAATGGCGACAGCATGGTGGCTAGCCTAGAGCTACAGGGGACGAGACTAAACCTGGTGTCGTCCTACATGGCTTACGAGGAAAGTGATCCTCCCAGTGACCTCGTTCGGCTATTGATACTGATCAAGAATATATATACCTTATGGGGTCGGAAAATTTTCCTTCTCTGCGTTACACACATCCACTTTTACCACAAATACAGTATACCCCTTAACTCTTTTTGAGTACGAGTATAAAAAACACAAGAACAACGTTGAATGTACATAAATACCTCTAAGTAATATTAGAAACTAAGCCCTTCGCCTAAATACCCCTACCAAGCACCAGAAACTAAACCATGTACATAATTACTTGAAATCGTATCTCAAATAAGCTTATGGCCTTAGTTGCTATAGCTTTAATCTTTAAGTTAGGCGCGGATTTATAATTTTCGTTTAACTGCTATTAATAATAATAATAATAATATTGTGAACTAAAAAACAAATTTCTAACAAATTAGTTTCTTTACTCTGGCTATAATAATGATCCGATCTGACTCAGATTCGGCAATCTAGTAGATATGGTCAATTTCTACGATACTACGTTTTTAGTTTTATCGTATCTTTAAAATTGTGGCTGCCCTTTGTGTTGTCGGAAGGAGCGGGGCGAAATTTTGAAATACACTGAGTCTTGAAACAAAATTTGGTTGCTGTAGCTCTTATAGTCTCTGATAACTAGGCGCTCATCAAGACGGACAGACAGACAGACGGACAGCCAGACATGGCTATATCGACTCGGTTATTGATGCTAATTAAGAATATACATATATACTTTATGGGGTCGGAAACGTTTCCTTCTCTGCGTAACACACATCCACTTTTACCACAAATACAGTATACCCCATAACTCTTTTTGAGTACGGGTATAAAAAGCGTTATTTGACTGGATGATTGGCTAATTATATTTAAATAATATATCAATTGACTTAAAAGTTAAAATCAGCAAGAAAATAAGTTTTTATACTAAACAAAAGGTAAAATCTTAAATGTCGCAATTGTTCATTTAGGTTACAATTGCGACATTTAAGATTTTGATTTGAAAGTAGAAATATACGATTTACTTAACAGCATTAATTTAATACCTATAATAAATCAGTATTCAAGTTCGTTTATATTAAAATATTAAATAATAACAAGGAATCTACTCCTTAACAATTTGTCCTTATATGAATGTTCCGATGATCCTATTGGGCTTTGAGGTGACTCAGAGGGGGCCTAGCTGAGACCACAGGACGGGTCGCAGGTTGCGGATAGTGAACGGCCTATCCTGGTGGATAGCAAGCAGATAAAAAACTTTAAAAAACAAATGAGAATGGGACTCCCCAAACGCCAACAGGGAGCAATCCCAAGCAGGAGAAGGCAGCGGCCCAAAGGCCTGGTCCGATCCGCTCAACTGCAGGAAAGACATGCTCGGTGGAAGACACGGGTATGCACCCGGGTGGGTCCCATCCCAAACCTGGGACGGGTGTCAATTACCCTCCCAAAACTAATACCATGGGGAGGCAGCTAAGAAATATTGCGGCTGTCCGACCTTCCGGTGAAGCTGTGGGTGATGACTTGCCATCAACCAGTGTCCAAGCCAAGAAAGCCAGTTTGCAAAGACATGGGGTGGTTCCAGGGGAACATCAAAGTGATAGCCTGCGACGACGAGCACTCCGTGAAGCTGTACAAAGCTACAAAGTGGCGCAAATCAGAGAGGTCGCTGTAGACTGAAGACAGGTTCCCAGCAGGCCGAGGGCTCGTATATGGGTGCCGGAGGAGCCCGAACGGATCCTCACGATGCTGCAGAGATGCGACCCAGCACTGACAACCTCAGACTGGAAGGTAGTCAAAGTGGAGGCATCGAAAGGCCCCACTAACCAGGCAGTGATAATCCTAAATAAGTAGTCGCTATCCACAATCGAGGCAGTCAAGGGAGAGCTCAACTTCGGGTTCAGCTCGGTGACCATGAAGGTCTAAAAGTCGGATGCAGCGGCCGAGGCGCGTCCTGTCGACAACACAGTTGAGCAGGACGTTGCCTCGGAGATCGAGGCACCCGAGGTAGACCTGGAGCTGGCCCAGGAGAGCTACTCCTCCGAGACGGAGCTGATGCTAGATTTTGAGGCGCTATGTCGGTACGAAATTATCGACGACTCCGACGCCGACATTACAGTGGTGGAGAATATTTCTAATGAAGTCTCTGAGGCTTCTGCAGATAAATCTCCACCACTGTAAGGCAGCATCCGCTGCCCTAATACTCCGCTTTGACGCGAGCGGAGCGGAGATAGTCCTAATCCAAGAGCCTTGCGTGGTAGGAGGCAAGGTCTGTGGATTAGCGACGAAGGACTATAAGCTGATTGTAGCCCAAACTGAAGGTAAAACTCGTACCTGCATTCTGGCAAGAAAGCACCTAAATATCTTTCTGCTCCACAATTTTAGCAATGGCGACAGCATGGTGGCTAGCCTAGAGCTACAGGGGACGAGACTAAACCTGGTGTCGTCCTACATGGCTTACGAGGAAAGTGATCCTCCCAGTGACCTCGTTCGCAAGATAGCCAGCGACAGCGAAAGGTCGGATACAGGCCTAATAATAGGCTGCGATGCCAAGCTCACCACACCTAATGGGGGAGCTCGGATACAAATGTAAGGGGTGAGACACTTTTCAGCTTCATCCTAAACTCCAAACTGGTTATTGGTAATCGGTGTAACGGACACTCAAGACGATCTTAACCGTCTTGTAGACAGGTTCACGGAAGCATGTAATAAGGCCTTCGCGGCAGCATGCCCCTCAACCAAACCAAGAGGAAACGAGAAAGAACGTGAGTCGCTTCTAGTCGCGACTCTACTTTTATACCCGTACTCAGTCAGTATATAAATTTGTGAGCTTATAATGGAAATTAGAAAAAAAAATTTTTTAATTTTACATTTTACATTTTTTGCTACATTTGTTAACTACATCTACATGTAAAATGTAGATAATACATCTAGAACAAATATTCTTGCAAAGTGGTGGCATACGCGGACGACGTTTCCATCATCTTCTCGGGAAAATTCCCACAAACACTGCTATCTACTGACCGCAAAGCTCTCGCGACTGTCAGAATGGACAAAGTCGCGTGGACTGGGAGTTAATCCCTCTAAAACGGAACTTGTATTGTTTACAACAAAATACAAAATCCCGCCTCTCAACCCCCCAATACTAAACGGATGCAGGCTCTCCTTCAGCGACAATGCCAGTTACATAGGGTTGGTAATTGACAAGAAGCTTAGCTGGAACCTGAACATCAAAGATAGAGTGAAGAAGGCTACGATACGGAACTTGTATTGTTTTGGCCGGAGCATTTGGTGGTGAAAGAATACAAGGCTAAGAAGAAGAATAGGCCCCCCATAACTCTTCCTAGTGCTCAGACCAGTGCGCCATCTCTATCTCCACCCTCATCTTCCCGCTCTACTTCTACTTCTACCCATCCAAAAACTAACTTCCTCTCTTTTAGTTACCTACCAGAATGCTAGAGGCTTGCGTAGTAAGCTCAGCACTCTTTTTCTTGAGAGTCTCGCATTCTCGTCCCACGTTATTGTGTTTACCGAGACCTGGCTAAAGCCGGACATCCTTAGTTCCGAAGTTTTGGCAGGTCGGTACACAATCTTTAGAAATGACCGTTCGTCTCGACGTGGAGGAGGGGTCCTCATTGCAGTGGACTCAATCTTTACGTCGGAACATTTCATAGTCCAGGCTCAACAAGACCTGGAATTCCTGTGCGTAAAACTGATTCTCCCAGGCTTTTCCATTTTCATTACTTGCTCGTATATTCCACCTTCCTCGGATACCTTAATATACGAGCATCACTTGTCCGCTTTAAAAACTGTTTCTTCCTCGCTATCAGATAAAGACCATATGAAAGTTCTTGGCGATTTCAATTTGCCAGGTACTGTTTGGGCTTCGGTTAACGAGTCTAATAACCTTGTGCCCATGTCACGACATGACTTTATTGACGGCTTGTTGGACCTATCCCTGTCTCAAGTCAACCATGTGAAAAATTCCTTGGGTCGATTGCTTGATCTGTGCTTTGTCTCAGATCCGACCATAGCGTTGCTAACCCGAGCCCTTCCCCTCACTATACCTGAAGACTCCTACCATCCTACATTCGAAGTGTCGGTTGATATTGGGCCTACTGTATTGGATCGAACGGGTAGGCTGTCTGAACGTGTCCGTTGCTTTCGCAAAGCCGAGTTTACGAAGCTTAATAACCTCATTAGGGATTTTGATTGGTCCGCTCTGTACGTGTGCACTGACGTTATGAAAGGCACAAACATGTTTTACAATGTACTCGATACACTTTTTGATTCTTGAGTCCCACTTTCTTGTCCGATTAGATCTGGGAAGCCTCCTTGGTTTACCAAAGAGTTATCCAGTCTAAAAAACTTAAAATCAAGACTATATAAAAAATTTCAAGAAGTTGGTTCTCCGACTTCTCTCTCTCGCTATGTATTAGCTCGGTCAAAGTTCTCCGTTCTTAATGCTCAATGCTATAAAAATTACCTATCTCGATGCAGGATACGCTTTTCACAGGACCCTAAACAGTTTTACAGCTTCGTAAATAGTAAGCGTAGAACGTCCGCACATCCATCCTCGCTATCATTTCTAAATATGACGGCAAACAATGATCAGGCAATCGCCGATCTTTTCGCCCAATTTTTCCAAACAACCTATTCCCATGACAGCTACTCTGGTCAGCCGTATCCATACAGTTTACCAAGGTCGAATGGCATTTTCAGCCCCTTGTTAAATGAAAGTTCACTGCTTCATGATCTTCGACTAGTTAAGCCGGTGTTTTCACCAGGTCCTGACGGAGTTCCCGGCTGTGTACTCAGGTACTGTGCCGACGCTCTGTGTGGACCCCTGCTTAAACTATTCACCCTATCCATTAATTCTTCATGATTCCCCCCGATCTGGAAGGAATCTTTTATTATTCCTCTCCATAAGAAAGGTAGCAAGTCTGATGCTAATAATTATAGAGGTATATCTAAGTTATCCGCTATTCCTAAAATGTTTGAAAAAATTTTAACTCCGCATTTGCAACATCTCTGCAAATCACTTATATCTCCATCTCAGCACGGATTTATAAAGCGACGATCAACAACCACAAATTTATTAGAGTTTACCTCTTTTATCATTAAAGGCTTCCAATGTAACTTTCAGACGGATGTTATCTACACTGATTTCAGTAAAGCATTCGACTCTGTAAACCACTCCCTTCTAGCACAAAAACTTAACCTTTTAGGGTTTCCGCCTAATCTTTTGAGATGGATTTCTAGGTCTCAACGAGTCCTCTTCAAAAACTCCTTCTCTTCACCTGTTAAGGTTACTTCTGGAGTACCACAGGGCAGCCATCTAGGCCCCCTACTTTTCACACTCTTTATTAATGACCTGCCTTCAGTATTAACAAATTCTCGAGTACTCATGTATGCGGATGATGTTAAACTCTGTGTCTAGTACAAGGACATTGCATTTCACTCTCGCTTGCAATCCGATCTCAATAACTTTCAGTCATGTTGTTGTGCAAATATGTTACACCTAAATGCCTCGAAATGCAAAGTTATGACATTTCATCGGTCCAGCCCCATGTTAGCTCCTTACACCCTTTGCGGTGGTTCTCTTGAGAGAATTACATTGGTTGATGATCTTGGTGTTAAACTTGGTGTTAAACCACCATGGTAAATAAGGCCATGGGCGTGCTTGGGTTTATAAAAAGGTGGTCAAAGGAGTTTGACGATCCCTACATAACGAAGACTCTCTATACCTCGCTTGTTCGTCCGATTTTAGAGTACGGCTCTTGTGTATGGTGCCCCCAGTACAAAGTACACCAGGACCGTATAGAATCAGACCAGAAAAACTTTTTACTTTTTGCTCTGCGTGGCCTCAACTGGGATGCAGATGTGAGACTGCCATCTTACCCTCGTAGACTGCTTTTAATAAACCTTCCAACCTTAGTTAGTCGTAGAAAAATGCTTGGTGTGATTTTTATGCACAACCTGATCAAGGGTGACGTAGATAGCCCTGACTTGTTGAGTCGCATAAACTTTACGATTCCTGTTAGATCTACTAGAAACTTTACCCCTTTGTTCCTTCCACTTTGTAGATCAAATTATTCCTTGCATGAACCGTTTAGGGTCTTATGCTCGGACTATAATTCTCTCTACCTTATAGTATCCACCACTAATTCCCTTCCTCTTCTTAAATCACTAATATTAACATACCTTTCCCGTAAATAGTCCTATTTCTTAACTATCTTTGCATGTTTAGCTCTTGAGTTGTGATTAGCTCTAATTTTCCTCGAACATTAGTCTAACCTCTATCTTTCCTGCATGTTCGCGATCGGTTCGGTAACACGCGTCGCGCGTCATGCGGCAGCGCCCCCGGTCGGTTGGGCGGGAGGAGGGGCTGCGATTCTAGCCTGGGTTCCGCGCGTAACAGGCTTCGGCTTGGTGTCGCATGAGCCACTTGATGGTGCAGTCATTGCATATCAACGTCCAGAAACAACAAAAAGGACATTGGGTTAAAATGGGGCATGAACCCAAGAATAGTCCAATGGATATACCTAGCAATAGTAAGACCAATACTACTCTACGGAGTCGCTGTGTGGTGGCTTGCCCTATCGAAAAGGACCATCACTAAACAAATTTACTGATGACTCAAAGCTGGACAACAAGGTCGGAGGAGGTGTCTACTTCGAACAGCTTAATATTAGACACTCTTTCAGGCTCCCAGATTATTGCAGTGTCTTCCAAGCGGAAGTCATAGCGATCAAGGAAGCTTTGAGTTGCCTTCAGGAAAGTGCCCCTACGGCAACTCATCTAAATATTTACAGTGACAGCCAAGCTGCGATAAAATCGCTGAATGCGATAACATCTAGCTCGGCTACCGTGGTAAACTGTCGCAAATCTCTCCACGAGATAGCTCAACAGTTTGTTATCAGCCTAATATGGGTCCCGGGCCACCAGGACATTGAAGGCAACTGCATAGCAGACGAGCTGGCCAGAACTGGTACTACAATCCCCCTTTTCCATGATAAGGAGTATATTCGTATGCCAATGGCACTCTGCAAGCTCAAAATAAAAGAGCATTTTAAGCTACTAATAAACGACAGATGGCAACCAGTGCCACTATGTCGCATAACTCGGCAAACATGGCCTAACATTACTAGGAAGCGCACCGATGAGCTTTGCAAACTCAGCAGGAAAAGGTGCAGCTCAGTCATACGCTCCCTTACGGGACATTGGCTAATAGGCACCCATGCAAACAGGCTGGGTGCCCCCTATAACGACTTCTGTCGTAGCTGTAGAGATGAGGACGAGGAGGAGACGGTGGAGCACCTGTTCTGCTCCTGTCCGGCTCTCAGTAGGAGACTTCAATACTTGGGCTCACCTTTCTTAACCGACATTTAGGACATGTCTACAATGAGTCCCAGACGGATCGCAAGCTTCATAAGGGCATCCGGATGGGACAATTGATAACATAGTGTCTCACAGGGGAAGAGTAAACGATCTAGGCGGTACCACAATGGGCCGAAATGGGCCTAGGTGTGTCGGGTCCATAATGATCCCGACAGCCGCCTCAACCTAACCTAACCTTAAGTCATCTTTTATTTTCTTTTGCAATTAAAATTTTTTAGTTGTATAAAATACTTTTCATTTTGGTGAGGAATTTGTTGCCGTTTTGAAAACGGGAAAGTCTTGCATTTCACTAGTGCGGGAGCGCCTGACGTTTCGTTTTTACAAGTAAATAAAATTTTTTTGGTGAAAGTGAAAACCGGAGCCTGTCTCAATAAATGATTATAATGTTGGAATAGAAGAGTAGAGTTTGATCTCTGGAAGCAGGCCCCTGTAGTCCCCTCAACAATAAAGGGGTCTTAGAATAAAACTAATATTAATGGGAACACCAAGACCAAGGTAGGGTGGGCGTACGCATATATGTATGCCTCCTCAATGTAATCAGAGGGATCGTGTCCGTTGTCCGTTTTGCGATATGTTCTGGAAGCCATAGGCAACCACATGGCTAAGTGGATCCAATTTTTAATGATCACTTGGGTATGAGATATTTTCCGTAAGAGCGCTGCCGCGTTTTCTTACAATCGATCACAAACGAACTCGTGAGACAACTTCGAAGGAGTGTTTGGAGTGTTTAACCACAATTAGGACAAGTTTTTCACCGTTTCGTAAACGTGGATAAATTGTGGATCCACCAGAACACACCCAAACCCAAAGCAGTCAGAACACGAGGTTTCTCAGGGTGATTCTAGGCATAAGAAGGCCAAAATGAGTTTTTAGACAATAAAGTCATGGCGCACGTATTTTGGAATGCTCGAGGAATTAACCACATTGATTACCTTTAGAAAGGGTTAAGCAGACAATGGCGAACTTATTGCATCGATTTAATGAGGATTTGAAAAACAAACGACTGCATTTGGCCAATAAAAACGTTTTTTTCCACAAGGACAATGCAAGGGTGAAGGCATGTGCAGTTTCATTTCACAAATCCATAAATTCGGCTACGAATTGCTCACTCACCAACCCTATTCTCTGGATTTAGTCCCTAGATTATTTTTTTTTCAAACATTCAGAAATGGCTGGTCGGAAAAAGATTTGAGCACAACCAATAAGTCATACAACAAAAAATGCCTATTTTGACGACATCAAAAAATCCTATTTTTTGGAAGGGATACAAAAATTGGAGAAATTCCGGAAAAATTATTTGGCACTAAAAAAGATTATTTAGACAACTAAACATATATAAATTAAAACAGAGAATGAATAGCGTCAGCAGCGCCAGAGGAGGTGGGGGAAGCAACTGAAAATTAATTTCTTCATTTTGGCCATAATAATGATCCGATCTGTACCAGATTTGGCAATCTGGTAGATATGGTCATTCCTTACGATACTGCGTTTTTAGTTTTATCGTATCTTGAAAATTGTGGCTGCCACAGATTTTCGTCCTTTGTGAAGGCGGAGGGGGCGTGGCACAATTTGGAAAGAAACTTGATTCAGTGTGATATCACATGAGTCTGGAAACGAAATTTGGTTACTCTAGCTTTTATAGTCTCTGAGAACGAGGCGTCAAACAAGACGGACAGACGGACGGACAGACATGGCTCTATCGACTCGGCTATTGATACTGATCAAGAATATATATACTTTATGGGGTCGGAAAATTTTCCTTCTCTGCGTTACACACATCCACTTTTACCACAAATACAGTATACCCCTTAACTCTTTTTGAGTACGGGTATAAAAAAGGGTTGTGTTTCCTTAAATAGGCATTCATCATTAACAAACTGCGAAGATAACTGTTTACAGAAATCCCCGGAATACAAAGTGGCTAAAGTTTAAAAAACTATGTACATCGAAGCTCATGATCGAGGGCTCAGTGGAATCCTCGAAGGACTATGCAAGGGTCGACACGCATACAATCTCATGTTTTAGTGTGATTGTGTGCGAAGACAGCAGACAACAGACAACAATTAAGCTGTCTTAATTATCTTTTCAGAATAGCAAAGTTCTTTACAACCAGACCTAAGGTACTTAAGTTATGTGAAAAAACGAAGCGCTACCTCTAACAAAACCTTTGAAAACGAGAAGGAATGTACTCAATCAGTAGGTATATAAATTTGTGACCTTATAATTGAAATTTTAAAATTTTACATTTTACTTTTTTTTGCTAAATCTGTTAACTACATCTACATCTAAAATGTAGATTATACATCTAGAACAAATATTTTACATCTACCATTTAGATTCTACATTTCCTCCGCGAGGGGCGCTCGCGCATTGAACAGGGCAGAGTGTGTGCGAGAGAGAGAGAGAGAGAGAGAGAATGAATAGCATCAGCAGCGCCAGAGAAGGTGGGGGAAGCAACTGAAAATTAATTATATAATTATAATCCGACCTGATTCAGATTCTGCAATCTGATAGACATGGTCATTCTCTACGACACTGCGTTTTTAGTTTTATCGTATATTTAAAATTGTGGGTGCCACAGATTTTCGTCTTTTGTGAAGGCGGAGAGGGGCGTGGCACAATTTGGAAAGAAACTTGATTCAGTGTGATATCACATGAGTCTGGAAACAAAATTTGGTTACTCGAGCTTTTATAGTCTCTGAGAACGAGGCGTCAAACAAGACGGACAGACGGACGGACGGACAGACATGGCTCTATCGACTCGGCTATTGATACCGATCAAGAATATTTATACTTTATCGGGTCGGAAAATTTTTCTTCTCTGCGTTACACACATCCACTTTTACCACAAATACAGTATACCCCTTAACACTTTTTGAGTACAGGTATAAAAGGGGGCTGTTCTCCCCTCTTTCAGTCTTTACCATGGTCTGATATCTATTTGTTTTGAATTTTTTATTTTTTTCTTTTTTTTTGTATAATTGTTATATTTTGTTTAATAATTGTCTATAATTATGGAATTTTCTATTGTGTGTTCCGCCAAAACCTGCAAGAAGCAGATCAACCCCGACCAGCCGACCATCCCATGCTGGCTCTGCGATAATGTAGTGCACGCAAAATGTGCTGGATTTTCGGGCCTCGTAGGTGATGCCATGGCCTGCATTACAGTTGTGAGGCATGTCGTGTGGTTGAGAATGACATGGTCATGTTTATGAGGCAGACGCGAAGGGGCTTTAAGGAGCTAACCGTCGGCTTTAAACAGCAGTACGATCGGCTCCTAGCCATGGAGTCTCAATTTAGCAGTTTTAAACTGCTGAATGAGTCTCCTAGGCGCAAAAAGTGACTCCGCGGGATCTGCAAGTGCCAACTGTCTCTCAGCCACCGACCGCTGAAAAACTGACTCCGACCACTGACACAGTGCAGCAGCTGATATCGTTTGCCACGCCAAGGGCTACGACAGCGGCTGGTGATGCAGATTCGGAAGCCCAATTGATAACTTCGGAGAGCATGCAACTAGAAACGTCTGAAGCGTCCGTGTCCGTAGAGTCCTCACCCGTTACTGTTTAAATTCCATCTATATCGATCCCACCAGCTAACAGACGTCCAGGGCCACCGGATATTGCCATCACAGGTCCCAGACCTGTGGTGCCAAAACCACTGGTGGGAGTCCCACCAAAGCGAGAAGTTTTTGTCTAACGGCTAGCCCCTGACCTCACATCCAATGATGTCACCGCTTTTATACAAAGCAAAATAAAAGCCGTCGGCTTAAAGGTGGAAAAATTTAACTTTTCTTACGCCAGGGAGATATCTTCCTTCAAGATAAGTGTCTCCCCGACTCAATTTGAAACGATTTGTTCCGCCAAGTTTTGGCCGGAGCATTTGGTGGTCAAAGAGTTTAAAGCGAAGAAGAAGAATAGGCCCCCATAACTCTTCCAAGTGTTCAGACCAGTGCTCCATCTCTATCTCCACCCTCATCTTCCCGCTCTACTTCTACCCATCCAAAAAACTTACTTCCTCTCTTTTAATTACCTACCAGAATGCCAGAGGCTTGCGTAGTAAGCTCAGCACTCTTTTTCTTGAGAGTCTCGCATTCTCGTCCCACGTTATTGTGTTTACCGAGACCTGGCTAAAGCCGGACATCCTTCCGAAGTTTTGGCAGGTCGGAACACAATCTTTAGAAATGACCGTTCGTCTCGACGTGGAGGGGTCCTCATTGCAGTGGACTCAATCTTTACGTCGGAACATTTCATAGTCCAGGCTCAACAAGACCTGGAATTCCTGTGCGTAAAACTGATTCTCCCAGGCTTTTCCATTTTCATTACTTGCTCGTATATTCCACCTTCCTCGGATACCTTAATATACGAGCTTTAAAAACTGTTTCTTCCTCGCTATCAGATAAAGACCATATGATAGTTCTTGGCGATTTCAATTTGCCAGGTACTGTTTGGTCTTCGGTTAACGGGTCTAATAACCTTGTGCCCATGTCACGACATGACTTTATTGACGGCTTGTTGGACCTATCCCTGTCTCAAGTCAACCATGTGAAAAATTCCTTGGGTCGATTGCTTGATCTGTGCTTTGTCTCAGATCCGGCCATAGCGTTGCTAACCCGAGCCCTTCCGCTTTGTATACATGAAGACTCCTACCATCCTACATTCGAAGTGTCGGTCGATATTGGGCCTATTGGATCAAACGGGTAGGCTATTGGACCTATTGGATCGAACGGGTAGGCTATCTGAACGTGTCCGTTGCTTTCGTAAAGCCGAGTTTACGAAGCTTAATAACCTTATTAGGGATTTTGATATTTTACAATGTACTTGACACACTTTTTGATTCTGGGAAGCCTCCTTGGTTTACCAAAGAGTTATCCAGTCTAAAAAACTTAAAATCAAGACTATATACAAAATTTCAAGAAGTTGGTTCTCCGACTTCTCTCTCTCGCTATGTATTAGCTCGGTCAAACTTCTCCGTTCTTAATGCTCAATGCTATAAAAATTACCTATCTCGATGCAGGATACGCTTTTCACAGGACCCTAAACAGTTTTACAGCTTCGTAAATAGTAAGCGTAGAACGTCCGCACATCCATCCTCGCTATCATTTCTAAATATGACGGCAAACAATGATCAGGCAATCGCCGATCTTTTTGCCCAGTTTTTCCAAACAACCTATTCCCATGACAGCTACTCTGGTCAGCCGTATCCATACAGTTTACCAAGGTCGAATGGCATTTTCAGCCCCTTGTTAAATGAAAGTTCACTGCTTCATGACCTTCGACTAGTTAAGCCGGTGTTTTCACCAGGTCCTGACGGAGTTCCCGGCTGTGTACTCAGGTACTGTGCCGACGCTCCATGTGGACCCCTGCTTAAACTATTCACCCTATCCATTAATTCTTCATGCTTCCCCCCGATCTGGAAAGAATCTTTTATTATTCCTCTCCATAAGAAAGGTAGCAAGTCTGATGCTAATAGTTATAGAGGTATATCTAAGTTATCCGCTATTCCTAAAATGTTTGAAAAAATTTTAACTTCGCATTTGCAACATATCTGCAAATCACTTATATCTCCATCTCAGCACGGATTTATAAAGCGACGATCAACAACCACAAATTTATTAGAGTTTACCTCTTTTATCATTAAAGGCTTCCAAGGTAACTTTCAGACGGATGTTATCTACACTGATTTCAGTAAAGCATTCGACTCTAAACCACTCCCTTCTAGCACAAAAACTTGACCTTTTAGGGTTTCCACCTAATCTGTTGAGATGGATTTCTAGCTACCTTCGTTCTAGGTCTCAAAGAGTCCTCTTCAAAAACTCCTTCGCTCCACCTGTTAAGGTTACTTCTAGAGTACCACAGGGTAGCCATCTAGGCCCCCTACTTTTCACACTCTTTATTAATGACCTGCCTTCAGTATTGTAGCAGTATTGTCCCCAATACCACTGTGCATACATATAAGACTAGCTATTAAGCCCACTGTAATTGTGCTCTCAGCACCAAGACATATAGAGATACTCTCAAGAGAGAGATAGCGCAAGGAATATTAAGGAGAAAATAAAAGAATAAAACGAAGAGCGAGATCAGTTTTGGATCGAGCGTAAAAGAGAGAACACGCGTTGGTAATTGCTGTCCCGACTACAATTTCAGAAGTGGTTCAGAAGCCCACTAGAGTTAAAACTCCCACTCAACTAAAAGCTACTGACTAAAACAATTAAAATGGAAGGTCTTGACATCAAGAACTATACGCTGGCCGGATTGTAGGCTTGGTGTGCTCGATTAAATCTTCCCACAGAGGGTAGTAAGGCCAGCTTGCAATGCTGAATGAAATTCCTGCATTTGAGCGTGGACATGGACCAATAATCGAGAACCAAGGCGCAGTTCCAAAACAAACAAAAAATAATAAAATCAACGACGCATCAAAAGGCATCTGCGAAACTTCTGGAGACTCCGACGACAGCGCTGTACCCACAGCTTCAGCTAGCAGTGTGTCAGACAAGGACGGATATACTGACCTGCTCGTTGCTTTCGACGCACACAACGAAACGTTGAAGAAAGAGGAATCGCCGATTGAATTAGTAGTGCATAACACAGAAAAGATGTCGTTGGAATTCAAAAAAGACAACAAAGAAGAAATCGAGACATTAGTAGAGGTTGGCAGCGCCAGTCCTACCCCGGCAAATAGTACTTTTGCAACACTAGAACAAACCATCGAAGACCTACAACACGAAAACGAACAGCTGCGCAAAAAGTCAGCTGTCCCATTTAATGTAATAAAGGAATGCGTTCCTGAGTTCAATGGCGAAGGTGATATTGATGTTTGGCTAAAGTGCATAAAAAATGTTCAAGCCATTTTTAAAGTTTAAGATGACGTCATGCGCTCACTCATTTGCGCACGCATTAAAGGCAAAGCCAGTGCTTGGTTTTTCGCAAACTATTCGCCTCTCTCCTCGGGCATTGATCAAATTCTACATCAACTTCGTGTCATGTTTGGAAACAAGGACAACGTTCTGGAAACTCGTCGCAAGTTTGAACAACGAAAATGGTTATATGATGAAAAGTTTGTGGTGTACTATCACGAAAAGCTGCTACTTGTCAAAGATCTAAACATGAACGAAGCAGAGACAATACAATACCAGATTGATGGAATCCCGGATCAACAGTTACGCAATCAAGCCTTGCTGCAATGTTTTGTCTCGGCAGAGGCTATGCTTATGGCATTCCAGTACCTGAACAGACCTCGTCCACCACCCACTAAGATGCGCCCTTCCTTGGTGGAAGTTAAGAAGTACACAGGACCCAAGTCAGATGTGAGCCAACCAGGGACCACCACTACTACGTCACAGGCCATGAAATGTTACAATTGTCATAGCTTGGGGCATTCCGCAGCCGAGTGCCGCAAGACTGTACGCCAAGTTGGAGCTTGCTATGCCTGTGGTGAACATGGTCATATGGCCAGAGAATGTAAGCTGTATAAGAAGAACTTCAAAGAAGCTAAAAATGATTATGTAAGATATTATAATATAAAATTTCCTTATTGTTCTAACAAAGTATATTATTTAGAGTGCCTCCTAGACTCGGGAAGTCCGATCTCATTCCTGAAACAATCAATAGTTCCTGAAGGATTTCAAATTTGTAACACTGAAGATCATGAAGATTATTTTGGAATAAATAATAGTAAATTAATCATTTTCGGAAAAATATTTTGTAACATTATAACTTCAAATAAAACTGTTAATATTGAAGCGATGGTCGTAAACAACGAGTCTACGAGGTACAACATGATATTAGGTAGAGATTTCTTAGAGCTATGCAACTTACAATTAATTTCAGCAAACGATATTAAGACTAGATTGATCGATGTAAAATGGTTTGATGAGTGTGAACAGCCTGTAAGGGTAGGCATCACAGAAACAACAAAGAGTGTAAGACAAAGTAAAGTCCCAAAAGTAGAGCCAAAAGTAGAGCCAAAAGAAGAAGTCATTGTAGCGAACCATCACAAAGTTAAATCGAACCCATTTAAAAACAATGTACATATACAAGGCAATGAAAATTTAGACGACAATGTAGAGAGCGAGCCAAACGATTTTGATATAGAAATGTTAGCCATAAATGTTGTGCAAGAGAGCAAAGCTACTTTCAAGGTGGGGGAAGAAATTAATTATAAAGTAAGGGAACAATTCGAACGTATTTGCTAGCCAACAGATCGCTAGAACCCAAAATAAAAACGGTAATGAAAATCACTGTAGAGAGTGATAAGCCATTCAATTGTCCGCCGCGGAGATTATCATATATGGAAAAAGCAGAAGTACAAAAGATTCTAGATGAAAACCTAGAATTAGGTTATATACGTCCCAGCGAGTCAGAGTTCGTGTCACCAATAGTTCTAATTAAAAACGAGAAGGAACGTGAGTCGCTTCTAGTCGCGACTCTACTTTTATACCCGTACTCATTCAGTATATAAATTTATGAGATTATGATTAAAATTTAAAAAAATTTTTATATTTTACATTTTACATTTTTTTGCTACATTTGTTAACTACATCTACATGTAAAATGTAGATAATACATCTAGAACAAATATACTACATCTACCATTTAGATTCTACATCTCCTCCGCTAGGGGTTGCTCGCGCATTGCACAGGGCAGAGTGTGTGCGAGCGAGACAGAGAATGAATAGCGTCAGCATCGACAGAGGGGGGAAGCAACTGAAAATTAATTTCTTCATTCTGGCTATAATAATGATCCGATCTGATTCAGATTCGGCAATCTGATAGATATAGTCATTCTCTACGATACTGCGCTTTTAGTTTTATCGTATCTTCAAAATTGTGGCTGCCACAGATTTTCGTCCTTTGTGGAGACGGAAGTGGGCATGGCGAAATTTTGAAATACACTGTAGCAGTGTGATATCACATGAGTCTCGAAACAAAATTTGGTTGCTCTAACTCTTATAGTCTCTGAGATCTAGGCGCTCATCAAGACAGACAGACGGACAGACGGACGGACAGACAGACATGGCTCTATCGACTCGGCTATTGATACTGATCAAGAATATATATACTTTATGGGGTCGGAAAATTTTCCTTCTCTGCGTTACACACATCCACTTTTACCACAAATACAGTATACCCCTTAACTCTTTTTGAGTACGGGTATAAAAAGACTGGTGAGCTCAGATTATGTGTAGATTATCGTAAGCTGAACAAAGTAACTATTAAAGACAACTATCCCATCCCCCTGATAGATGATCTGTTAGAAAGGTTAGCGAACAAGAAGATATTTTCCAAGCTAGATCTAAAAAATGGCTTTCATCATGTATTCATGAATGAGGATTCTATCAAATATACCTCGTTGACAACGCCTTTAGGACAATTTGAATACACCAGAATGCCATTTGGTCTAAAAAATGAATCTCCTACGTTTCAAAGATACATATATAAAATTTTTTCTGATATGTTCAAAGATGGTAGAGTGATTATTTATTTAGATGACATAATGATTGCTTCAGAAGATATCAACACCCACTTCGAGGTACTTAAAGAAGTTTTTAAAAGAGTAGTAGACAACAGCTTAAATCTTCGACTAGATAAATGCGAATTTTTACAATCGTCTGTAAATTATCTAGGGTATACAGTAACAGGAAATGGCATATGTGCAAATGAGACGGGCATAGACGCTATAAATAGCTTTCCAGTACCCAAAAAAGTGCACGAAATTCAAAGCTTTATTGGTCTATGCTCTTACTTTAGGAGGTTCATCAAAGATTTCGCAATAATAGCAAAGCCATTATATTTTGCAACAAGAAAGGATAAAAAGTTTGAGTTTGGAGAAGTAGAGATAGAAGCATTTCAAGCGTTAAAAAATATGCTCGTAGAAACTCCGATTTTGGTATTTACAATCCGCACGACGAAACCGAGCTTCACTGTGATGCAAGCTCTTTAGGTTATGGAGCCATTCTTCTTCAAAGAAAAAAGATAGTAAATTCCATCAATATTTTACTACAGATGTCGAGTCGAGATATCATAGCTTCGAGCTAGAAACATTAGCGATCATAAACGCACTCAAAAGATTTCGTGTCTATCTACAAGGTATCAAATTCAAAATAGTGACCGACTGTAATTCCTTAACATTAACGTTAAATAAAAAAGAGCTTAACCCTCGTATAGCAAGATGGGCACGCGAATTGCAAAATTATGATTTCGATCTCGAACACAGATCTGGAAAAAGGATGCAGCATGTAGATGCACTTAGTCGTAACAATAATATTTTAATAGTAGAAACAAATACTTTCGAAGATAATTTAATAATATCACAAAGTAGAGATGCAAACTTTAAGAAAAGTCAAAGATATCTTATTAGAAAGGGAACATGAATATTATGAAATGCGCAACGGTGTAATTTATAAGAAGCACAATGAAGGACTCTTATTTTGTGTACCAGATTCAATGATTGAAAGTATTTTATACAAGTATCACGATGAAATGGGACACATAGGTGTAGACAAAGTAACAGATTTAATAAACAACAGCTATTGGTTTCCGCAAATAAGAAAAAAAGTCGATGCACACATTAAGAATTGTGTGAAGTGTATAGCCTTTTCATCTAAAACTGGAAAAAAAGAGGTATATCTTCACTCAATACCCAAAGGCACAACGCCGTTCAATGTCGTCCACATTGACCAGTATGGTCCCATCAATAGCAGTGAATCTAAGAAAAAGCACATACTCTTGGTGATAGATGCCTTCACAAAATTCATAAGGCTTTATCCTACAAAAACAACAAGTTCAAAAGAAGCAATTGATGCTTTGCAGAATTATTTTAAGGCGTACAGTCGCTCTAAGCACCTAGTTTCCGACAGAGGCTCTTGCTTTACCTCCCACGAATTTCAATCATTCATAGAATCACAAAACATCAATCACATAAAAATAGCAACAGGGTCCCCGCAAGCTAACGGGCAAGTAGAAAGAATTAATAGAGATTTAGGACCAATGATTGCCAAGATTCGAGATGTAGAAAAAAATGAGCAATGGCATAAAGTATTGGACAAAGTGGAGTTTGCAATGAATAACACAAAAAATAGAAGTATAGAAGAATACCCAAGCGTAATGCTCTTTGGTGTATTAAAAAAAGGCAATAGTATAGATAGTCTAAAAGAAAACATAATCGAAGAAAATCAAAGTAGCGAGCAAAGAGACTTAGAGTATACTAGATGCAAAGCAGCAACAGTTCAACAGAAAGTTTAAGAGTACAATAAGAGTTACGTTGATTCAAAGCGACAGAGACCCAGACTATATTCTATTAATGATTATATTATGATTAAAAATTTCAATTCACCACCAGGAACGTCCAGTAAACTAGCTCCAAAGTTTAAGGGACCGTATAGAATTTCAAAAGTTTTAG
Source organism: Drosophila subsilvestris (assembly GCA_035043285.1). Lineage (NCBI taxonomy): Eukaryota > Metazoa > Arthropoda > Insecta > Diptera > Drosophilidae > Drosophila > Drosophila subsilvestris. The sequence goes on along the minus strand of JAWNNB010001592.1, from coordinate 672,078 downwards.
ATAACGATAGGTATGTTGTACAAGATATAGAAGGTTTCCAACAAACTCAAATCCCCTATTCAGGAATATGGGCTGTCCACAACATGAAACCATGGGTCTATGATCAAAATGTAAATAATGAATTAGATGATGAAGAAAATGTAAATAATGAATTAGATGATGAAGAAAATGTAAATTATGAATTGGATGATGAAGATAATGTAAATATTGAATTAAATGATGAAGAAGTTATAAGTAACGAACAAAATGTAAATAGTGAATTATATAAAAAAGAAAATTTAGATAATGAATCATTGCATGATAAATACTAGAAAATGAAAATGTAAATGATGAACATGAAAATAATTTAAATAAGAATGATGATGATGATGTAGCTGATTCAAGGAATAAGATCATAGCAAGCGAAAATCAGAAAATATATTCAAGAAAGAAAAATGTTAGGCAAATAGCTGAGAGCAGCATAATAACAAGAAACATGGCAAAGAGAATCAGTAGATCCTCACTGTCAGGATAGGCCGAATTGTAGCAATATTGTCCCCAATACCACTGTACATACATATAAGACTAGCTATTAAGCCCACTGTAATTGTGCTCTCAGCACCAAGACATATAGAGATACTCTCAAGAGAGAGAGAGCGCAAGGAATATGAAGGAGAAAAGAAAAGAATAAAACGAAGAGCGAGATCAGTTTTGGATCGAGCGTAAAAGAGAGAACACGCGTTGGTAATTGCTGTCCCGACTACAGTATTAACAAATTCTCGAGTACTCATGTATGCGGATGATGTTAAACTCTGTGTTCAGTACAAGGACATTTCATTTCACTCTCGCTTGCAATCCGATCTCAATAACTTTCAGTCATGGTGTTGTGCAAATATGTTACACCTAATTTCCTCGAAATGCAAAGTTATGACATTTCATCGATCCAGCCCCATGTTAGCTCCTTACACCCTCTGTGGTGGTTCTCTTGAGAGAATTACATTGGTTGATGATCTTGGTGTTAAGCTAGACCCCAAGTTAAAGTTTTCTGAACACATTTCCACCATGGTAAATAAGGCCATGGGCGTGCTTGGTTTTATAAAAAGGTGGTCAAAGGAGTTTTACGATCCCTACATAACGAAGACTCTCTATATCTCGCTTTTTCGTCCGATTTTAGAGTACGGCTTTTGTGTATGGTGCCCCCAGTACAAAGTACACCAGGACCGTATAGAATCAGTCCAAAAAAACTTTTTACTTTTTGCTCTGCGTGGCCTCAACTGGGATGCAGATGTGAGACTGCCATCTTACCCTCGTAGATTGCTTTTAAAAAACCTTCCGACCTTAGTTAGTCGTAGAAAAATGCTTGGTGTGATTTTTATGCACAACCTGATCAAGGGTGACGTAGATAGCCCTGACTTGTTGAGCCGCATAAACTTTACGATTCCTGTTAGATCTACTAGAAACTTTACTCCTTTGTTCATTCCACTTTGTAGATCAAATTATTCCTTGCATGAACCGTTTAGGGTCTTATGCTCGGACTATAATTCTCTCTACCTTATAATATCCACCACTAATTCCCTTCCTCTTCTTAAATCACTAATATTAACATACCTTTCCCGTAATTAGTGATATTTCTTAGCTATCTTTGCATGTTTAGCTCTTTAGTTGTGTTTAGCACTAATTTTCCTCGAATATTAGTCTAACCTCTATCTTTCCTGCATGTTCGCGATCGGTTCGTTAACACGCGTCGCGCGTCATGCGGCAGCGCCCCCCGGTCGGTTGGGCGGGAGGAGGTGCTGCGATTCTAGCCTGGGTTCCGCGCGTAGCAGGCTTCGGCTTGGTGTCGCATGGGCCACTTGATGGTGCAGTCATTGCATATCAACGTCCAGACATATGTCGATTGATTTAACAAAATTATCAAAAAATTGGGTCAGGGTGGTTCAAAAGCTGTGTATAACATCTACACATATTACGATTCAGGAATTTATATCCCTGATGTGAGCCCAAACAAAAAACAGTACTCGACGGTATGGGTATTTTCAAGCGATCGAAATGCCACAAAATTTTTCACACAGAACCATTTCAAAGCAAGTGGTCGCCTGTTTTTTCGGAAGCTGGTCAACAAAAACTGTTCATACCAAAGGAATATACATAGGTGAAGACGGCACTGCACTCGGTCTTAGCAATCAGCGAGAGATCCCTTCACAGAAAACAGTCCGCCAATCCAACACACACCCAGGAATCAACGTAGCGAAATCAATAATGAACTTATAGAGATGAATGAGACGGAATGAGATGGAACAGAAGAAGTAAGAGCAGGTATACATATACTGCGCAGACGCTGAGACAAGACTTTCATATAGGCTAGCAAACCACTGCAGCAGTCAAGCAATCTTTTAAAACTTTAGTTATTTCTCTGGCTTAAAACAAATAGATCATTTCCTAGAATTGATAATTTTTATGGGATTGAGAGACAGGCGGGAATGGGAAGCAACCGCTTCCATGACTATTTCATACTGTGAGGTACATAAAGTTACACTTACGTTATCTGGACTCTCATGCTGTTCCTTTGGATCACACGAAGTCTCGACGGTCTCGCGGCAGGTGCCGCTCACTACGTTGTCGCTCCTAATATTGCGCGAGCGTCGACGCTGGCGCCGCTGCCCAAACTGCAACAGCGGCATGGGCAATGAGCTGGAGCGACGGCGTTGCTGGTCACGGAGGTCTTCCAGCTGTTGGTGGGCTTTGACAACATCTTTGTCGCAAAATATCTGGCTCAAGTCTTCGTTCTTGAACGTGGGGACGGAAATCGATGAATTGACCCGGGAATAGCTGTCACGGCGACGGGCAAGGAGCGACAATGGCGGTATCACCACCAGCTCCGCTGAGGCAAGTTGGCGCTGCGGCTCAAGTAACGAGCTTACCGATTCTACAAGGTTCTCTACTTCATACTCTTCCGCCTCCATATCTGTTGGAGGTGGCTCCTTTTTTGGTTGACCGGCTTCATCTTCTTTAGGTGTTCTTATTTCCATGTCTAGAGATAGTGACTTCAGTTGCAGTATCCCGTCTGTATCTAAAGACGACTCTCCTGTAGATTGTAATACTTGGCCCCAGCGTTCCCGCGCCCTGCGGCACTTTTCGACACTCCGTCCGCTGACCAGATCAGCCTCGTATTGGCGTAGTAGCTCTTGCTCTCTCTTTTTCAAAAGCAATTCCCGTTTTTGGGGCACAAAAGACACTGCCTCTGGCGAATCTGGTATTGTCGAGGCAACCAATTTCGTATCTGGCTCAGACCCCAGCTCTTGCCCTGGCTCAGAATCTAGTTCCTGTTCTTGCTCTGGCTCAGACTCCAGATACTGATGCTCTGGGCCACCCTCAAGCTTCCTCTCAGATTCGAGCTCTTGATCTGGGTAAGGCTCCTGTGGTTCCTCGCCTTGGACTTCGTTCAGCACATTCCTGCTAATAGGAGGTACGTTTTGTTCTTCGTCATCCGAGTCCTGCTCATCTGTGTCTCTTGCATGTTCGACGGCCTCATTCTCGTGGTTTGACTTTTGATGGCGGCTGTCATTACTGTCTGACGAATGAAGGCTGCCGAAAGGAAGGCGATCGTAAAGATTTGGCAGCCGTATGTCTTCCAGGATTAGCACACCCCCTCGTTGCACAGGCTGGGTGGCATCCACAATGGCTGCATTGACCAGACCTGCTCCCGACGCGGTTCTTTGAAGCTCCCTTGCCTCCTCCGCAGAGATCACCGCTATATTTGAAGCAATCGAGCAGCTCGTGCTGGAGCTGAGAAGGGGGGATGCAAATCCACTTGTGTTTGATATGGAACTGCAGTTGGAGATATTATTGCTACAGATGTTAAATTCCTCGGCTTTTGGTTTGGACTTAAGCTTAAATCGAGCCTTAAGCTTTGAGCGTCGCTGCTGTCTACGGGATAAATCTGTCCTGGGTTTACTGCGATGTCGTTTTTTGCTGCTGCTTCTGCTGCTACTGTTACTGATACTGCTGTTGCTCGTGCTGCGGCTGTACCCGCCATTGTTAAGTTGGGAAGAGGCTCCCCCTCCGTTGGCCAAGTGAAGAGAAGAGCCGCTGCTACCAGCACCCTCTTCCTCGTCCATAGGTAGTGTGGATACCGATGTGGAAGGACTTTCATCTTTCGGCACTGTCTCTATTGATTTGTTGCGCGACTTAAAAATGCGCTTCTGCCGTTCCTTGATGGGTAAGCTCAGCTGATCGGCCTCAATCTCCGTTTCATCTGGTTCGGACTCAGCGGATTGATGCAAATTTTCCTGATTGGCGATCAGTTTAAGAGCTCGATTAGTCTCGACAGCGGCTGCAGCGGCAGCTGCCAATTGTAACTCATCGTCAAAGCCCTTGAATAATTCGTCATTGCAAGTATTGACTTTGGATCTGGTTCGTGCTGTCGACGCTTCTCCCAGCTGCTGGCACTTGACGACTTCCTTTGACAGCCCTGGCGACACGAGCCATTCTTCTATATCCACAGTGCCTTTGCTATTAGCGTCATGGCGGTTAGTGCGACGTCTGTAGCTCAACATATTTTTTCCATCCTGTTGCTGCAGGTCCTCCTCCTCTTCAAAGTCGAAGCAGGATGAGGAATTGTGGGCCATGGATTTGCTATTACCATTGCTTCTGTCGCGCGCTAGGACCTCATCCTCAACAAAAACGACACTCTCGTTGGAACTGGCATCGCTGTCCTGAATGACGATTGGTTCGTCACCCGTTTCCAGCATGCTATCCACGTCAAATTCCTGCAGAACCACGTCCCTCCGGTCCTTCTTTGGTATGTTGCGTATTCGCTTTTTAGAAGCGGCGCCTCTTTTTTGTTCCGGTTCCTTTTCCTGGTTCTGAGCTTTTTCAATGGTTATTTTGGGATCGATTGAGCCATCTAAGGGCTCCTCACATTCATCGTCGCCCCACTCGGCCATCAGACTTAGCTGAAGCTCTAAAGAGGCGGCAGTTGGGGCCTGCGACTGCGAAACATTTTCTTTTGCTGTCTGCACTGGTGCTAATGTTGGTATAATTGGTAATGGCAATGCTGAATCTTCAGCGAGAACTGCATTCGGTGGTAAAAAAGCAGCATACTGCAATACATCATAGGTGGATTCGGAACTACTAGCAACGTTTTCAAATTTATTTTCTTCTCTGACTACTAGAGAAGACTTCGCCGATTCGATTTTCGAGACTTCTCTCTTTCGGCGCTTCGCTGTCGGTGCACTACATTCAAGTGAGATTGTATCTGGTACTTGGACTGCAACGGTTGTTGTCATTAAAGTCTGCCTTCCTTGACTGGAACGCTTGGGCACGACCAAAGCCTGCTCAGCCATAGTCACTGCCAAGGTGCGGCGTCTTTCAGCAGCAACAACAACGCCACTGCGCCGCGGAATCATTTGCGGCGGTCGCAAAGAAGGCGATGGCTGTCTCTCTTCGGTTAGAGAAAAGCCCTGCTGACGACGGGTCATGGATCGTGTGAGACGGCGCTGCTTTGCCAAAGGCTGGTCAGGGGCGGGCATTGTGGCGCGCAACCTGTTTAAGCGCTGATTACGAGGGTCCCGTCGGTTCTGTCTGCTTTGACGCGGGTAAATAACCTGGGGCGAGGTCGCCCTAGATTTTCTGTTGCTATGGTCTATGGGCTGTACCACACGCTCAATGCTTTCCATCGTGATTTGTGCTATAGAGGCCACTCTCCGCTGAGCCTCATCGCCGAGCGCGGCGTCCACCACAATCGAGACGTGGCGCGAGTGGCAACGGAAGTGGTTGCTCCTGTCCTGACTGTGCCTTCCAAAAAGTGGGGGAGAATCGAATTCATTGGTGGTGTTGGCGCGTCTGGCTGCTCTTGTCTGCCTGTTGGGGCTGTGACTGAGGCTGGTGCTGCTGGCGTTTTGGCTGCTGTTGCTGCTAGTGCTGTATTTGCTGGAGGACTCCAGGTGACCGCGTCGATGAATAAGGAGAACATTCATACTGCTGGTGCGGAAACTACACATGCTGCACTCGTAGCTGGCCTCGGTAAAACGCTCGGGGACTGTGTCAGCCGCGCGCGCAATGTCCATAATTCGGAAAGTGGACTCCTGCGTGGGAAAGGTATTAGCAATTATTTTATGTGACACCAAACCTACTTACTTGCTTGGGTGTCGATGACGGCCCGTTGGAGCTGCGAGTGCTGCTACTCTGGCTGTTACTGCTGCTCGAGAGGAGCGCCTTGATCAGGCTATCTGGTCGTGAAGCGGCGTGTGAACTTAACCGTCGATGATGGTTACGGGACTCAGCGATCGCGACATCATCATTAAACTTGACTCTCATTTCCGTGCTTATTGCCTCGGATTTTCCTGCAATAGAATTGAGGCAGTGAAGAGAGCGTATCAAGGATACACGATTGTTAGATTTATTTTTTTCATCGTGATAAAATTAGTTCGGCTGCAGGGAAATATGCACATTCATTGTCACTTTTTTGTCAGATAATTTAGTCTTGATCATGAAGATAAGTCGAGTCGATCTAGTGATGTGTAGCTGTCCTTAAAAGTTTGCTCAAAACTGAGCTTACATTTGTTTTTATAACAAAGCATATAAGCTTACATAAATGCTGATATAGACCAACTCTGTACATTTTTGAGCTTATAGCCTTTCACACTGCCGCATCATTGTCGAAGGTGCAGAAAAATTATGCGAGGCGTTTACACAAATTCCGCATCATTTTTTGTAGCATTTGTCAGCTGTTCGGCCTACTAATGTTAACAAACTCGATGAGCAAGATGAGCAACGATATTTTTATTAAAATTTAAAGAAATTAATAGGCTGGGGCTGCGTCGTGCTTCTTTGCGTCTTGCCGGAGACGCATTTTTTTTTTAAATAGGTTAAGCATAGGGTCTTTTAGTGGCAAAAAGTTGCGTTGCTCTCTGCTACATGTTAGACCACATATTCGACATATTCGACTGCTTTTGCGCTTAACAGCACATTTTTGCAATTTTCTGCCTATCAGCGAAATTATCACCACTAATAACAACAAAAACTTGTAGATCGAAAATCAAATTGTGGCGCTAAAAGTTATTTTTGTGCGAAAAGGTAAAAATAACCATAAACTTCTTAAATAAAATACTTTAAACTGATTGTATTATTATCAGACGACATTTTTGTGAGCCCTGGGGCCATTCAAATACTGCTGGAGAAGAACTTCTAAAGATTTCATGGTTTGAAGTAGAACTCGTCATTTGGTTACTTTTCTTGTCATCAAGCACCCAAATCTGCTGTTCCTAAGACGCACGTCTGCCAATGTGAACGCCTTTGCTGCTTCATTGCGTCTATTCCGATATCTATAGGAAACGCGCCCAGCGTGAAAAGGCTATCACAAAATAATGAGCGATTTATTATTAAATATGGAAAACGGTGCATTTCCCAAATGTTTCACGACGAGCACCCAATTGTTTTTGTAGCTTGCAACCCACTCAAATCTTCAATTTGATCTCCCCACATGTCTATTAATACATTCTCAGCCACCTCTGTCCACTTCTTTTTCTTTTGTTTTCTTTACTATTTGACCGCTGTTTGCTGTCGCAAAACACCGTCGATACCCCGTATAATTGCAGTATTTTGTAAAAATACTAGACAGAGTACGGCAACACTTGCCAATGATGCTCCGCATGATTTGAGATGCGGCCGCCTCATTGTCTTCTGCTATCCACAAGCCTCTTATGGGCATCATTGTCGCATATTCCATTTAACGGAAAAATCCAATGATGCGGCCCAGTGTAAAAAGGCTATTGGAAAAATTGGCATGTCATGCGAACACCTTTTTTGAGTGTAAAAATATCCAAACTAACCGTTTTTATGTTATATCCTAACAGTTGTCACTCTATTTAATTAAATATACATTTTGGGTGTCCATACACGCATGTGGGAAGCCCAGCCTCATAAACGGGTTGTTAGAAAGAGAAAGACTTAGTAGGCGTTAAACTTTAAGTGTATAATCAATTCTGTGCCCCTAGTTTTGAATGTATAAATTAAATTCTGAAACGTTTCAAATTTTCCTCATATCCAGACTTCTGTGGTAACACACTGTTACACGTGTATTTCAAAATTGGGAAGATACGAAAAAATCAAGCCTGGATCGATAATCTTTGCCATGCCCGTTCCACCCCAAACTGGTGTTGGTGGGAGCAGAGTGAGAAGATCAAATATTTTAAAGCTCTAATCAAATGCAGGGCTGGTTTTAGGGCAGGGTGAGCTGGGCGGTCGCCGTGTGCGCAAAATTTCCAAGAGAAAAATATTGAAAATATATATTCGTATAGCTCGATGGAGTGCTGAATATTTCGTTTATATTTTGCAACTTGGCCAATTTACGTTTCTATAAAATACTAAGTTATTCTTTATTTTAACCCTTATTTCACAATTATTCAATATTTACATTTTAAGCGGCCTTTTTGCTAATTTTTTTTTCATTTTTTGTCGTTTGGTTAACGAATTTTAGCTCAAAAGTTTCTCCATAGATTTAAATAAGCAATACCTTAAACGACGCCTAAATAATGCACCTATACACAAAAAAATAGGAACACAGGATATTTTTTTCGACTTTTTCTGACTTTTTGAAATCAAAATTTCGTAAAATATACTGCACAAAAATTAACATTTTTACATTTGAATGCTTTATATTTACCAGAAGGTAAGCTGAAATCACAAAGTGTTTGGGTTCAATCTTTAACTGTCTTAATTATCTTTTTAGAATAGCAAAGTTCTTTACAACCAGACGTAAAATACTTAAGTATTGTGAAAAATAGCGGACGCACAGTGGGGTCAAAGACCCTAATAGTGACGATTAATTCAACGGCCGAAAAAAATTTTTTTTTAATTACCAGCTTTTCTGCCATGGAAAAAAAATCATCAAACAATTTCCAAGCCCCAAATCTTTCAGAAAAAGTGGGTTTTGTTCTTTGAGGAAAAATAGTGTCGGGTAGTGTTATTAAAGCTTTTTAAAAAGTGATTTGTGCCTAGTTTTGTTTGTCTAATTTTAGACCGGTACTCGAAGAGCTAAGGGGTATGTTAGATTTGTGGTCGAAGTGGATGTGCGTAACGCACAGAATTAAAATTTTCTGACCGTATAAAGTGTATATAGTCCTGCTCAGCATCAGTCCGAGTCGATATACTCATGTCTGTTTGTCCGTCTGTACGTCTTGATGAGTGCCTCACAGACTATAAGAGCTAGAGAAACTAAGTTTTGTATCCAGACTGCTGTGATATCACCGTGTTAAAAGTGTATTTCAAAAGTTAGCTACTCATTCTCTCTCTCACTCACACCCTGCCTCGTTCAGTGTACGCTCTGGTGTGAGAAGAGAGACAAAGAAAGAGAGAGAGATAGAAAGAGAGAGATGTAGATGACAGATATAGAAAAAAAATGGAAACAGAAAAATATTCACACTGACTGGGTACCGGGTAATAAAAGTAGTGGAGCGGCTTAAGACAACGTTTAGCCTCGTTTCGTTTAAAAAACTTTACAAAAAAAATGCATTAAAATAACGCCTATAAAAACTAGGCAATCTAATAGAAAATTGATTTAATTATCGGATTCGTCAATTGAAAATCACTATGGGAAAGCTCTTAAAAAAGAAATTCTTTCATATATGGATACTTTTTTAGGGTCTGGCCTCTACAAACATCTTTTCAATTTAAAATATACTGAATATACTTACTGATACCACGTTGAATGAACTCCTCCTTTTTGGAGCATTCAAATGGATAAATCAGTTTGTTTGATGTGACTTGCTCGCTGAAAACAGATAAATAAAAAATCTCCTGAACTGCAAGCGAATACGGGCGGATGTGACTTACTATGTTTTCTCGTTGAAGAATGCAACAACTGCAAAGGGGGGCCGACTGGACTTGACGAATCGTATGTTCTGAGACAAGGTAACTTCGCCAGGCCACCAGATCTCTGTGTTGTGTATTTTCACCCATACCACATCGCTCTCGTTGTACTGCGGCTCGTTGGGCTCCTCGATCCGAGAACGTGACATTTCTTGGATAATGGCGGATTCCAAGTTCTATGAATATTTATAAAGTGTTTATTGTAGAAGAGGAGGGCGTCCGTCGCCCTTCTGCCTTTCTTTTCTGTACAGTCGTATAGTGGTAATCCTATGTCCTCCTAGCACAGTTGAGCAATTCCGAAGATACTTCGTGGCACCTGAAATGTAAAACATCAACAAAATGAGCAAGAGATTTTTGGATTTTTAAAACCGGTACTGGAAAAGTTTAGGAAATATATTATTTTTGTGGTATATCAGGCGGTTATATTAACCGAGTTAGTTTTGACGGAAGTTAACTTTTGGTTACTACAGCTCCCCACCGTTCTTCCTTTATTCCACTTTGAGTTCTATTTTTGATCGAAATAATTAAACTCATCAAATAACATTACTCAACACGACATTTCCGATGTGGCCCGAAATGACTTTTTCTAATAGATTTCGAGATTTTTAATTTTTTAAGGATTTTTATGGTTTTTTTTTATGGTTTAGTTTTTTTTTTAAAGAATTTTTAAAATATGGTATTTTTTTCATGTTTTTTTTCAGAGGTAGTGCTTCTATTTTTCACATGACTTAAGTATCTTATATATGGTTGCTTAGGACTTTGCAGTTCTGAAAATCTGATAAATGCAGCTATAAATCAGACCCAGATACGTTGTAGCTACAGCTTAACGTCTGGAAGATATTAAGCTGTTAAGTTCAAATTTAATAATTTTTTGCGGTATTACTTCACGAAATTTTGACTTTGAAAACTCAGGAAATGATTTATAGCTGCATTTGTCAGCTTTTCAGAACTGCATTTTAACATGCAACCAAAATAAGATATTTAAGTTATGTAAAAAATAGAAGCACAAACTCTAAAAGAAAAAATACCAGATTGTAAAAATTCTTTTTAAAAAATAAACTAAAAAAAATATATTGTTCAAACAATTTTAAATATCGAAATCTATCAGTAAAATCATTTTGGGCCACAACCCAAATAAAAAGCTCAATTTTGTCGAGTAGTGTAATCATTATTTTTTATTTTTATTTTGTTTTAGTCAAAAATAATCATTTTGGATAATAATTAATACTTATTATTACACTACCCGACACGATTTTTCCTCAAGGAACCAAACCAACTTTTTATGAAAGATTTGGGGCTTAGAAATTGTTTTATTAATTTTTGTTTTCTATGGAATACCTTTTTAAAAAAATTTTTGAAATCTGATTTTTTTTTTGTTTTTCAGAGGTAGAGGTTTTTTTCACATAACTAAGTAACTTACATTTGGTTGTGATGAATTTTGCCATTCTGAAAACCTAAGAAATGCAGCTATAAACTAAACTTAAACTGTGTGAGATTTTAGCGTCGTTTAAGGTATTGTTTATTAAAATCTATGTAGAGACGGTGGAGCTAAAATTCGTTAGCCGAACCTATAAAATAAAAAAACCTCAAAACAATACCTTTTGGAAAGTTGTAACTGTCAACAACATTTAATGCCAAAGTAACTCGTTCAGGAACAAAATGACAGCCCGTTTTGTTAGCTTTGTTCCTTATTGGCAGTTGGGCAAACTTTCCAGAAGGTATTTTCTGTTCTTTTTTATACCCGTACTCAAAAAGAGTTAAGGGGTATACTGTATTTGTGGTAAAAGTGGATGTGTGTAACGCAGAGAAGGAAAATTTTCCGACCCCATAAAGTATATATATTCTTGATCAGTATCAATAGCCGAGTCGATAGAGCCATGTCTGTCTGTCCGTCCGTCTGTCCGTCTGTCCGTCTTGTTTGACGCCTCGTTCTCAGAGACTTTAAAAGCTAGAGTAACCAAATTTTGTTTCCAGACTCATGTGATATCACACTGAATCAAGTTTCTTTCCAAATTGTGCCACGCCCCCTCCGCCATCACAAAGGACGAAAATCTGTGGCAGCCACAATTTTGAAGATACGATAAAACTAAAAACGCAGTATCGTAAGGAATGACCATATCTACCAGATTGCCAAATCTGGTACAGATCGGATCATTATTATGGCCAAAATGAAGAAATTAATTTTCAGTTGCTTCCCCACCTCCTCTGGCGTTGCTGACGCTATTCATTCTCTGTCTCGCTCGCACACACTCTGCCCTGTGCAATGCGCGAGCAACCCCTAGCGGAGGAGATGTAGAATCTAAATGGTAGATGTAGAATATTTGTTCTAGATGTATTATCTACATTTTACATGTAGATGTAGTTAACAAATGTAGCAAAAAAATGTAAAATGTAAAATTAAAATTTTTTTTTTAATTTTAATCATAAGCTCACAAATTTATATACTGACTGAGTACGGGTATAAAAGTAGAGTCGCGTCCAGAAGCGACTCACTCGTTCCTTTTCGTTTTTATACCCGTACTCAAAAAGAGTTAAGGGGTATACTGTATTTGTGGTAAAAGTGGATGTGTGTAACGCAGAGAAGGAAAATTTTCCGACCCCATAAAGTATATATATTCTTGATCAGTATCAATAGCCGAGTCGATAGAGCCATGTCTGTCTGTCCGTCCGTCTGTCCGTCTGTCCGACTGTCCGTCTGTCCGTCCCGATGAGCGCCTGGATCTCAGAGACTATAAAAGCTAGAGCAACCAAATTTTGTTTCCAGACTCATGTGATATCACACTGTTACAAGTGTATTTCAAAATTTTGCCCCGCCCCCTTCCGCCTTCACAAAGAACGAAAATCTGTGGCATCCACAATTTTGAAGATACGATAAAACTTAAGACGAAGTATCGTAGAGTATGACCATATCTATCAGATTGCCGAATCTGAATCAGATCGGATCATTATTATAGCCAGAATAAAGAAATTAATTTTCAGTTGCTTCCCCCACCTCCTCTGGTGTTGCTGACGCTATTCATTCTCTGCCTCGCTCGCACACACTCTGCCCTGTGCAATGCGCGAGCAACCCCTAGCGGAGGAGATGTAGAATCTAAATGGTAGATGTAGAATATTTGTTCGTGATGTATTATCTACATTTTACATGTAGATGTAGTTAACAAATGTAGCAAAAAATGTAAAATGTAAAAAAAATTTTTTTTTTAATTTTAATCATAATCTCATAAATTTATATACTGACTGAGTACGGGTATAAAAGTAGAGTCGCGTCCAGAAGCGACTCACGTTCCTTCTCGTTTTTTCTTTTTTTATGTTTGGTTAACGAATTTTAGCGCCAACGTTTCTGCATAGATTTTAATGAGCAATACCTTAAATGCTGCTAATTAATGCACCTACACACAAAAGAAACACTGCATATAATAATTTTTTTCGACTTTTCTGAGTTTCTAAATAATTCTTCCATTTGAATGCTTTATATTTGCCAAACGGTAAGCTGAAATCACAAAGTGTTTGGAAATAATTTCTAGCTGTTTTAATTATCTTTTCAGAATAGAAGGTCTTTACAACCAGACGTAAGATACTTAGGTATTGTGAAAAATAGCGCTACCACTGACAAAAAGCTTAAATAAAAATACCAGTTTTAAAAAAAAGTTCTGCCATAGAAAAAAACATAATTCTTAAAAAAAAAGTATAGCCCCAAATCTATCAGAATAAGTCGGTGTGGATCCTTGAGGAGAATAAAAGGTTCGATTTTGTCAACTTTTTATGATTTTTAAAATATAGCTTATAATGATTACGGTCGTTGAATGAATATTTTACGTAAATTTGTGATCTGTTTTGAAAACTTTTTTGTGTGGGTATTATCATAATTAATACATGTATACAGATTGATAAAGATGCCGCGACCAAGAATATATAATCTTTCCCCACGGAGCCCTAAAGCAATAAGGCTTCGGAACAGCGTGAATCCATTAACTGATGAAGAACAACAAATTGGACAAGAAGAGCGCCGCGTTGATGTGTCACGAAAGTTTGCGAGCATTGCGGGGCATTCAAGTTTTCTGGAGAAACGCCCGGATTATGCTGCCTTAATGGAAAATTTAAATTATTAATCAATCGTAGTCCTTAGAGTTAATAGTACATGAAGATGGTATTCGAAGATAAATAAGGAAGAATGGGAGTTCGTACAAAAGATAACGACACGAAGCTTCCGTATGCGAGTCCATCAACGGAAGATGACAGAAACGGGAATGGAATATTGGGTATTTTACACCCTCCAATTATTGTAAAAAAAAATGTATACTGAACGTATTATTCGACTCACTTCTCAACCATGCAACCATAATATGCCACAGTGAAGCGTGGACAGCTAGTACAATATAAAAATCAGCGTGTTTCACCCTTACTAAGAAACTTCCAGAATTCCAAGTTAAGCAAGTGATACCTTTTTAAAAAGCTTAAAATGAAAGCATGAGACCGATAAAGAAATATCAGTTCATTTGCAGTCAATATTCTCGTTTTACAGGAATTAAGACAAATACCATAAAAACTTCTGTTCATTGAAATACAGGCAGGCTCCGGCTTTCACTTACCTTTGCGTTTTACGTTTTCAGCCAAAAGTCATACTTTTCATTTCAGGGCGCTCTGACATCCGCAAAAGTAAGGTTTCCTCCTGTACTGTTGAGCGCAAAATTTACTGCTGTTATACCCACGCGTTAGCGATAGCTCATACAACAAGGCCTCTGTTAAGTTTAACAGAGATTAATCGAAAACCAAATCGGACTGCGACAGCTGTTCGGACAAATCCACTATTTGTTGTTGCCCTGAACAATTTTGTCCAATCCAATTTTGAGGTTGGTTTTAAGGGGTAACGCCACTGTAAATTTATGTAAAAATGTAAATTTTTTTTTTGGCTTAAAAAATACTTTGAACCCTCTAGAATACGATAGAAACACTTTTATCCCTGAAACAATATTTTTTCCCCAACATTTCCAAGTTCTTGTACCGAGCGCCTCTGGCCGCCTCGGAAGGACTACCTGGGTCGAGCCGATACCTGCTCTCGATAACTTAGATTTTGGGCTTCTTACTTCACTTAGGCATCAAAAGATATAGTTAGTGAGTATTTCTGATCCTTTAGAAGCATTTTTTAAGGAAAATACGTTAGTTTACGTGTTTGTGACTTGTTAACACGTGCTAAATAGACATTTCTTGGATATAGCAACTTATATCGCTGTATCCACCTTCAACGATGGTTTAACATGTTTCCTTCACATTATGAAGCTTCTTGACGTTGATATTGGTATCTAGGCCTAGAACTTTGGCCAGGAATCGAATGCAAAACGCAGCCAGCACGCAGAGCGATCTCTGACTGATGCGTCCAAAGAGGCGCGCTGAAGTACGAAATCGTCCAGGAAGGACATGGAGGGCGAATATTTGGACGTGAAAGGGACTCTTTATGGTCCTGGGATTGCAGATTAACGATAACTATTTTTTAATGGCCGATTTTATCATTATTTCATACCAATATCACATGTCAAAACTTTGAACGCGTTTTTCTCGAAACACGGGTTTCGAAATCGGCACGCAGCATAACTCAAACAATTTTCAATATTTTCATTTGAAATTTTGACTACATCTTTAGAATACCATTCCGCAGGGAAACACGTACGGAATTTACGATAACTTAATTAGGAGATTTTTAATTAACATATAACTGCCTTTTTTTGGCCAAAATAGAGAATTTTTTTTAAAAACTCCGTCAATTCCACAAAAATTGTCATTTTTGTCATTCCGTACGTGTTTCTCTAGCTATACTCATGAAGATTAAGTAGAGTTTTTATTTTTATTTTAGATTAAAGTTTTCACCAGTTATGCTGCGTGCCGCGGAGTGCTTCCAGTGAAACACGTCGCAGGAGAATGGCTCTAGGGCCGCCATTTTGGATTATTTTTTTATAACAAAAATATTTTGTTGTAGTTAAATATATGATTAATAACATATCCAAAAATTGTTCATTTCTGTCCATCCCTTCCATGAAAAAAAAACACTCAAAAAACGCCGAAAAAAGTTGAGTTACAGTGGCGTTACCCCTTAATAAAAATTATTTATAATAAGGGCACAAGCTTAGTTGCACTGGTAATGTTGTCAAGTACATGTCAATGCATCAATTAGTCATCTATATTTTTTCATTTGGCAATTAATAGCCGTTTTACACTGGGCGCATTTTCTATTGATATATGAATAGACGCAAAGAAGCAGAAAAGGCGTTCACATTGGTAGACGCAGGCTGTTGCGTCTTGAGAATAGCTGATTTGTGTGCTTAATGACGAGAAATGTAACCAAATCCACAGAATTATACAATACAAAGGAAAAATGGACGAAAAATAATTGATTTTTATATTTATTTATTATTTTCAGACATTTTTTTCTAGAGTTTGTGGAAGTTCTTCTTTCAACCATCAAAACCATCGAATTTCTTCTCCAGCACACCTATGTCAGCATATGTAAAAAAAAACCTGCGTCTCAACAAGACGCAAAGAAGCATGACGCAGCCCCAGTCTGAACAGCCTATAACAGTGGTCGGCAACCTGCGACCAGATATTAATAATTATATTAAATTTTCAAAACTCAAAAAAATTAAATATAAATATTATTTCTTATTAAAACCTATTAATGGGAACAAAAAATAAAATTAAGATTCTAGTCAAATAACATGATATTAACTCAAACATTTTTCCCAAAAATTAAAAAACAGAACAAATTAATTTAAAAAAGTCACCGTCAGCAAGTTTATTTCAGTTGACTATTTTGATGAACGAAAGTATGGAGCTTAAAAGAAATCATTGCTCGGTCCCGAAGAGAAGGCCTTAGAGTTAAACTAAACTAGACTAGATTTAAAACTAATGGCAGGACGTATAATGGAATTGGAAACTAAGTTGTATGCAATCTCACTATTGTATTCAACCCAATTAATTAATTAAGTATACTAAAATTCGATTTTGTATGCGAAAAACTTCTCTCTTAAAGGATGGTCAAAGATGGTTGAAGGCAAGACCATACCTTCATTATCCTTCATTATTCAAAAATTATGGAAAAAAATGTTGTATCGCTCTGACAGTAATGTGACAGTTTTAAGACGGTTGATTACATATTATTGAAATGAAAGAAGTCCCAGAAAAATAGCCGTTTTGTCATAGAGGGGGCCTGAATCAAGCTTGGAAAAACGCATGTCGACTGTCCTGTGTCAGATTGACGCACTGTGCATTGGCAGGACCTTATTGATCCATTCCAGTCCAGTACAAGGCCGTAATGGTGTGAGTTAAGTTGTATTTTATGGTAAGGTAGACTTGTTTGACATCCACAGAAATCCGATTATGAAAAAAATCATGAAGAAAATATCATTGGAAATACTTGGCCGAGCCCTATGGGGCCCAGCTCATATGAAATAGTACTTTATAGTCTGGCGTTGGAATATTGAGCAAAAATCTCAACAAAATCTCATTGTGGAATGTCAAATGCATTGTTAAAACTTCTAATTCCTCAAACAGAATTATTGACTTAAATCCAATTGAAGCGTTGCACAGTGGGCAGACTTGTATGGAAGAAGGCGACAAAAATAGTTATACTTTACATACAGGACTTTTGACCACACGTTATTAAAATACAAGAACATACATTTTGGGAGTGGTTATAAAAACGAATAAATTATGCCTTAAAATACTACAGGACACAAATTTATTAACTTAAAATCAATTAAATTTATTAATATGTAAACAATAAATTATTAATATGGCTTTAAAACAAAAAAACAAATGTTTATTTGTCCAAATAAATCAAAGACAGACTCTTATTGTAATGTTTTCTTTTTACATGGTTATTTTCTTAATCCACTTATAAGAGGGTCTGAAGTTTAAATGAAAAAAAAACGTAACGTTAATTATAAAGAAAATATATAAATAAACAATAACAACACACATAAAAGAGCAATTACTACGAAAAAAACACACAAATAACAGGCACAAATAACTGTTGCACTCCGATCAACATATTGTTACAAAAAGGCGGGAAAAATGCAGATAATTCTAGTCTTATTTTGATCTTAAGATATGCATCTGTGATTAAAACAAATATGAACGGTGGGGAACAGAACTAAAAGCTTAAGAGAAGTTAGAAATGGATCTCAAAAACACCCACTAAAGACAATTTTGTTATTTTAAATTTGTTCACGACACAAGTTTTTTTATTTTTGTCGTATGGGAGCGCTCACTGTGCATTGGCAGGACCTTATTGATCCATTCCAGTCCAGTACAAGGCCGTAATGAAAACAAAATTGACTAAAAACTTAATAATAAATCTCAGGAAATATGTGGAACATGTAAAATTGGTTTTAATTTGAGTTCTGATGTTTTTATACCCGTACTTTATACCCGTACTCGTTAAGGGTATATTGTATTTGTGGTAAAAGTGGATGGAAACGTTTTCGACCCCATAAAGTATATATATTCTTGATCAGCAAAAATAGCCGAGTCGATATAGCCATGTCTGTCTGTTTGTCCGTCTGTCCGTCTTGTTTGACGCCTAGTTCTCAGAGACTATAAGAGCTAGTGCAACCAAATTTTGTTTCCGGACGCATGATATCACACTGAATCACTTTTTTTCAAAACTTCGCCCCGCCCCCTTCGGACCAAACATAGGACGAAAATCTGTGGCAGCCACAATCGTAGAGAATGAGCATATCTACCAGACTGCCGAATCTGAGTCAGATCGGATCATTATTATAGCCAAAGTAAAGAAATTAATTTTCAGTTGCTTCCCCCACCGCCTCCGGCGTTGCTGACGCTATTCATTCTCTTTCTCGCTCGCACACATTCTGCACTGTGCAATGCGCGAGCGCCCCCTCGCAGAGGAGATGTAGAATCTAAATGGTAGATGTAGAACATTGGCTCTACATGTATAATCTAAATTTTAGATGTAGTTAACAGATGTAGCAAAAAATGTTAAATGTAAAATTTTGAAATTTCTACTTAAATTTCAATCATAAGCTTACAAATTTATATACTGACTGAGTACGGGTATAAAAGAGTCGCGACTAGAAGCGACTTCCTTCACGTTTTTTTTTTTCGATTTTCTTAAAAAAAACCTGTTGTTTCTATGAACAGCAGATTTCATGGGTATTTGTCTTAGGTTGTACAATGGTCCCAAATCCGATTTGTGGCAGAGCCTTGTGGCAACCCTGCACTTTTGGCGACGTCACAAAGTTAGCTGATCTTAGGCAACCCTGGGATGTGGGAAATGGCGGCAATTCGTTGGCAATCTTGGCAGTATTATTATTCAGAGAAGATTTTATGGAAAACAAATGTTTATAATGGATAAAACAACATCAAGGTATGTAAAAAATATATTACAAAGAGTAAGCGTCTTCTCTTTGTGCATGTGTTTGTTTTCTAGCTTTGCGTAACGTCTATTTAGCTGGAAAATCTAACAAAAGTAGTTGTGTTGTCTAGAGTAGTACTTTCCTGGCATCAGAGGTAAAGGCAAGATTAAAACGTTTAGTTATTCACTAAATTGTACAGATTAATAATTACTATGTCTCTCTGGCCCCTTTTTGCCCCATTTGGGAACAAATTTGTTTTCAGTCACATATGAATTTCGTCGTGAAGCCTTGCAGTAACGATCGCAGCGCTGATGAAGTAATTGATTTTATGTTTGGTAAATAAAATAACAGCGTAAAACATATTCCAGTTATAAAAAAAGTTACAAATTTTTTAGTCATGAAAAAAATATATGCCAGCAATGCAATCGAAAAACAAGCAAAAAACTATTACTTAAATAAAAAAAAATTTTATTAGAATGTAACCTACTTTAAAATGAAATTTAATTCAATAGATTTTTCCACACAGCGTTCTAGTTGATTTATCGATCTGAAAAGTTCTAAATTTTTAAAAACGAACAGCTTTGTTTAAAACTCTGCCTTGTGAGTAAATAATTTTGTACTCCCAAAATATCTCTATCACAAAGTTTATAATTCAATTATCTTTAAGAAAATACACTTTTCTTTTTTTTCGGATAAAAATACAGTCTCCAGGCTGCCGAATATCATTCAAAGTCGTGAAAACTATACGGTGCCCACTGGGTCGAACATAGGCGGAGGCAGTAGGCGTGGTTCGATTCTTCCAAAAATTTTTGTATATAATATTTATCCTAATTCTACCAAATGTGCAAAGTTTCAAGTCTGTATCTACACTTTTAGACTATGCCAAAAAAAATCGAATTTGGGACCATTGCGGGTTGTGTAAAACAAGAAGATGGAATGCAACTGCAATACGAGGGCTATTATGCTTACATTACAGGCTTTTTAAAAAGGCACCAGTTCCTGAAAGGTATTTCCATGACCGCAGGTGTATACAAGGGGGCAAACCCCAACTCCGGTTCGCTCGCTCACACAACTATTCTTCTGACCACTGCGCCCTATTAACACATCATAATTTTGCATTGAAACTGAAATGGATGATTTACTTCAAATTGCTTAGGCAACAACAAAATGTATACCAAAAATGCCATTGATACTGTCATCCGTGTAATGTTATTAAAAGTAGTAGTTATTAGTACAGCAATGGCATTCCGCCTGATATTTTATTTTCGGTGCCATCTTCTTCTTCCTCTTTCTCTAACAAGCCCCAGTTTTCCATTTGGTAAATGAAAAAATTCAATATTTTTGTTGGCTGTTTGTTTAGTAAATCTTTATTTATTTTGAAGATAAATGGATATATCGTACCATAGGCTGGGCTATACGGATTAATTATTTCATTATTTCTGGATAAAACGAACACATCAAATCAAGATGTAAAAAAAATGCAACAGCACATATATTCAAATAGATATAGTGGTAGCACCCTTGTAGTAGTAACTTATGCACAGTACTCACTCATTTATGTGCACAGTAAATATATATATTTATATACATGTCCATATGTTCATATGTCGATATTTAGTTACATTTAGTTCAGATTAGTCCTTATGCATAATTCACAATCAACTTAGTAGCTAGATCGCTATACGGTTAGATTTTGCATCATTATTTCCTATCATAATTCATAATTCAATGTTTGAGTGATCAATCCTATCTGTTGCGTTAACGACATAAATAACATAGCTCAATAAATGTGTGCAGTCAAAAAAAAAAGGGAGCGCAATGCCTTTAATCTATGTACAATCTTTAAAAAATTGATTAAGCAAAAGGCAGCGATCCATCTAGAGACATGGGTAGCATCACGTTTAGTCCACTATAGAAAACTGTCGGTCAACAGAATGTAAAAGTAATAGCGACCGTAGGCACCGTGGATACCGGGAGTGAGGACCGTGTCGTGTGTGGTTCTTATGCGATGAAAAAGTAACTAGTGCATTATTCCTGGGGTTGTATGGGACCAACGTGACGCGACGAATGACTGATCTTAAAGTGTCTTGGATTTTGAGGGACGCAACAAGTGCAGCCACCGTCGTCATTGGTGGGATTGGGCATCAACGCGTCCGCCATTACCATTCGTTGCCGTTGCCACATCATCGCCCACAATGAGCACCTTGCCAACGCCATCGGGCGCCACCAACTCACCGCTTAGGCCATCGAGACCAGGCTCACTCACGTCGCCGGGAATCTTGGGCTTGGGACGATGCGTGTCTACCGCATCAATAGGTAACTTGATGTGCTCCACCTTGCATCCGTAGGCCACAGGGGTGAGCTTAATAACAGTATGCAGGGGCACATATAGGTAGGGCAGCTCATCGGCGGACTTATCCAGAAAGTAAGCGAAGAGGCAGCGCAGAACTGCCTGGTGGGAAACAACCAAGACATTCCCCTGCCGCTCCAGTTCCATGATGACGGGCTCTAAGCGTGCCACTAGATCCTCGTAGCTCTCGCCGCGCGGATAGCGATAGGCGAACTTGTTGACATCGCGCGCCTTGAACTCCTCGGGGAAGCGCTCTTTGATCTGCTCGTAGGTCATCTCCTCACAGTGGCCGGCATCGATCTCGTTAAGCGCTTTCCAGCGCTCTTGCGGAGCCTTCACATCGGCCACGGTTTGGATGGCTCGTTTCATCCACGAGGTCCACACACGCAGCCCATCGATGTGCTGCTGCGATATGAAAGAGGACAGGACTCGGCCGTATTGATGACCCCGTGCGCTCAGATTAGAATCGCCGCCAATGAGCCCGCTGAGGTTGTGCTCGCTTTCCCCATGACGCGTCAGGTAAATGGTTCGCGGCGTTATGTGTATGTTCATCAGATAGTAGACGATGCGCGACTCCACGTGACCCTCGTTATTGTAGACTACCACCTTTTTCCCAGCGTTGTAGACCTTCATGAAGCTGAGATGTGACTCGGTAACTTCGTCAATTGGCTGGTAGCGTTCCTCGTAGTGCTCGATACGTTGCAGGAAGTCTCGCACCACCAGCTCGGTGTTCATGTTAAGGTAGTCTGGTGAACTAACCTTCACCTCCAAAATGTTCTGTTCGATGATCTGCGGATCATCACAGATCGACTCCACAAAGAAAAGACGAAAGCCGTGCTGCTTAACCACAATATCGTAGATAAGCTGTCGTCGGTCCCGGGTTGAATTGGTAGCATCAAACACAGCAATGCTACCCTGCCCGCTCAGCAGCCACTCGCATGAGTCGTGCAGCGCCTGGTTGGCACACCGGTTTCTGATGGCCATCGCCTCCTCGTTGTCGGCGCGGAAGAACTCATGCGACTTGTATGCTGTGGTAGCATGGCGACGGTACTCGCCCAGGTTGAACACCCGCGTCGCAATCCCAATCCAGTTGAGGTACCGCGCCAGTTTCTTTGAGATAAAGGTCTTGCCTCTGGCAGGCAAGCCCACCATCGCTATAACATGGGGGGTAGTGCAGTCAGCGATTGTCCGCTCCCCACGGATGGGGAAGGGTTTCGTCATCACCGTCTCAGATGTTGGTGGAAGGAGCTTACGCAGCTCCTCCGACATCACTGACGGGCACACATGAAGCTCATTCTCTATCGCCAGGTCAGCGGTCTTTTTCAATTGATTCAGTGAGGTGGTGCGCACGCGTAGCGAGGGCGATGTGTTGTAGGGCATGTCCATGATGCTGGTGGCGGTCACTGAGCGTACACGCTGCTTGGTAACAGCGGATCGTGTGATAACTGCCGCTGCGCCTGGGTCCTGAGATGAGGATGATGACGAGGAAGTGGACGATGCTGAGGAGGACGAGGCGCTCGATGCACAGTTGCAGCAGCTGCACAGATCCGAGTATGAAGAGGAGCGAGGTGGGAGAAAAGGACGGGGGAGCAGGGTATTTTTCTTCTTAATGGGAAGCAATGGCAATGTTCCTACTACGTCCTCGTCGTCGACCACGTCTCCGTGCCCGATGACGTCTTCCTTATCGTTTTTCTGTTTACTTTCAAAACCTATTTGGCTCTGGCTGTTGCTTCCGTTGCTGATGTTCGTCTGGCTGGCTGAAAATATTTGGTTAGAAGTTGTTTCTTTCAATTGTAGTTTATGTTGTTGTTGAAGATACGCAGGTGCTCCTGATGCTGATTCGGATGCTGATGTGGTTCCTGCTGCTGTTCGTTGTTGGCGTGGCGAAACATGAAATAAGTCGAGGATTTGTACATAAATGTTCAGTTGGATTTGCTGATAATGTTGGTAAAAGCTGTCGGCAATGGGTCGTGCGAATGAAATGGGAGTAAAGAAGAGTGGGAAGATGAACACAACAGCTTTACTCATAAATGTGTTAGTCTATGCACATATGTATGTATGCATATATGTACATACATATGAATGTAAGCAAATTCACAGACTATCATGAATGTAGGAGCTGGGAATGATGGGGACTGTGGAATGGAAGTAAAAGTCGAAAACTAGCTGCAAATTCTCTAAGCACACGAACTGGAAATGTGTTCAAATTAACATGCGCACACATGAGCATGTGTATATAAATACATACATATGTATGAATATGCGTATGTATGGATGATATTTGACTTGTTTGAACTTGGAAACCAAAACGAGCGCACCAACGCACAAACGAAAGAGGGAGTGAGCACAAGAAAATTAAGGTACGCTCTCTTCAAAGAAAGAGCAAATCACACAAATAAACGAATCACAGCAAGCAAGCAGCTGAGTTGGCAAACGATTTTCGCTATCGATATTTTGCGACAATCGAGTATCCGATAGCTGGTCTTCTTGATTAAGGTGGCCAACCACAAGCGAACATTTTCGACGGAATATAACCATTTCTATACCGTCCGACTTAACTTATGTACGACAACAAAACCCAAAAACGCATGACGCAGCCCCAGTGTAAACAGGATATTACTAAAACGTATTAGTGCGCCAGCTCATACAAAAAGGTCTCTGCTATGTTTAACAGAGACTTATCGATAGCCAAATCGGGCTGCCACAGCTGTTCGGAGCAATTCACTTTTTATACCCGTACTCAAAAAGAGTTAAGGGGTATACTGTATTTGTGGTAAAAGTGGATGTGTGTAACGCAGAGAAGGAAAATTTTCCGACCCCATAAAGTATATATATTCAGATCAGTATCAATAGCCGAGTCGATAGAGCCATGTCTGTCTGTCCGTCCGTCTGTCCGTCTTGTTTGACGCCTCGTTCTCAGAGACTATAAAAGCTAGAGTAACCAAATTTTGTTTCCAGACTCATGTGATATCACACTGAATCAAGTTTCTTTCCAAATTGTTCCACGCCCCCTCCGCCATCACAAAGGACGAAAATCTGTGGCAGCCACAATTTTGAAGATACGATAAAACTATCTACCAGATTGCCAAATCTGGTACAGATCGGATCATTATTATGGCCAAAATGAAGAAATTAATTTTCAGTTGCTCTGGCGCTGCTGACGCTATTCATTCTCGTCTCGCTCGCACACACTCTGCCCTGTGCAATGCGCGAGCAACCCCTAGCGGAGGAGATGTAGAATCTAAATGGTAGATGTAGAATATTTGTTCTAGATGTATTATCTACATTTTACATGTAGATGTAGTTAACAAATGTAGCAAAAATATGTAAAATGTAAAATTAAAATTTTTTTTTTAATTTTAATCATAAGCTCACAAATTTATATACTGACTGAGTGCGGGTATAAAAGTAGAGTCGCGTCCAGAAGCGACTCACACGTTCCTTCTCGTTTGTTTTTGCCCTGAGCAATTTTGAGGTTGGTTTAAACAAAAATTATTTATAAAAAGGGCACAAGCTCAATTTCCCAGTTAATAGTGTCAAATTCATGTTAATGCATCAATAAGTCATATATTTTTTTCCTTTTGCAATTAAGATTTGTTTAGTTGTATAAAAGACGTTTACTTTTTATTTCGGCGAGGAATTTGTTGCCGTTTGCAAAACGTAAAAGTCATGCATTTCACGTGTGCGCCTAACTTTTCGTTTTGAATAGTTAATCACATTTTTTTGGTGAAAGTGAAAACCGGAGCCTGTCTGAATATTTTTTTGTTCTATGGCAGAACTTTTTTTAAAGAATTTTCAAAATCTGATGTTTTTTTAGAGGTAACGCTTTTTTAAAATAACTTAAGTATATTTCATCTGGTAGTTAAGAACTTTGCCATTCTGAAAAGCCAATTGCTGCAGCTAGTAATTTGACCCAAGAACTTTGTGGTTTTAGCTAACCAGCTGAGAAATATTAAGCTTTCAAATGCAAAATTGATCATTTTTCTGTGGATTTGTTTGGAACATTTTGAATTTAAAACTTTGGGAAATTCGAGGGAAAAAAACGATATCCTCAGGAAGGCTCGGGTCTTCACTTTCACCCAAAAATGTAATTTACTTTTCAAAACGAAAAGTCAGGCGCACCCGCACACGTGAAATGCATGACTTTTCCGTTTTCAAAACGGCAACAAATTCCTCCCCGAAATGAAAAGTAAACGTCTTTTTATACAACTAAACAAATCTTAATTGCAAAAGGAAAAAAATAGATGACTTAATGAAGCATTGACATGAATTTGACACCCTTACTCAGGGCAATTGAGCTTGTGCTCAATTTTTATTTAAGCCAACCTCAAAATTGGATCAGCAAAATTGGTCAAGGCAAAAACAAAAAAGTGAATTGCTCCGAACAGCTGTGGCAGCCCGATTTGGCAATCGATAAGTCTCTGTTAAACATAACAGAGGCCTTTTTGTATGAGCAGTGAATTTCGCGCTTAACAGTACAAAGAGTAAACGAATTCATAAAAGTGGATTCCAGAGCGCCTCGACCCACCCTTCGAAAATCACATTTTACCGATTGAAACGTTGTTTCAAAAATTCTTTTAATAAAGTTCTGCCATAAGTCCTATCTCCAGCACCGCTGAAAATTCCTGTCAGGAATTTCGTAGTTATTCCGTGAGGGCTTGGAACATAGCTAAACAGGGTTGATGAATCAGCTGTGTTTAGTGCCGATTGTGAAATATCAAATAAAATTAAAAAATTAAAAAGATGCACTCTGACGATGAAGCGATTGTTTTGCTTCCGGCGTATATTGTTGCAAGACCAAAAATAATCATGTTCATCTCTCTTTTTGGTTTTGCGCACAGTTTTTGCTTCAGGAATAATTGTTGAACATATATAGTCCTGAGCTGGGTATCAGGAATGTCTTATAGGCTGTTCAGACTGGGGCTGCGTCATGCTTCTTTGCGTCTTGCCGTAGACGCAGTTTTTTTACATATGTTAAGCATAGGGCCCTAGTGGTGGCAAAAAGTTACGTTCCATTGCTTTTGCGCTGAACACCACATTTTTGCCACATCTGCTGTTCTCAAGACGCAAGTCTACCAATGTGAACGCCTTTTCTGCTTCATTGCGTCTATTCCGATATAGATAGGAAACGCGCTCAGTGTGAAAAGGCTATTAGTCCACATACGGTCCCGAAAGGCAACTATCAATAAAAACGTAAAGAAAAAATTCCTGCCAGTTTTTTTTTATACCCGTACTCAAAAAGTTAAGGGGTATTTTGTATTTGTGGTAAAAGTGGATGGTGTAACGCAGAGAAGGAAAATTTTCCGACCCCATAAAGTATATATATTCTGGATCAGCATCAATAGCCGAGTCTCTGTCTGTCTGTCCGTCTTGTTTGAAGCCTAGTTCTCAGAGACTATAAAAGCTAGAGCAACCAAATTTTGTTTCCAGACTCATGTGATAACACACTGCTACAAGTGTATTTAAAAGTCAGATCAGATGAGTCAGATCAGATCATTATTATAGCCAGAGTAAGAAATAAATTTTCCGTAGCTTCCCCACCTCCACTCAACGCTTCTGACGCTACTTATTCTCTTTCTCGCTCGAACACACACTCTGCCCTGTACAGTGCGCGACCGTTGCGGAGAAGATGTATAATCTGCATTACATACACAATGTTGAATATACATTTTAGATGTATAATCGACATTGTAGATGTAGATAACAGATGTAGCAAAAGAATTGAAAGTGTAAAAAATATTATAAAATTCTTACACATTTATGTACTGACTGAGTACGGGTATAAAAGAAGTGTCCAGAAGCGACTCACAATTTCCTTCTCGTTTTTATATGAATACAGGAATTTTTCGATTCCGCGGTGCTGGATACTATGCTATAAAAAAACCATAATTCTTTAACCAAATCTATCAGAAAAAGTCGGTTTAATTCCTTGAGGAAAGAAAATGTTCGATTTTGTCGAGTAGTGTTATGAGAAAGAAATTGGCGACAAATTAGTTACTTACATTTTTTTGTGACACTCGAGTAAATTTGTCAGTTTGTACTCGAATTTTATCGCAAAGTAATGACTTGGCCCGTTTTTGCCCGATTTGAAAAAAATGGGTTTCAGTCACATATAAGTTTCGTCGTGGAGCCATACGATCGCTACGCCGATTCAGCAAACATTTGCAATTATGAAAAAGAAAAGACCAATTTTAATTGATCTGAAAAGTTATGAATTTTTAAAACACTGCCTTTAGCGTAAATAATTGTTTATTCACAATATATCGTTGTTACTAAAGAGATAATTCAATTATCTTTAAGAAAAAAAGAATTTTGTGTGTTGTTGGATAAAAATTAAATCTCTAGAATGCCGACTATCATCAGGCAAAGTCGGGAAAATTATACTGGGTCGTATATATGCGAAAGGGGTCGGCGGGATCCGATTCGTACGAACATTTTCCTTTTAATAAGAATCACAATATTACCAAATGCGAAAATTTTGAAGTCTGTATCTATATTGAAAGACTTTATGCACAAAAATAATAGACTTCTGGACCATATTGCAAAGCATAGAGTACTGAATATACATTTAATAAGAATAAGCATGATCGAAAAATGTGCTACTTTTATTAATACCGTAAATTTCTTAAAATACTAAAAAAAAAACTGCAGCCTGAAATTTTCATGCTTCTCAGCGGGAGCTGGGAATTTATTTTAGAAACATAGTTTCCTAGTGAAAGATTCTTAGAAATCTTCGTAGATTCCGATTTTTTCCCATAAAAATTGACCCGCCCTAATGTACATACAAAAAAACTACGAATCATATTTGCTTATAACTATTACCATTTTAAAGAGACATCAATGCACAATATTTGTAGAAATTTGCATGAACATAGTGCCTAAGCTTTCGCTGAAATATGAGTTTAAATTGATCGCCGCGAAAACTACTTCCATATTTGTCCTGTGCGAATAACTCGGTTTTTTTGACAAAATATCGAAAACGAATAGTGGCCAAAAATCGACCTTAGCACCACTTATAGGGCTAATCAAGAGGTGTATCATAAAGGTTGACATATTTTGAAAATCCGTCTTTGTTTAACTTTTCTACCACTTGAAATGCGTACGAAAGTCTCGTTTGACTTCAGAGAAATGCCCATATACAAAAAATCCAATTAACTTTTAGTTTTCTAAGCTACAGTAGTTTCTAAGAATATTTAACATAATAATTTTTCGCTTCAAATATAAAGTTTGTGATCGATTATACCGAACGTCCAAGACTTTTTGCAATTTCCCAAAGACTTTTCCCTTATTTTTAAAGATTCAAGTCAATCTTAATTTATTCAGCAGAACAATGCTTTTTTCAGCCCCATATAAGGACATTTTTTAAACTCTCATGTACCTTTATAAGTGCAAGGAGTCAATAAAAACCAACAATCCTTTGACCAAATCCTGATCAAAACCTTAAAAATGTATAAATACCTACAGTGTACTTATTACTTTTGACCACACCAAAAATGCCCATCCAGAACAATTTTAAGTTTAGAATTGAATTAAGGGTGCTCTCAACTTTAATTTTTAATTTTAATGTTTGGCAAAACTGTAATCCTTAAAAATATAAACAATTGGCAGTCAAACATTCAAAAACATTCGAGATATTTCATAACAAATCAGCACGATACCTCTGTACTTATTATTTTGACCAGTAGTGTATTGTAAATATTCCATGCAATTAAATGTATACGTTCTTCATTCAGTACGTAGATGGGAAACGTCAAGATTAAATTCCCATACAATCAGGCAGGTTTCGGTTCTCACTTTCGCAAAAAATTTCCAATTTGATTTTCAAAAACGGAAAGTTAGGCGCTCCAGCATTTGTAAAACGCAAAATTTTTCCGTTTTCAATAAGGCAACAAAATCATCTCAAAAATAAGAAGTAAACGGATTTTTATACAACAAAACGAATCTTAATTGCAAAATGAAAAAAAATATATGACCGATTGATGCATTGATATGGACTTGACACTATTGTGTCCTTTTTATAAACAATTTAAACCAACCTCAAAACAAAAACTGTAAAAATTGGTCAGGGCAACAACAAATAGTGGATTCGTCTGAACAACTGTTGCAGCCCAATTTGGTTATCGATAAATCTCTGTTTAACATAACAGAAGCCTTTTTGTATGAGCTAGCACTAACGCGTGGGTACAACAGTAAGTTTAGCGCTTAACAGTACGGGAGGAAATAAACCTTACTTTTGCGAATGTCAGAGCGCTTTGAAATGAAAAGTATGATTTTTGGCTGAAAACGTAAAACGCAAAAGTAAGTGAAAGCCGGAGCCTGTCTGAATATGGCTTTCATTGGATCGATCAGCTGAAAGAAAAAGTCGTTGTGAGAAGAAAAAAATCAGAAGGAACGTGAGTCGCTTCTAGTCGCGACTCTAATTTTATACCCGTACTCAGTCAGTATATACATTTGTGAGCTTATGATTTAAATTAAAATAGAAATTTTAAAATTTTACATTGTTTTGCTACATCTGTTAACTACATCTACATCTAAAATGTAGATAATACATCTAGAACAAATATTCTACGTCTACCATTTAGATTCTACATTTTGAAATACACTTGTAACAGTGTGATATCACATGAGTCTAGAAACAAAATTTCATTGTTCTAGCTTTTATAGTCTCTGAGATCTAGGCGCTCATCGGGACGGACAGACATGGCTCTATCGACTCGGCTATTGATGCTGATCAAGCATATATGTATATACTTTATGGGGTCGGAAACGTTTCCTTCTTTGAGTTACACACATCCACTTTTACCAGCAGCGGTACCCGTTTGTGTATTTGATCTTTTCAGTAATGCTTATTTATACTCTTTATTGACCAATAACATTACTAGACAAAACGAACTATTTTTCTGCGCAAGGAACCAAAACGAACGTTTTCTGGGCTTTGGATTTTTTAAAAAGAAATTTTGTTTTTTTTTTCTACGGCAGAACTTTTTTTTTTAAAGAATGTAAAAAGCAGTCGCTTGACAGTGCAAAATTGTTATCTCAAGAGGACAAGAGAATATAAATCACATCGATGACAAAATATTTACCAATACAAGAGCACCTAAAAACGAAAAGTATGCGTTTAGGTTCAAAACGTTAGACGCAAAAGTAAGTCAGAACCGGAGGCTTCCTAGTAATTTCACACATTTACTGCCTGAGTACCGGTTTTAAAAGTAGAAACGCTGCATTTTCCGGTACTCCAATTGCCCAGAGATATATTCAATTCGTGTAGATGTACATACATACATAGTTAACAGCCCGAAGGAAGCATCACGTATACAACCAAATACATATATATATTCATGATCAGCATTAATAGTATCAAGCAGAAGTATAAGCGCAGAATCATGAAAAGTGTAAACTCTATTATACTGCATAAACACGCTGCTATCAAAAAATTATTGTGGCCGGAATGAACAAAACAAGAGGAACCGCACTTGTCGTTTCGCTCTTTAAAAGCATTTCAGAAGCAAACTTAGTACCCGGCATTTAAGGTTTGTGAGACGTGTACCGCGACTTCAAACGTTCCGTCTGGATTTTCTTTTCAAAATAGTCTGTCGGTTTTGAAGCATTCTGGCAAAAAACTTGTAAAGAATTTTTTGTTTCCGCTTTATCATATTGTAGCTATTATAGGAGTTGGGAATCTCGGTCGAAAACCAAGGTTTTTTATGTGCTAAAAGACCTCCGGTCAGACGCTAGCAGCGCCTTTGAGCACAGCACGGTTTGAATCTAAATTTGTTGGATGGACACAGATTGATTTACTCGATCGATTCGGTGGTATTCGGTGTTCGCTTCTTTCGGTCATTTAGAATATGCGTTTCTGCTTTCATGCTTTCGCAATCACTTTCCATTTGATTTTCTGGTAGAGAGAACGACCCTTCAACAAACTAATTTGTGTTTTCTTTTGCTTGAAAATATTTAAGTGTGTGTGTGCGTAGACAACAGGCACAAGGCCACACGAAGATGGAATGTTTTCTTTCTTGCTTACTTACTAGAACAAATGACTTTCAAACGAAATGATATGATTTTTATCCGCAGTACTCACACTCGCTTTTTAGTGACTTTAGGCGACGATGACTTCAATCAGATTCGGGACTGAAGTAAGGATTCGTAATGATCGCAACATTAAAGAGGCATGAGTATAGCTGTGATTTTATGAATACTGTGGATTCATGCATTGACATACATACGCCGTGAAAAAATAAATCAAAGCAAAATAAATTATAGTGAAGCTGACACAACGCTGAACGCGGAAACACTAAACAAATATAATGCCAAATCGAACTCCGAGGTCTAGAGAACGACTGCGGCGGCAACGACTGCGACAATGCCGATGACGACGATGACAACCAAAAGCGATGCCGATGTTGACTGCATGAAATATAATGTAATTCTATTCCAATTCAAGCGAGCAAGAATATCATAGCCCATATCCGAATATGAGATGCCCTCTGATCAAATCAGATTTATTTATTTATTTTCGTCCACAGATAAATAAAAAGAGACATCATCCACAAATGTACATACACATTTACACACATGGTTGCGGTACCTTCTCACATTCGGGATTCAGGTGTTTGTTCATTTACAGATTCAGCCGTTAATCTGTCACGAGACCTCATCTGCACAAGCAAAGCATTCTCTCCTTTTTCTCTGGGAGTATTGGGTGGAGAAAGAATACTTTTTGAAAATTTAAAGCAAGCGAGGTTTTTTGATGCTACAATAACTCGTAGATGTACAAGTTTTCAATTAAAAGTTAATCTTCACTTGTTTTCCACGACAGTCGACTTACGCACATCATGCTCAGTATGTAAATTGAGGGCAACAAAGAAGGGGGGATCGTCTCAGATCCCCTAACCGAGTCCGGAACGACAATCAAATATAATAGAATTGCACTTTTATAACAGATTAGTAGGGTCCAGCAAACGCGTGCGTCATCAGGCATCTCTATCTGACACTACGAGTTACGAAAACATAAGCTTATATGTATGTCTGTACAGATGTAGATGGAACGAGACGGAAGCTATTGTAGCAACTTTGAACTGGTCCAGATACCCCATCCAAGGTCAAACACTTAGAAGGGTGGCATCACGCATTTTGAGCGTGCTATAAAAGCAGGAGAGGATAGCAGAGCACCAGACCAGGCCTTCCTGCAATTGAAACATATTCACGTTCTTATTAAAAATTGACCACTATCGAAACTTTCTATAGTCTAAATTTAAGTTAGCGAATTAAACTTCCCCGGTAACTATTTGGCCTTTATTGGTTATACGTAGGTTGCTATTTGAGTTTCTGGCCTAACTATGAAAAACACAAAAAATCGTCTGAATTATTTTTTTAAAATTTTGATCAACATTCTGTATGAATATTTAACCCTTTTTTGAAACATTTTAAACTAATTTCACAACACTTTTGACACTCAGAAAAAGTATCTCTAAAACAGGCCTTAATTCGAGTTTTTTTGCTTTAAAACATTCATACCGTCGATTATTGATTTTTTTTTGATTTTTTATTTTTACATCTATGATTCGCCGCCTGAATAGATGTTAAACACATCCCCTGAAGCACCACGATTGTATTTATGTAAAATTTTCGATTTTTAGATTTTGTGGGTTCCCACGCTATCACACCTTTTTTACCATGAGGTGATCATGGAATATCTTATTAATGGTCGTCATACTAATGCCCAAGGATACCTCAATCTCACAGTATGTGACATGACGATCTTGCTCAATCATTTCGCGCACAGCATCGATATTTTGTGGCATAAAAATGATTTTTAGACTACCTTCACGAAATCCGTCCTGCAACGAAGGACGTCCACGGTCGAAGCGGATCTAAGCATTCTTGGCTTAAAAATCCACCTCGAATATGGTTGAAAATCATTACAAAGACATTTTCATGTGCAAATTTCAATTTTTGGCCGAGATGAATTTTTGATTTATTGTTAATCGATATCAAACGTGGTCGTACATGAAAAAGTTGTAGGTATGTTTAATTAATAAAACTCCAAATTTTTTTTGCAAATGACCGTTTGTTTCTTATACGACTAAAAGTTACCTAGGCCAGAAACATAAATAGCACCCCTCGTACATACAGCAGTGGCATAAATAACACTACGCCACACCATTTTTCCGCTTCGAACCAAAAAAAACTTTTTTTTTTATTTCGGGCTTTAAACTGATAAAAAAAAAAAAAAAATTCCCTATGGTAAAACTTTATTTTAAGAATTTTGAAAAGTTGGTATTTTTGTAATGCTTTTTTCCGCGGTTTCGCTTCTCTCTATACCCGTACTCAAAAAATTAAGGGGTATTTTGTATTTGTGGTAAAATTGGATGGTGTAACGCAGAGAAGAAAAATTTTCCGACCCCATAAAGTATATATATTTTTGATAGGCGAGTCGATAAAGCCATGTCTGTCTGTTCGTCCATCCGTCTGTCTGTCCGTCTTGAAGCCTGAATTACTACCTTGTTGGCAAAATGAAATTGTAAACCAATCGAAATCCTTGGATAAGAAGATAATTTTCAAATATGAATGAGGAAGAACGGGAATCCGTACAAGAGATAGTAACACGAAGCATCAATGTGCGAAGCGGGAGACGGAATGAATGGGAGTCGATCAACAGAAGATGACGGGAATGGAATATTGGGTATTTTATACCCTCCAATTATTGCAAAAATTAATTTATATTGAACGTGTTATTCGACTCACTTCTGATCAATGCAACCACAATGTGCCACACTGAAGCGTGGCCGGGTATAGCTAGAAATGATTTTCATGTGGAACAAATGGGTAAAAAGGAGCAGTTGAAAAACTAGTTTACTGTCGGAAAATCGGACAAAATAAAATATATATGATTTCACCGCAATCAAACTTCACAATCATTTCTGTTTTATTAACGGACTGAAACAAAACCAACTTACAAAAACAAATTTCACTTAATAGCATGCACACCGCTCAATCGCAAGTTTTTGATAAATCAAAAAGGTATGGTATGGGTATGGCGCTTAACAGTACAGGAATAGAAATAGATCACACTTTTGCGAATGTCGGAACGCCTTTTAATGAAAATTATGACTTTTGGCTAAAAACATTAAAAGTTAAGTGAAGGTAAAATTAAGTGAATGTGAACGTAAATGAAGGCAGGAGCCTGCCGCAATAATACAATTTTTATAATTTTTTGTAGTATTATCCGATAGTCGATAATGCTGGTATTGCTAAAAGTTTTATGACAGAAGACTTTGTCAACTAACTAGCTGGAAAAATAGAGATAGCCTTATGAGAAATGCTTGCAGTCAGAGCTAAAGAAGTATATGTGTCAAGCTGACTTTCCAGTTTAGCTGGGAGCAGCGCTGCGGCAGAATGAATCGATTGTTTTACTATGTGGATACAATTTTTCTGGCTTAGTGGCTGTGTGTTCTGGAAAAAATAGTTTTAGTTTTGCGACTGAATGCCAGTAGAAATGTCTGGAGACGTCTTAAATCACCTTTTGGCATTTTGTCTCTCAACACTATAAATATTCTTTTACATACATAAAGTGATGGAAAAAATAATAGAAAGGGTATTTTTTTGTTTTTCGTATTTTTCAAAACCATCTACGACCCATGGAAACCCCAGTTCGTGCCAAATGGCCGGATCACTGGATCATCATTCGAACTTAACTTTTTGACACAAATCATTCCTATATTTGGTTTTTATAGCCACCAGTCCTTTCCATTTAGATCTAAGGGGGATCTATGGTATTAAGATCTGATATTTCATTATTCCATTCCATTTCTTGGGTCATTATCCTGCTCGAACTCCCACTTTAATGGCAATTCCTATTCAGCACTATACTGTACAGTATATATTAAATATACTTTATTTACGTAGTGGGAGGCACACTTTTTATACCCGTACTCGAAGAGTTAAGGGGTATATTGTATTTGTGGTAAAAGTGGATGTGTGTAACGCAGAGAAGGAAAATTTTCCGACCCCATAAAGTATATAAATTCTTGATCAGCATCAATAGCCGAGTCGATAGAGGCATGTCTGTCTGTCCGTCTTGATGAGCGCCTAGATCTCAGAGACTATAAAAGCTAGAGCAACGAAATTTTTTTTCAGACTCATGTGATATCACACTGTTATAAGTGTATTTCAAAATTTTGCCACGCCCCCCTCCGCCTTCACAAAGGACGAAAATCTGTGGCATCCACAGTTTTTAAGATACGACAGTATCGTAGATAACGATTATATCTACCAGATTGCCGAATCTGAGTCAGATCGGATCATTATTATAGCCAGACTGAATAAACTAATTTTCAGTTTCTACCCGCACCTCCTCTGGCGTTGCTGACTCTACATATTCTCTTTCTCGCTCGCACACACTTTGCCCTGCAGTGCGCGAGCGCCCTCTCGCGGAGGCGATGTAGAATCTAAATGGTTGATGTAGAATATCTGTTCTACATGTATAATCTACATTTTAGATGTAGATGTAGTTAACAAATGTAGCAAACAAATTTAAAATGTAAAATATAAAATATTTTTTTAAATTTCAATCATAAGCTTATAAATTTATATACGGACTCAGTACGGGTATAAAAGTAGAGTCGCGACTAGAAGCGACTCGTGTTCCTTTGTTTTCCCAGTTTATTTTCGTGGTACATTCGAAATACATACATTTTTACATATTTACAGTATTTACAGTGATGGAAAAAATAATAGAAACGGCAGGCGCATTCACATTTCAAACCAAATATTCCATTTTTATTTTGTCTTTATTCTTTATTTTGACACAATTTCAGATAGTGCCAACATTCTAAAAATGTATAAAAAATAACGAAGCGCGCAACATTGGAAAATTATGACAAACGCCTTTCACTCGTCGGAACATCTAAAAAATAATCTTAATGCACGAATTAATTAGTTCCTTCATCGATATAAATGGTCATATATGTATATGAATATCAGTTCATTTTTATATTTTTTTGTATGAACCAGCTATTGCCAAGGCAGGAAAATTGTTGAATTTTGTAAATTTGATTTGACTATGAGAGAAAGAAACTAAATTTGTTTGTAAATTATTACAAGCAAATTTCTTTTTGTGCGTTGGCCTGCGTAAATGTTTCTATAGTCTTCGATAAGTCAAGCTGAGAAGCAATCTTATTTTTAATAGATACAGGATGTATAGCCGAAGAGTTTAATCTATCTTTTGACTTAGTAGATCTTAGGTACGACTTAAAAAGTTACATTTTTAAAAAACCTCATATGTGGCGGCAGCAATATTTATGAATTCGAATGGCATTATTACATCTGCCAAGCTTTTGCTTAGCAACTGTAAAGCTTAAAGAGCCGCGTAAAATGTAAACATTGAATAATTGTGAAATTAGGGCTGAAATAAATAATAACTTAGTATTTTAAAGAAACATACATTGGCCAAGTTGCGAAATATAATCAAAATATTCCGCACTCCTTTGAGTTATTCTAATAATATTTTTAATAAATTTATTTTGGGAATTTTTCGCCCCCTAAAATTTTGCGCCCAGGGCGACCCTGCCATAAAACCGGCCCTGTCACTGACGAACACATTTTACCCTACAATACGGGTCCCGTGCTGCAGGGTTCCTAGTCACAGTCTCGGCCTCTTTTCCTTTCACTGTCTTCGCGCTGTGCTGACCGCACACCGGGTTGTGACTTCCATATAATTCTGTTGCTTTATTATAGTCAGAATTTAATAAACGACAACGAATTTACCTACTTGACATATAATTTCATTTACTGTAATGTGAAAACCTATTAAAATAAGCAAATATTCACTTTTTCGGTATTTGTTTTTTTGGCTTTTATCCATGTGTTCTAATACTATTATCTTTTATAATAAAGATGATTCTTGAGACAAATTATTCCACAAAACTTGTATAAATCAAATATGGTTGTCAAAAAATGTTGCCTTCACGGTGGTCGGCACGGAGGCGTCGCCATCTGGTGCTGCTGATAGTCAGACACATTAACTTGCCAATAAAATATTGCGGAGTTTTAAAGAGACATCAATGCACAACATGCACACAAATTTGCATCAAAATATTGGCCCAACTTTCGCTGAAATCTGAGTTCGAATTGATCGCCGCGAAAACCACTTCCATATTTGTCCTGTGCGAATGGCTCGGTTTTTTGACAAAATATCGAAAACGAATAGTGGCCAAAAATCGACCTTAGCACCACTTATAGGGCTAATCAAGAGGTGTATCATAAAGGTTGACATATTTTGAAAATCCGTCTTTGATTAACTTTTCTACCACTTGCAATGCGTACGACAGTCCCGGTCGACTTCAGAGAAATGCCCATATGTATATATGTACATATGTATCCGGACAGACATCATACAAATTGTATCTCTAAAGCTGGGTAATTTTTCCGTTCCCACCATCAGCAAACAAAGACTAGAAGAGAAACAAAAAAACCCAACCAACAGAAGCAATAACAACACCCATTATCAACAAAATGAATGGCCAGGGCCAAAATCCTGATAAGAAATTGGAGCCGTTCTAAAGTGCACATCAAATGATGTGCAAATAGAGTGACAAAAGCAATGGTTCTTATCAGTGCCAACGCCATCAATCGTGCCAAATATCCAAGTAGAGCCCAAATCTATATGGAACCTACTACATATGTACATATGTATGTATATATGCATGTATATATGTATTTTTATATATGTATATTTTTTTCATATATATATTCATATATATATTCATATATATATTCATTTTTACCAGTATTGAGTATTGCGAAAAAAGGAAAGAAAAAAAGATTTTGTCGAGTTGTGTTATTTTATATAATAAAGAGATGAATACACATATAGCGTTCCCTGCCTCAGCCGATTTCGATAAGTGATATCCTATGTGTGTATGTGTGAATAGGATATCTCTAAACCTGAAATAATAGTACATACAACAAAATTGACTTAGGGACGGTTTTTATACCCGTACTCAAAAAGAGTTAAGGGGTATTGTTGTATTTGTGGTAAAAGTGGATGTGTGTAACGCAGAGAAGGAATATTTTCCGACCCCATAATATACTTTATGGGGTCGGAAACCTTTCCTTGATTGATTCTTGATCAGGATCAATAGCCGATTCGATAGAGCCATGTCTGTCTGTCCGTCAGTCTGTCCGTCTGTCTATCCGTTCGTCCCTCTTGTTTGAAGCATCGTTTTCAGAGACTATAAAAGCTAGAGCAACCAAATTTTGTTTCCAGACTCATGTGATATTACACTGAATTAAGTTTCTTTCAAATTTTGCCACGCCCCCCTCCGCCTTCAGAAAGGACGAAAATCTGTGGCATCCACAATTTTGAAGATACGATAAAACTAAAAACGCAGTATCGTAGAGAATGACCATATCTATCAGATTTCAGTTGCTTCCCTCACCTCCTCTGGCGATGCTGACGCTATTCATTCTCTTTCTCGCTCGCACACACTCTGCCCTGTGCAATGTGAGAGTGCCTCCTCGCGGAGGAGATGTAGAATCTAAATGGTAGATGTAGAATATTTGTTCTAGATGTATAATCTATATTTTAGATGTATATGTAGCTAACAGATGTAGAAAAAAAGTGTGAAATGTAAAATATCTTAAAATTCTACATAATTCATAAGCTCACAAATTTATATACTGACTGAGTACGGGTATAAAAGTAGAGTCGCGTCCTCAGGAGCGACTCACATGTTCCTTCTCTATTTGTAAGAATATATGCCGCCACCAACATCAGAGTTCCTTTTTTTTAATTTTATTTGAGTTTTAACAGTTGGCACTCTCTAAGGTGTTATGACATTAGACTCTGCTAAATTTGTTGCGTAGAGAGGGATAGCATGAGAGACAAAATGTCAAAAAGTTGTTAGTAGACGTCTCTAGACGTTTCTACTGGCTTTCAGTCGCAAAACTAAGGCACTACTTGAGACAAAAATATCTTTTTCAGTACACACAGCCACCAAGCCAGCAAAATTGTATCCTCAAAGTAAAACAATCGATTAATTCTGCCGCAGCGCTGCTCCCAGCTCAACTGGAAAGTCAGCTTGACGTTTATACTCCTCTCGCTTTGACTGCAAGCATTTCCCATAAGGCTATCTCTATTTTTGCAGCTAGTCAGTTAAAAAAGTCTGATGTCAGAACACATTTACAAAACAGCTGATTCCTTAGCCTATTTTATTTATGTTCCACACACTCACGGAATAGCTAGCAAATTCATGGCAGGAATTTTTCGCAATGCTGGAGACATGCCTTTACCAAATTGTATAAAAAAATTGAAAAAAAACACTCATTTATGATTTGGATTTAAAAAATTAAAAATAAAAATCGAATGCAAATATCTTTTGACCGGGGAGGTGTCTATTGAAAACAGATATATGGGATCTACACATCAATATGGTATTAATATTTCATATTAATGGTATAGATACCATCCGCTATTGTTCTAAACCCGCTGTAATATAACGGTTTGTAATTTAAAATTAGCAACGAAGGGGCAAATCCAGTAGGCCGACTATTTGGTTGTCGTGCCTTTAACTGGAATTAGTTATTCGAAACCCAGAGTCTGTTAGAAACAGAAGAAGCGCATACAATCAGTTAAGCACTTGCTCGCTTTTAAACGACTATCTGAAATTGATTGATGTTGATGGAGACAAAGATTCGGATACGGATCCCGAGCTGAAATTGGAAATCACGGAAATAAATTATATGTTCCAAAAAGCCATAAATACTGAAATGCATAATATGAAATATTAGGGGAAAAAAAGTGCATTTAGCCCGCCCATAAGAACTGGCAAAAATTTTGCGTTGCTACACAATTCTCGGTGAAAACTTACGGAAAAATGTATCAACAAAATCGATCAATATCTTAATGTTCCTTAACCTAAATAAGTAGAAAAATGATCCATTATATTTTCATTTTTTATGGGTTTGTTAAGCCAGCGAGCTAGCTGTGGAGTTAGTTTAAATAAGTAAAAAGGTCTAGCAGGTTCGATTTAATATATGCACATACACTCCACGCCATTTGAATAGGACACCCCATTAGGGCAGTTTCTATCATCGACTGCTCTCAAACCAAGCACGTTAGAGACCATTTAATTTAATTAAAATGTTTTTTTTTTAATATGATCAAAAGAAAGATTTAGTTTTTTATCTGTAAGTATTAAATTATTTAATTTAAATATTTCCCAAACGGTAAGCTTAAATCAGAAAATGTTTGAGTCGAATTATAGCTGCATCAAATAGCTATACAGATCATTGCAACCCAATGTAAGGTACTTAAGATAAGTGAAAAAAGAAGCGCCACCTCTGCAACAATCTAAAAAAAATACCAGACTTTAAAAATACATAAAAAAAATTCTGCCATTGAAAAAAAACCATAATTCTTTTTTTTAATTTAAAGCTCCCAATCTATTAGAAAAAGTCGGTTTGGTTTGAAGCGGGAAAAAGTTTAGTTTTGTCGAGAGTTGTAATAACACTACTCAACAAAATCAAACTTTTTTTCATCAAGGATCCAAAACGACTTTTTCTGATAGATATAGTGCTTTAAATTTTTTTTAAAGAATTATGTTTTTTTTTTCTATGGCAGAACTTTTTTTAAGAATTTTTAAAGTCTGGTATTATTTTTAAAGCTTTTTTCAGAGGTAGCGCTTCTTTTTTCACATAACTTAAGTATATTACGTGTGGTTGTAAAGAACTTTGCTATTCTGAAAAGATAATTAATTAATTAAATTATCGTCTGGGATATATAAAGCATTCAAATATAAAAATGATGATTTTTGTAAACGTCTTTTTATACAACTAAACAAATCTTAATTGCAAAAGGAAAAAAATAGATGACTTTTTAATGCATTAACATGAATTTCACACTATTAACTGGGCAGTTGAGCTTGTGCCCTTTTTATAAAAATTTTTTGTTTAAACCAACCTCAAAATTGGATCTGCAAAATTGGTCAGGGGAAAAACAAAAAAGTGAATTGCTTGAGCTGGCACTAACGGGTATAATGTGTATAACAGCCGTAAATTTTCATAAAAGTGGATTCCAGAGCGCTTCGAAATGAAAAGTCATACTTTTTGCTGAAAAGTAAAACGCAAAGTGAATGTGAAAACCGGAGCCTGCCTGTATATGTA
Source organism: Drosophila subsilvestris (assembly GCA_035043285.1). Classification (NCBI taxonomy): domain Eukaryota; kingdom Metazoa; phylum Arthropoda; class Insecta; order Diptera; family Drosophilidae; genus Drosophila; species Drosophila subsilvestris. Next base: position 630,345 of record JAWNNB010001592.1, on the reverse strand, counting down.
CATTAATTAGGCGTCAATTAATGTATAGCTCATAAAAATATATGGAGAAACTATATGGAGAAACTAAAATTCGTTAAACAAACCTAAAAAATTAAAAAATTTTAAAAAAATACGTTTTGGAAGATTGCGGGCCCAACTGCCAATTGGGAACAAAGCAAACTAAAAGGCTTGAAATTTGAAATACACTTGAAGCAGTGTGATATCACATGAGTCTCGAAACAAATTTTGGTTGCTCTAGCTCTTATAGTCTCTGAGAACTATGCGCTCATCAAGACAGACAGACAGACAGACGGACGGACAGACAGACATGGCTCTATCGACTCGGCTATTGATACTGATCAAGAATATATCTACTTTATGGGGTCGGAAAATTTTCCTTCTCTGCGTTACACACATCCACTTTTACCACAAATATAATATACCCCTTAACTCTTTTGAGTACGGGTATAAAAAGTTCTGCATTAGAAAAAAGAAAAAAAGATCATAAACAATTTATAAGCCCCAAATCTTTCAGAAGATGGTTTTGTTCCTTGAATCCTAATCCGATTCATTTGGCATAAAGTCCAAAAATGTTTGAAAAGATTTTTGATAAATTACGAAATATTCGAAAAGTAGATACCTCTAATAGAAGGAAACTGTTTTTTTTAGCCTTGTGGCAGCCTGGCCCCTTTTTGCCCTATTTGGGAACAAATTTGTTTTCAGTCACAAATGAATTTCGTCGTGAAGCCCTGCAGTAACGATCGCAGCGCTGATGAAGTAATTGATTTAATTGATGTTTGGTAAAATGAAAAATAACAGCGTAAAACATATTCCAGTTATAAAAAAAGTTAAAAATTGTATTAGTCATGAAAATGTAACCTTTAGTTTATAAAATTGAAACTGGCTACATTGTATATAATCAGGCAGGCTCCGGTTTTCACATTCACTTTGCGTTTTACTTTTCAGCAAAAAGTATGACTTTTCATTTCGACGCGCTCTGAAATCCACTTATGTGAATTCGTTTACCATTTTTACTGTTAAGCGCGAAATTTACTGCTATTATACCGACGCGTTAGTGCTCGCTCATACAAAAAGGCCTCTGTTATGTTTAACAGAGACTTATCAACAGCCAAATCGGGCTCACTTTTCACTTTTTTGTTTTTGCCCTGACCAATTTTGCAGATCCAATTTTGAGGTTGGTTTAAACAAAAATTATTTATAAAAAGGACACAATAATAGTCAATAGTGTCAAACTCATGTCAATGCATCAATAAGTCATAAATTTTGTTCCTTTTGCAATTAAGATTTGTTTAGTTGTATAAAAAGACGTTTACTTTTCATTTCGGCGAGGAATTCGTTGCCGTTTTCAAAACGGAAAAGTCATGCATTTCACGTGTGCGGGAGCGCCTAACTTTTCGTTTTAAAAAGTGAATCACAATTTTTGGTGAAAGTGAAAACCGGAGCCTGCCTTAATATTTATTCTAATACTACCAAATATGCAGTTTCAAGTCTGTATCTACATTTTTAGACTTTATGTCAAAACAATAATAAGCTTTAATAATTACACTAGTCGACATTTCCGCTGTGGCCCAAAATAAATTTTTCTGATAGATTTCGCGACTTTGCCATTCTGAAAAGCTGGTTGGTGCAGCTATAGCTCGACCCAGACATTTTGTAGCTGCAGCTTTACGTCTGGATTATATAAAATTCAAATTTGATCATTTTTTTGCGGTATTTTTCCCGAAATTTCGACTTTAAGAATTCAGGAAAAGTCGAAAAAATTTCTTGGCATGTATTTTTGGTTTTAGATAGACGCGTCGTTTAAGATATTGTTCATTCAAATCTATGGAGAGACGGTGGAGCTAAAATTCGTTGACAAACCTAAAAAATTAAAAAACTATGACAAAAAAATACCTTTGAAGGTTGCGGCCCAACTGTCAATTGGGAACAAAGAAAACGAAAAGGACTTGCATTTTTTGGTACCTGATCATGTTTCTTTGGCATTAAATGTTGTTGACAGTTACTTTTTTCGTCGTCTTTATTAAATGCTGCTAAATTTAGTTTGCACATTTTGCATTTTTGTAGCAAAATGAGTCTGCTTTGTAAACACATGAAAATGAACGGCTTGAGTTATCCATTTCAATTGCTTTCAATTAGAAACAAGTAGTATTTTTTGAACACACACGATCGTATTCTGTTGGAAGTCAGAACTACACCGACGCAGGGATACTATAGATACAGAGTTCTATATCCTTTTCTATGAATAGCTAGAAGGGAAAAATGTAAAATTTGTGCGGGACCAGCACCTGTGAAGGAAAAAGGTCCACATTTGACCATAACAGGTATTTAGGTATATCTATCCACACCAAGGCTTAGGTATAAGGAATAAAAGTAACTGTCCACAACATTTACAGCCCAAATGTACATGAACAGGTAGGGTATATATCCGAGATATAACCATACTTAGGACTCGGTACAACCAAAATTAGAGGTTCTTTTTGTTTCCTGCAATCCCATCTTGGCAGTTGGACCAGCTTTGAGTCGTTTTGGTCAAACGGCTGCAACTTGGCTGTTTACCCATCGATTCTTACAAAAGATACCTTAAACAACGCATAATTAACGCGTCTAATAAAACCAAAAATGTATGCCAAGAAATATTTGTATACCCGTACTCGAAGAGTTAAGTTGTATTTGTGGTAAAAGTGAATGTGCGTAACACAGAGAAGGAAAAGTTTCCGACCCCATAAAGTATATGCTTATATAATTGATCACCATCAATAGCCTAGTAGATATAGCCACTGTCCGTCCTGATGAGCGCCTAGATCTCAGAGACTATAAGAGCTAGAGCCTCCCAATTTTGTTTCGAGACTCATGGGATATCACACTGTTACAAGTGTATTTCAAAATTTTAACAGATGTAGCAATAAACGAGAAGGAACGTGAGTCGCTTCTTGTCGCGACTCTTATTTTATACGCGTACTCAGTAGTATACAAATTGTTGAGCTTATGATTGAAATTAAAAAAAAAAATTTTAATTTTACATTTTAATTTTTTTGCTACATCTGTTATAGACATATACGCCGCCGAGCCACGCCGCCGCCGCCGCCGATTTTTTACTTTTCTGACGCGCCGCCGCCGACTCACGAAAATATCGGCGGCGGCGGCGTTCGGCGTCATACATTTTTGTACAGATTTAAGCATATTATCCAGCACCGAGGAATCAAAAATTTATGTTAACGGAAAAATTTAAAATATATCGTATAAAGTTGCAAAATAGTCGCCTCGATTTATTCGAATAATTCTTATGTCTCATCTCCCATCTGCCGGTCCATCTCTATAACAGCTGTAGTTCATGTGTTGTTTGTTTGCTTGGTTTGTTATGTGCGTAAATAATTTCATAAAGTAAGTTTCACAATATATTTATTGGTATTAGAAATATATCAATTCATTATTCTCACAACAAACAGATGGATAAGTCATTGGGCACGTACGCAATCAAAATTCTGCGTAATGCAAATCGCAAAAGCAAAGTATGGGAGTTTTTTGGCATCTTGCAAGTGACAACGACAACCGAAAGCAAATGTATTGAAGAGGACAAGGTTTTTTGTAAACTATGTTTTGATGAGCAGAAAAAGAAAGACGAAACAATAATATTCTCATGGTAATAATTAATTTCACTTTTTAAGTTCAAAATAAGATTTCGACAATTGTTTCAGTGCTAAGATTCAGTCGTATTCAAAGAACTGCTCAACAGGAAACTTAACTCGTCACCTTAAACTACGCGACTTCTTGCAAAAATTTAAAGAAGCTGTTAATATTCTTTCTGGAGATTTGTATTCATCAATAAGCCTTGCGTTAGTTATCAGAACAGAGATCGTCTCAATTTTGGGTGAAGCTGAAAGCAATGAACCGCTTTCATTGTTTGAAATGAAAAATAATATAAAGAGTAAATTGGATTCGAGATTCCCAATATCAGATATTCTAGTCTGCGCATCCTTGCTAGATCCGCGATTCAGCTCACTAGATTGTGTGTTAGAGTACTGTAAAGACCAAAATTTAACTAAATCTGATTTTTTTGTTAAAAATGTTTAAAGAGCTGGTTGGCGATGTACAACAAGTTAGCGATCAGCAGGATAGTTTAAATGAATCTCCATCTGTATGCAAAATATTAAAGCTTGCTCAGCGCCATTCTACAAATACCAAAAATAGTAATTTGTAAGCTGAATGCCATCTACTTTTAAGTTTGTCCTCATGCGAAGACGTTTTAAGTTTCTGGAGGGAAAAGGCATCTGCAATGCCATTATTATCTATGCTAGCAAGAAAAGTGTTGTGTATTCCAGCAACGAGCACACCCAGTGAGCGAGTCTTTTCTATAGCAGGTCTAACAATAACTCACAAACGGTCGCAGCTCAGTCCTCACAACGTTAATAAAATTGTGTTCATTCATGACAACTATGATTATTGCAAAGAAAACATCTTAATTTATTATTATTTTTATTTTTTTTTTACTTTGCAAAAAAAAATGCAGATCTCAATTTATTTATATATGATTTAATTTGTTTAAACTAGTCAAAAATAAAGGAAAAGACTTCAATTTATATATTCGTATAGAAATTCCATGAAGGATTACTATTAATTTGTTATAATTTTTTTAATTTTAATTTTGTTTGAATAAACACATGAAGTGATACTTTTTAAGTTAAAAAAAAATTGTATTTATTTATTGTTTACGCCGCCGACAAATTAGACGGCGGCGTACTCCGCCGCCGCCGCCGCCGATATTTTTTGGCCTCTACGCCGCCGCCGAAGCTAACATAGTCGGCGTAAACCTCTAATCTGTTAACTACATCTACATCTAAAATGTAGATTATAAATACATCCTAAATACATCCTACATCTCCTCCGCTAGGGGTTGCTCGCGCATTGCACAGGGCAGTGTGTGCGAGCGAGAAAGAGAATGAACAGCGTCAGCAGCGCCAGAGGAGGTGGGGGAAGCAACTGAAAATTACTTTCTTCATTCTGGCTATAATAATAATCCGATCTGTACCAGACTTGGCAATCTGGTAGATATGATCATTCTTTACGATATTTGAGATTTCTTGAGATCTTGGCGCTCATCAAGACGGACAGACGGACATACGGACAGACAGACAGACAGAGACTCGGCTATTGATACTGATCAAGAATTTATATACTTTATGGGGTCGGAAAATTTTCCTTCTCTGCATTACACACATCTACTTTTACCACAAATACAATACAATACAATACCCTACGGGTATAACAATATTCCTTAAACAATTTTAAATCCCGAAATCGATCAGAAAATTTTATTTTGGGCCACAGCGGGTTCAATTCATGTACTTGAGGTCGACAACGCAGAGACAACAAGAACCAGGCGACACTGAGTGGCGCATGCACTCTCCCCCTCTATTGGTATCACTATTCACAAAACGTTATGATTGATTAGTTGGTTAATGTGGAAAGGTTATTAGAAGATGGACAAAGCAGTCCACGCATTTCTACTAATTTTTCTTTTACTTCTCATGATATGGGTAAAACACAAAGATAGTGAAATTAAGTTGAGCTTTAAAGCTCGTTATCTCTTTAATAATAAAATTAAATCAAATTTAATTTAACTTTCAATTTTTGGACAAGGTACACTGTTATGTGGAAATTCCCATATTGTGTCGATCTTGTGTTACTTGTTACTTATTTGATTTGGATGATTTTTTTTCTTGTCAATAAGTTTCGGCGATACTAACAGCTCCAGTAAAGCCCAACATGTTCAAAATTTAAAATTTTCAGAAAAGGGAATGGGGGAATGCAGCATGCAATATATGTACATATGTACATTTTTTCTATACCCAAAAAATAAACACACACACAGCGGCATTTTTTTGTTCACTATGCCCAAACAGAAGCGGAAAGAGCCTGAACAACACCATTGTCAAAACATGAAAAATTTACATATACGTAAATTTCATTAAACCAAATAGATGCTAAACAAAGTATACTTATATGAACATATGTCTGCTTGTATGTGAATATGCATGTATGTATGCATGCATGCCAGAAAGTCGCAGCAAACGTCGGGTCAAAAGCAAAAATAACACCTGAGTTGCAGTGCAAAGTGGGCTAAAAAGCGGTACGAAATGGGAGTTTATAGTCTTGATGCTGTCAGGGCTCCATACATACACAACAAGAGCGATTGACCCATCATCTGGTTCGGCGCTGAGCTGGACATGCTACCTAAGCAAGGTGAGGAGCTCTCGCAGCATTGAGCCATGGCTGCATAAAGCTGCAAGTGCTTTTTATACTGCTTTAATGATTACCGTTGTTGGTCTTAATTTGTATTTTTCTTTTATTGGATTGTTGTCTATTTATAAGACGGCAAGAGCAACAACAACCACAAAAAAACAACGCGGGACCACACACTAAACGTTCAGTAATAACAGTATGACACAGAACGCACGAAAAAAAATCGATCGAAAGCAAGATCGAAATCACCGCTGCGCAATGCGTTCCGTTCCGTGCACACGTTGCTTGTCGCTTGTCAAAATAGGAATGAGCAAAAGGCACGGTAGACCAGCAAACGGCACGCGCACGATCGACGACGTCGCAGTCCGCTGTCGGTAATCGCAATCGTTTCTCTAGGCACAGATTATGAACAGTGCTACCAGCTTAGATATTTTGCCGCAGAAAAACAAACCGCAAGCTATCTGAAAAAGATATTTTTATTCCAAATTCGTTCCTTTATTAATGTAACTGGCATTTGATACACTTTTAAACATGATTTTTCTAATACTATGCTGATGGAAATGATTTCGTTTTTTTTTTAAATCATGGTATCACCAGTCCTATAAATACCAACGGCATTTGGCATTAGGAAGAATAAATGCAAATTTTAACAGACAGTACATACATATGTGTGTATATGTAAGTAGATATAAAATATATTTTTTTGTATTTAACATATTTATACGTATATCAAGCTATAGCTCACACCACTGCTTACCAACGGCAATTAGTACACACACATGCATATGTACATGAAGGTGCAAATCCAAATGTGCTCCCACACTGTTAGGTACCCTAATAGTAGAGAAAAGGGCTCTAGTCAAGGCGGAAAATATTTTGTGTATGAGCACACAGCGGATAGAACGGGTTTCTTATTAAATTAGCACATCAATAGGTAGGTGCTGAGCTTGCCAACAAAACTATTTTTGACAAGAGAGAGAAAAGAGACTAGGTGAGCAGAACCGTAAAGTGAGAAGAAATTCAGCAAGGCATTGAAAATCCAGCTATTAAATCTCTTCTGAGTCTGGATTTTTCAGATTACCTTACATTAATGTAAATATACTTAAATCAGTAACATACGTTGGAGAAAAATCACATCTACAGAAAAATTCACGGGTCAACATATGTAAATAAATTAAGCGAGGGAGACTTGGTGACGAAATTAAACTATTCAGAATAGGCGGAGCCCTGGTCAGCAGTAGGTGCCGTGCCGATATGTTGCTTCGACTGGTCCCTGGCTTCTCTTTTCGAATCGATCAGAGCACGATCACGTGATCTCTGTTTAATTAGTATTTGTGCAGATTTCCTTGAAATGTTCAAACACACACACACTTACCTTTTGTGGATTTATAAATAAATGTCCAAGTCCACAGCAATGCGCTATCGCTCGGTCAAGCTCAGCGCCTCTACTCTAGCTGACACCAAAAAGCCAATATCATGAAAAACCATACCTGTTAGAACAATAACAACGAAAATAGCAATGTGATATGTAGGGACAGTCATTTCAATAGCGTACATATGGGCAATTCCGCTAAAAGGTCCCCAAGGCCAAATAGCATATATGTACTTTTGTCCCAATATTTTATTCTGAATTTATTAGGTAACTAATTTACACAATAAACACACAATTTCATTAATTTTGATGCGAAAACATATTCAAATAAGCAAAGCTTCACGTTTTCGGTATTTTTTGTTATTTTTATAGTCATGGTTTCTCGTACTATTATAACTCCTAAAAAAATATGATTCTTGATAAAAGTTTCTCCTCAAGGTCATATTGAACTTACAGCCAGAAAACAGTAAGTCTTTTTACATTGAAAACTTTGCAAATGAACACTACATATTTCATATACATTCACAAAGAATTAGTATACAGATAGTCATACCGCAGTTTTTAATTTTGTACCCCCACCCACGAAAACTACTTCTTTAACGAAACTTCTGTAACAAAATTTCTGTAACAAAGCTTCTGTAACAAAACTTCAAGTCATATTTTGGCGCACATCTTTAAAACCGTATGCTTGATTATTGCTATTTTTGGTGATTATAGGGCTACCCAATTACTATTCAGCAAGGATAATCTTATGTCTAAATTTTGATTTTTTCAGTATTTTTTAAAAATTTTTTTTTGTACGAAGGTAACATAAGGCCAGAATGAAACTGTCTATATGTGTAAAATTGATTTTGGGAAGTTTTCTTTAGATTTATATCATAAATATTTCTGAAGATAATTTTAATAAGTGTTATTTCTAAAACAATTCGGATCACTAAATGTTAGAGCTAACATGTGAACGATCTATTTGCAAGGGAAAGTCTTTGGAATTTGTTAGCGATAGTGTTAGCGATAGTTTTACTTTAAAGCGAATTTTATAATCTACATTTTTTAGTGGTTCCATAGTTGAAGGCTATAACTTAACTGTTAAACTAAAAATTTTTTAGTCATTGAATAATATTGATTATTACAAAACCAAATTGAAACGATTCGTAAAGTAAGTCGCGGCACACGTGTACACTATAATACCGGGTACTCAATAAGTAAACATACATAATGTACACATGTATGTATATATTACATTACGATTAAAATATAAGTATACAGGCAGGCTCCGGTTTTCACATTCACTTTGCGTTTTAATTTTCAGCAAAAAGTCATATTTTTCATATCAACGCGCTTTGGAATCCACTTTTATGAATTCGTTTACTCTTTGTACTGTTAAGCGCGAAATTAAATGCTGTTATACCCACGCGTTAGTGCCAGCTCATACAAAAAGGCCTCTGTTATGTTTAACAGAGACTTATCGATAGCCAAATCGGGCTGCCACAGCTGTTCGGAGCAATTCACTTTTTTGTTTTGCCCTGACCAATTTTGCAGATCCAATTTTTAGGTTGGCTTAAATAAAAATTGAGCACAAGCTCAATTGCCCTGGTAAGGGTGTCAAATTCATGTCAATGCTTCATTACGTCATCTATTTTTTTCCTTTTGCAATTAATATTTGTTTAGTTGTATAAAAAGACGTTTACTTTTCATTTCGGCGAGGAATTTGTTACCGTTTTCAAATCGTAAAAGTCATGCATTTCACGTGTGCGGGAGCGCCTAACTTTTCGTTTTGAAAAGTAAATCACATTTTTTTTTGGTGAAAGTGAAAACCGGAGCCTGCCTGACTTACTGAGTACGGGTATAAAATTAGAGTCGCGTCCAGAAGCGACTCACACATTCCTTCTCGTTTATTCGTTCTTTTTTGTTAATCTTTTTTTATCATCGTTCTTTTTTGTTAATCGTTCTTTTTTGATCATCGTTATTTTTTGTTCGTTCATTTTTGTTCATCGTTCTGTTTTGTTCGTTCTTTTTTGTTCGTTATTTTTCGTTTGTTCTTCTTTGTTCGGAAAGCATTATGTTTTTACATAATAATATGTAAAATCTATATATATAAAATAAAGTCGTGTTAGTTACACTATTTATAACTCAGGAACGGCTGTACAGAAATGGCTGAAAATTGGTGGATAGGTAGCTTAGAGCCAGGAGAACAGAAAAAACCCGTGGTATAACAAAAAAGAATCACACTTGGAATAACAAAACGAAAATGGCAGCTATGTAATGGACGTATGGATAAAAAATTTAATTTTTGTTAGAAATCAATATTAAAAAAGTGAAGTAAATTATAAAACGCGGTATAACAAAAACGCATAAGACTTGGAATAACAAAACGCATCTCAAACAGCTAAGTAATTTTGTCTATGAATGAATGGTTGAAAATTTGAGTTCTGAAATAAATTTTTAGGTGAATTGAAGTGAAGTGAAGTTTAATTAACAATGGCAAGACCGAATCTTTCCCGACAAAGCCGTAATGGAAGAAGGATACGAAACACTGCAAATGAAAAGAATGAACAGCGACGCTTTAGTAAGGCTCGACTTCGTGCTTCTCAATCATATTGCGTCGACATGTATGTCAAAATAGAAACGAAATGTTTAACTTTCATTAGGTCGAACAAAGCCAAACTACGTTCTGAGGAGTACATCTATTTTTTTTGTTAAGTTTTTTCAAAGCAGCTAATATTGGTCGAAATTGGAACGGGAACGTGAATATGATCACCAGGAATTAGATTTAGTAGTTCAAACGAATGTACCCCTGTTGAATTCCCAACAAAAGGACGTTTATGATATTTTAATGAAAGCAATCGATGATGAAAATGGTGGTTTATATTTCCTAGATGCCCCTGGTGGAACTGGTAAGACATTCCTCATGTCAGTAGTTTTAGCCACTGTTCGTGCGAGATCCAACATAGCGGTTGCAGTTGCTTCTTCTGGAATAGCAGCAACATTGATAGAAGGATGCCGTACGGCTCATTCAGCATTAAAATTAACGTTAAATCTTCAAACTATTAAAGAACCAACGTGTAATATTGCAAAACACTCAGCAATGGCCAAAGTTTTATCGGCATCGAAAATCATCATCTAGGACGAATGCACAATGGCGCATAAACGTGCATTAGAAACACTTAACCGAACTTTGAAAGATTTACGCAATGACTCGAGATATTTTTGAGGAGCAATGATTTTACTGTCTGGCGATTTCCGCCAAACACTGCCAGTGATTCCAAGATCTACGGCTGCCGACGAAATAAACGCTTGCCTCAAATCGTAGAATCTATGGCACTATGTGAAGAAACTGCAGCTGACAACAAACATGAGATTTCTGAAGATTTCTCGGAGCAATTTCTGACTATCGGTAATGGTCAAGTACCTGTCGATGAATCGAGCGGACTAATATCATTTCCAAATAATTTCCGTAATTTTGTCTCATCAAAAGACGAACTTATCAACAAAATATTTCCAAACATTATTTCTAACTACAACGAGAAGGAACGTGAGTCGCTTCTAGTCGCGACTCTACTTTTATATCCGTACTCAGTCAGTATATAAATTTATGAGCTTATGATTGAAATTAAAAAAAAAATTTTAATTTTACATTATTTTGCTACATTTTTTAACTACATCTACATCTAAAATGTAGATTATACATGTAGAACAGATTTCTACATCTACCATTTAGATTCTACATTTCCTCCGCTAGGGATTGCTCGCGCATTGCACAGGGAGGAGTGTGTGCGAGCGAGAAAGAGAATGAGTAGCGTCAGCAGCGCCTGAGGAGGTGGGAAGCAACTGAAAATTAATTTCTTAATTTTGGTCATAATAATGATCAGATCTGTACCAGATTCGCCGGTCTGATAGATATGGTCATTCTCTACGATGTTGCGCTTTTAGTTTTATCGTATCTTCAAAATTGTGGATGCCACAGATTTTCGTCTTTTGTGTGGTCAGAAGGGGGCGGGGCGAAATTTTGAAATACACTTGTAACAGTGTGATATCACATGAGCCTGGAAACAAAATTTCGTTGCTCTAGCTTTTATAGTCTCTGAGATCAAGGCGCTCATCGGGACGGACAGACAGACATGGCTCTATCGACTCGGCTATTGATGCTGATCAAGAATATATATACTTTATGGGGTCGGAAAATTTTCCTTCTCTGCGTTGCACACATCCACTTTTACCACAAATACAGTATACCCCTTAACTCTTTTTGAGTACGGGTATAAAAATAATGAATGGTTGAGTGAGCGAGCAATTTTAGCGGCTAAGAATAAATATGTAGATGACCTGAACTACATAATTCAAAATAATATCATTGGAACAATGCATTCATTCAAATCTATTGACTGCGTCACAAATGAAGATGAAGCCACCAACTATCCAATTGAATATTTAAACTCCTTGGATGTTCCTGGCTTGCAACCGCACAATTTACGCCTAAAGGTTGGCTCCGTAGTAATCATGCTTCGAAACATAAACCAACCAAAACTGTGCAACGGTATGAGTTTGGTGGTTAGAAAATTGATGAACAATGTAATTTACGCGACGATACTAAAAGGAAAATTCAAAGGTGAGGAAGTTCTCATTCTGAGGATCCCGATGACATTTGCCATGACCATCAAACAAATCACAAGGCCAATCCTTAAAAATTTGTGGTTTGAATCTAGCACATCCATGTTTTTCCCATGGTCAATTATATGTGTCATGTTCACGGGTCGGAAGTCCATCTGCGTTGTTTGTTTTTGCGCCTGATGATAAAACAAAAAATGTCGTGTATCACAAGGTACTTAAGTGAAGAGCAACCTATGTACTAAAATTAAGAATGTAGGGATTTATTTTTGTTGTAAATTTTCTAATAAAAAAAAATTAATAAATTCTAAAATCTGCCTTTAAGGCGGAACAGAGTTCGCCGGGTCAGCTAGTCTTATATAAAGATGTGTGTATTTTATAGCTTTTGAAATTATAATAGACAAAAAAAGTAAAATTGATTACTGATTTTCAGCACCGACGTCATCTACATACAAAATGGAAGAATATATAATTTAAACTAACAGACTAACGAAATTAGGTACCAAGTACAAATTAAAATACATTTTCGAAGTTAAACCGTCCATAAATTGTAGTACGTTATACACATACGCTTACAAATAGAAATCAGAGCTAAAAATTGAACTAAGAACAAACAAGAACGAACGAAAAAGAACGAACAAAAAATAACGATGATCAAAAAAGAACGAAGAAGAGTTTGAAGAATTTTTTAAGTCTGGTATTTTTTGTAAAGCTTTTTCAGAGGTAGCGCTTCTTTTTTCACATAACTCAAGTATCTTACGTCTGGTTGTGAATAATTTTTCTATTCTGGAAAGATAATTTAAACAGCAAGAAATAAAGCTGAACCACTTTGTGATTTCAGCGAATAAACGAATTTTAGCTCCAAAGTTTATCCATAGATTTAAATGAGCAATACCTTAAAGGACGCCAAAAAAATGAACCTATACATAGAAAAATAAAGAACATAGGATATTTTTTTTTTCGACTTTTCTTGAGTTTTTAAAGTCAAAATTTCGTAAAAAATACTGCACAAAAATGATCATTTTTGCATTTGAATGCTTTATATTTCCCAGACGGTAAGCTGAAATCACAGTGTTTCGGATTTACTTCTAGCCTTTTAAATTATCTTTCCAGAATAGAAAAGTTCTTCACAACCAGACGTAAGATACTTGAGTTATGTGAAAAAGAGGCGCTACCTCTGAAAAAATCTTTAAAAAATTCATCAGTTTTCAAAAATTCTTCAAAAAAAAGTTCTGCCATAGAAAAAAAAAATATATAATCAAACCATTTCTAAGCCACAAATCTTTAAGAAAAATATGGTTTTGTTCCTTGAGGAAAAATCGTGTCGGATAGTGTTATTGGTGAAGCAATATCTCCCAGGAAAGATACGAAAATGAGGTGAAATTTCATGACAAGACGCTGAGTTTCTGTCGTTGCTTCCAAAGGCTTTACAACAAAACATTAACTTTTGAATAGAACTAAATTTACCTGCTTTAAATAAAAATTTGGAAAATTATTGTAAAGTTTTTAGTTTTTGAACTTATTGGAAATCAGTGCTATCAGTGCATATAAAAAATAATTTTAAAAAGAAGCTTTAAAACGCACTAAGAAATCTAAGAATACTGGTTTATCTTGATAAGCCAGAAGAGCCAGCAGAAAAAAACATAATGAATAAAAAACCAAATATATCAGGGGTGCCACAGAAATCGCGAGTGAAATGGGGATCCGCGCAGGGTATTTCCGCTTAAAAATTTCCGCGGAGCCACAGAATTCCGCGCGAATTCATTTTTCATAGCATTTTCGCAAACCAAATTTGAACTAATGAAATAAAATAACTAATTTTTCAAAGCTGTACTTCTAAAATTCAAAAGAAAATGACATCGCATATCCTGCTCGTCAAACAAAAAAATTTACTCGGCAACTCTAGCAGTTATCTGTCTACTCTCCGTGCCTGGCAGCAATCAGCAGTTCAAAAAAAACAAATATCTAAATTTTACGGTTAACTTAATAAAAGCGAGACTGTTAGCCATCGAAGAGCTACGGAGGCAACATATTAGAATAGAAACCTTGCAGTGCAGGATTTTCAGATGCGCATCGAACTCGTTTTCACGATCAGACGATACGTATATGGTTTTTGTGATTAAACTGCTGCTAATTTGGTTCATTAAAATTAACAGTTTTTGTATAATGATCATTATGCTTCTCTTTGTGCTGTCATGGGTCTGCACTTAGCCGAACAGTGGTTTTTAACATAAATGCAATGGCAATAATGTGTAGAATTGGTTTGTGAGTTCTGTTTTGGCGTTTTAAAGAGATGCGACTTGGTAGAACTACAACTGACTGAAAATGTTTTCGCAATTTGCACAAAAAGTACGCGAACGTTTGAGGAAAAGCAAGTTTTACTGCAATAAGCTATTTTTTGTAATGCTTAATTAAAAAATAGAATGCTTTCAATATATTTAATATTAAATATCTTTCTCCGAATTCGGCTTAAAAAAGATGGCATTACTGTATTATCTTCGAAAGTCCGAATCGCCCTAGGTGGCCACCTCGGACGCCATCGGATTGAGGCAGAATCGTTTAGTGAAAATTCAGTCGTCGGATTGGATAGGGATATACTAAAACGCTTATTTTATTAACTTAACATGTAATATGTTAAATTATTTGGATGAGGGTTAATCACCAATTGAACAACCTTTATGAAAAAGTAAGATTCGAATCATTTTTAAATGTGTTTTATGGTTGTATATAATCTAATCTCTGGATAAATCGCAATTTTGAATCCGCTTAAAAATTGACGTGTGTCCTTGAGGAATGGAATCGATGTGAAATTCCAGCGGAAGTAATTTCTGTGACACCCCTGTATATATGGTGGTCCCGCCCTCTCTTTTCGATCTTATTCATATCCAATTCATCACTCACACACATGCAATCAGTGCTGCCAATTCCGCTTTTTTCCCGTAAAATCATGTTTTTTTTTAAGACCAACTGCGGGACAAATTTGTGAATTGCGGGAAGCGGGAGTACTGGATTTTTTAGGAATGCTTTTGGCTTTTTTCCGCCTTTTTTAATGTTGGCAAGTTTGTTTTAAGGTTTAAGCAAACTTTCATACCAAATGTGGATTAACATGTTTGAACATTTTCGAATGCCAAAATACCATAAGCAAAAGTGCCACGATGCTTGGCTAAAAAGCGAAGAATTCAAGGCTTGAACTCGCAAAGATGACACAGATAAGCATCACTTACTGCAGCTATTGCAAAATCACTATCATAAATACAATAAAAGGCTTCAAGCTAAAAAGTTTACCGGTGAGTAAAGTCGTGTGCGCTTAGAAAAATTGAATAAGCGCCATTTTGGAATAACTTAAAGTTGAAAATATCGCAGAAATTGAACGCCAATATATCAATGTTCATTTATTAAATATGGAAGACATTAGTAACACTTTGTGGTGTGAGGTATACTTTTATAAAGATTCTGTTGGATAGCGCAGATTTCTTGAACTCTAGCTGTTTTCCTCCAACTGTTATCTAATTATCTAATCTAATACTAATACTGTAAGAACGCTATATTAGTGAGCACAAAAAATTCGGTTTTTATTATTTTTTATTTTTATTTTTCAGCTTTTTTTGTGTCTTGTTCAAGACAGAAACGGCTTTTTTCCTGATGAAAAATTGGCAACACTGCATGCAATTACAGCGAGTTGTATTTGTTGTATTTGAAAAATAAGCTCCGAAAAGATAGCACTGTGCGGGACGGGACCACCTTGTAAAATTTCATCATGGATGAGACCACCTTATATAGTTGCATCATGCTCTCGATGTCTGTTCTCTTTTGCGCGTGTTTTTTTGTTGTGGTTTTTTTATGTGTTGTGTGTTCTAAAAAGCTCAATGCCGACTCATATAAAACAGGATAAATAAAAATAGAAAGAATTTTATTCGTGAGAAAGAAGAAGACTGAAAAAATTCGTGCGCTACACAACCTCTTTTGACGACGTTTGACAAACGACTGGCAAGAAAAGGGGCCTCAAAAGAGACAAGCTCTCGCGATGGGACTACCTTATATAGTTGTATCATGCTCTAACCCACCCTTTAGTACCGGTGCCGAACTAGCTACCATTCTCATGTCCCTAGTTCCGCTTCGTTTCCCCGACAATGTGTTTCAGCGGAGAATTTAACACATGCATGTCCCAGGCCGTAACCACCCCTGGTTCCCGATCGATTGCCCTTCGATTACCAGTAGTTAGTTTCACAGGAGCTAGTTCCCACCTAGTTACCAGTAGATCGTCAGCAATTAGTTCTAGATCGATTACCAGTAGCTGGTTGCTCCAAGCGCTGGGTACGGCCTAGTTACCAGTAGATCGTCAGCAACTAGTTCCCGATCGATTACCCTTCGATTACCTTTCGATTATCCGTAGCTTGTTGCACAATAAATAAAAATACCAAATCTTTTTATAAAATTTAGGTATAATAATAATATCATAGTATTTATTTCATATATATGTATATAATAAATCTTAAAGATACCTATAAATTAATTAAATAGAAGGATAAAAAAGAGAGAAAAAGCCCCGAAAACATTGTTCTATTAATATCCTGTTGTAGAGTTTCTGAAAGTATATATTTTTTTCGATTTATTTATTCGAGTATTCGTTCTATATTACAAATTCACATATTTATCCTTCGCTTTTTCAAGATCGTTTCCAATCTCTGAACATTTACACTTGAAATTATTCTCAGAAAAAAATGTATATTAGGTTATATATTAGGCTGTTGCTAATCATATTATTAAAAATATGTATTATATCGATACGTACCTTTTTATTACCGTTTATTTGCTGAAATTAAAGTATATTTCTCACTTTTTATTTGATTTTAAACAACGTTTTCACAAATTCTTCTATCAGGAACTAGAACTTGCACAGTAGTGAAAAGAACAACGCTGAAAGCAAACGCGCGGAGAACAAATGCATTTTGTTTGTGTAATTTTTTGTCTCTTGTATTCCACGAGCGCAAGTACAGATAAATCTGATCACTCAGCTTTATTTAACGTGGCGGTTCCACAGGAAGGGATTTCAACCACGGTGTTTGATGTGCTTTGTGCAATGCACATATCACGGGAAATCTGGTACAATGCGCCAATTAACGCCCCAGGATAAGAAGCAATAGCAAATACGTAGCGACTCATCCCAGTACCAATTCGAGAGTATACTAGTCGGGCATACTCTCCCCTTTGGTGAGGAGCGAAGTGTATCTATCACCTCTACCGATCTATGGGTCACGGCACCCGGTTGAGATCGCAACTCCACGTGGAGCCTAGTGGCTCTTCCCGCGTAACATTTGGGCTACCACAGCCCCCACGATGCTCCCACTAGGAGGCCTACCTCAATGAACAGCCTTGGACCGCTGAAAAACCCGTGGTACCGAACTTTAGGGCTCAGTGGACCCTCCCCTTTTAGCCCCGACTGGCTCGGATAGGGTACCCTTGAGGGGGACTCTCCAAGTCCGGGGCTCTCAGCCCGTCTGTCACCGTTGGGTCCAGCAGTTGTTGCCGTCTGGAGAACGCCTCGCCCGCGTATCCGTCCAGCAACTGCATCCTCTCCTGCGAGGCCACCACTTCGGAGACGATCCATTCGCCATCTGTGTGCTGCACTCCAAGTCCATCGAGGTTTCGCAAATCTGCATAGAGCGGGCAAATACATAGAACGTGTTGCCAATCCTCGCGCTCTGCTCCGCATAGACATGCATTGAGAAATGCATTGAGCGATCCATGGCCAGTCAGCAGGAATCCAGCACGCAGCATGAAGCCAAACCTTGGCTCGCTGTAGACGAAGCCTGCGTTCGGGATGAAGCGGTGCGTCACCCGACCTGGGGAGTCACCATCATCCCATCTGCGTTGCCACTCGCCCAACAGGCATTCGTCCAGTCGCGCCATCTTCTGCTTCCAGCTAGGATTTGTTAAATCTTCGCCGTATAGCCAATCGCTCTCCTCCAGCGGGTAGTCACGCTTGAGTTTGAATCTGATTGCCAGGCGTCTGGCGACCAGATCAAACGGGGGGGCTCCGGCAAGTACTTGCAGTGCCACGGTGGACACTGTTCGGCATACTGGTAGGCATCCAATCAGGATAGTCCTTTGGCACGCAAGCAGGTGACTACTGGCAACCACTTGCGTCGTCGTCACAACAGACCAAACCGAAGCACCAAATAGTGCACAAGGCACCATGAGTCCAGCATATATTGTCCGCTTTGCGCGGGGACTGAGACCCCAGTCGACCCGCAGTACGCGAGACAATGCCCCTACGACTCCAGTCAGCTTATCACGCAAGCCCATGATATGCGGGAGAAAACTCAACCGCTCACCGACTGTGATGTCAAGGTACCGATACTTGCACTTATATGGCAGGTTTGCTCCAGCAAACTGTACAAATGGCGGCCGTTGAAGTCTGCCCTTGAGCAGCATGATCGCCGTCTTGCTGGTTGAAACGGCAACGCCGACTTCAACTCCCCAAGCGCCTACGATGGACATAAGTTCCCCTCCTTTTCGCTCGAGCTCTGTACGGGCGTTACCCTCGATGAGGAGGATTAGGTAGTCAGCATACGCGCTGAGCGCTCCAAGTGGCTCCAAGCGCTGGAGCAGCACGTCCATCAAGATGTTCCATATGAATGGACCACTTATGGACCCCTGTGGGCAACCTCTTGTCACCGGAACAGTGGCTACTCCATGCCTGCTGACGATGCTCGCACTCCGGCCGGAGAAAAAGCTTCGCCACAAGCCTGCTTCACGGCAGCCCAGCTCTAGGAGACGACGCAGTGCAGAATCCCACTCGACGTTGTCGAAGGCTCCCTTGAAATCCACGAAGACTCCGAGCACGTATTTCGACCGGCTGGCCGAAACAGTGCTCACGACGTGTTTCCAAGCATCCTCCACACAGCGTCCTTGGCGAAATCCAAATTGCTATCTGCAGCCATCCGGTATGGTGTCCTTCAGACGATTCACCATGATTCCCGCAAGTACAGTAGGTTTTCGGTTATTTGTCGACTTCGAAAACAAAGGGAGTGTGGCTTCGTTTCTGTTTCGACTGGTCGCCGATCGCTTCCCGCATAATTAGTTGCAGAACTAGTATACTGTAGCCGACAAAGGCCAGGTCGCCGTTCGCTTCCCGCGTAACTAGTTGCAGAACTAGTTGCACGGTAATCGGCTCGGAGCTAGTTCAAGAGGGTCAATTGACCCCTTTGGTTCTACAGGGCGCGCACTAAACCAATATGTTCGTGTGTGTGTGCCTGTGTTCATGTTCCTGTTAAGTGAGCTCGAGAGTTCGAGCACAAACAAGGAAAAATGTGAAATTTTCAAAATATTGCGTAAATTTTCGCCACTCTAGTTATGTACATATATGCTCAACTCGTTTTTGAAACTAGAAAAATCAAAAATACTATACATATACGAAACCCGATGAAAGAAATTTATATTTTGTCGGTATGGAATTTGGCCTGCGACGTAAGAAACTAAATTAACCCGTATTCACTAAATTCACGCACCGATAGCAGAAAGCAAAGTAAAGAACGAGTAATGAAAACAAAAATAAAGAGCGCCTGCACAAGCTTTTTTTTGTGTTCGAGTGTCTCCTCTTTGCGGCCGTTTGTGTGTTACAGTCTTTGCATGTGTATGGTGTGGGGATGCGCATGTCAGACAAAACGAATAACTTAAAATGAAGCTCACCTTACCATCGTTTTTCTTTTGTTTCACATGAACGAAAAATCCTTCCAATGATTTGATCTGATCTTTATTTTATTTTCTGTATGCCAATTATGTATTTTGGATTGTATTCCACGCCGCTACTAATAATCGACCCTTCCAACATATCTTTCGCGTCTGTTAGAAAAAAGTTTCTCCCAACGTCGGTACCGAGCAAGACGGAAGTTAGAGCGAGGGCAGCGGCAGTGACGCAAGGTGAATTTTACTTATAGCACATGCAAATAACAACAAACAAAGAGTGCTATCTCTTTCCAGCGCTTGTCTCTCTAAGAGTCGAGGGAGTGAGTTGAAAAGTGCACCACCGCGGACGACGTCACCGTATTACTAAATTCATCTTGCTACAAGCAGCATATCTACTCTATATTTATCAATTAATTTTGTCTCACAAACATTCACTTTTGCACTTCATTTTAAGTTTACCCGACGCTAGCCTATGATGAAATTATGTAGGCTGGCCTCGTCGGCTGCGGAATTGTTCGGTTTTGGGACCCTTAAGCCGACTTTTTCTAATAGATATGGGGCTTTAAAATTCTTTAAATAATTATGGTTTTTTTCTATGGCAGAACTTTTTTTTAAGAATTTTTGAAGTCTGATATTTTTTTTAAATTCTTTTTCAGAGGTATCGCTTTCTTTTTTACACATAACTTAAGTATCTTATGTCTGGTTGTAAAGAGCTCAAATTCGTTGAATAAACCTAAAAAATTAAAAAAATTAACAAAAAATACCTTTTGGATGGTTGCGGGCCCAACTGCCGATTGGGAACAAAGCAAACGAAAAGGACTTGTATTTTTTGGTAGCTGATCGCATTCCGACAGTTGGGCCCGCAACCTTCAAAAAGGTATTTTTTGTTCTTTTTATGTTTTTTTAACAAATTTTAGCTCCAAAGTTTTCCTAGCTTCAAAACTTCTCCGAAACAAAGATTTGCCATAAAAAAAAAATTATCATCAAACCATTTCTAAGCCCCAAATCTTTAAGAAAAATTTGGTTTAGTTCCTTGAGGAAAAATCGTGTCGGATAGTGCTATCAGCAGAACCAGATGGCGACGAGGCGTCGCACAGTGGGGCCTCAGCCGCAAAGAGGTGGCAAAAGTCAATGCATTTTTTGAACGTTTTGGATAAATCCAATACACGAATTCGATAGAGTATTTTCCAGAGCTTTTAAAAATAAAGTTTAAAAAGAATCGGACTTTTAATTTAGGAGATATGAACAATCAAAGTTGAAAATTATTTCCGTGTGCAACAATTTATTCAACTTTTAGTGACATACTGCTTCTTTCAGGTAGAATAAAAATTGAACTGTGTTAGGTATCATTTTGTTTTTGGTATCATTTACTAGGTGTATTCAAATTTTGACGTTTTTCGTGCGAGGTAGCGATGTAGAAGCCAAAAAACCCAAAGGTGCACGTATGGACCTTTGATTTGAGTAAAGAAATATACAAAGATCCCGTATACAAAATATTTCGAAAAACGGCCAAAAATGGGCTGTCGCAGCTCAAATTTCAAATTTTGACGTTTTTCGTGCGAGGTAGCGATGTAGAAGCCACAAAACCCAAAAGTTCACGTATGGACCTTTGATTTAGATAAAGAAATATGCAAATATTTCGGGAATACAAAAATGTACTTTTTTTTAATTCAGGTCAAAGTTGAAAAACAAAAAAAATCAGGTACTAATGTACTAATGAAACTATATACACAGGTACACTCAATAATTTAAACATTTTTAAGTTTTCGCTAGCTAAATTATGTTGTTAGCTATTAATTCATTTGCAGGTAAGTCTTTTTAACTTCGACCTACCTTTTTCAAAAGTTTTTTAGCATTGCATATGCAGATTGGCCGTTATAATTGACCTGAATTTGACCAAGTTTTTTAACCTGCTTTTTATTTTGCCAAAGGGTGGTATATGCATATGTATATATATTGCAGTCATTTTTTGGATGATTCCTTAATTGAAGAGGACATTTTTGAATATGGCATTTCCCCATTGCATGCAAGAATAAGATGTATGGAGTTTATTTTAAAACTTGCATATACCATCCCGCGAACGGAAGAATCTTTTGACGATAGCATGCCAGCCAAAGAGAAACAAACTCACGAATTACTCACGAAATTATTCAAGACGAATTCTTTGCGAAACTTGGACTAAGAGTCGACTGCCCCAAATATGGATACGGGAACACAAACGATGGAAACTCATCCCGGAAACTCTTTAAGGAACACGAAATTACAGCAAAAATAACTGGAGTGGATGCCTTCAGCATTATCCAAAGATTGGCTGTAATTTTGAATATTTTAAACTGCAAGGACAAAATTAACACCCGCAAATTTGGCGAATATGCCTCGAAGACTGCAGAGTTGTTATTTGAAAAAGTATCCAGAAAAGAAGCTTACTCCAAGGCTTCATAAAATTTTGGCACACGGTCAAATTTTAATAGAACATCAGAGCTTTCCAATTGGAGAGATGTCAGAGGAGGCCCAGGAAACGAGAAACAAGGATTACAAGAAATTCAGGTACTTGAATACTTGTAAAATATCACGAACAAGGCAAAACCAGGATCTTTTCAACATGTTGGCAGCCTCTTCAGATCCATTTATTTCATCTATTAGACATGTGAAATCCAAAAAAGAATTAGAAAGTATTTATTCTTCAGAAATTTTAAGATTATTGGATATTCCTAACGATCCATCGGAAATAGATGCATGTTTTATAGTAAACCAAAAATAAGAACAATTAAACAAAAAATTTTTTTCCTTTTTTGTAAATTCTGTTTAAGCTAAAAATTAAATATAAAATATTTTATATAGTATAATAGGCCATTAAAAATTCTTTATCGATCCGAAAAACTTGGAATTTATCATTTTGCATAGGAAAATATGCACTGGTAACAAAGTTCAACTTTGGCTATTTATTGTAAAGCTTCTAGATATTGTAGCACCATGTACTTTTAAAGACAAAATTCTGAAAGTTTTTTTCTTTTAAACGCAGTTTATTTCATGAAGATATCTTGATTCGTTCGGAAGTTATTAATTTAGCAAGCTGAAATGGCCAAAGGCCCCACTGTGCGTCGCCGAACACCGTGAAGACAACATGTTTTTTCCTGTCTGGACGTTGATATGCAATGACTGCACCATCAAGTGGCCCATGCGACACCAAGCCGAAGCCTGTTACGCGCGGAACCCAGGCTAGAATCGCAGCCCCTCCTCCCGCCCAACCGACCGGGGGCGCTGCCGCATGACGCGCGACGCGTGTTACCGAACCGATCGCGAACATGCAGGAAAGATAGAGGTTAGACTAATGTTCGAGGAAAATTAGAGCTAAACACAACTCAAGAGCTAAACATGCAGAGATAGTTAAGAAATAGGACTAATTACGGGAAAGGTATGTTAATATTAGTGATTTAAGAAGAGGAAGGGAATTAGTGGTGGATACTATAAGGTAGAGAGAATTATAGTCCGAGCATAAGACCCTAAACGGTTCATGCAAGGAATAATTTGATCTACAAAGTGGAAGGAACAAAGGGGTAAAGTTTCTAGTGGATCTAACAGGAATCGTAAAGTTTATGCGACTCAACAAGTCAGGGCTATCTACGTCACCCTTGATCAGGTTGTGCATAAAAATCACACCAAGCATTTTTCTACGACTAACTAAGGTTGGAAGGTTTATTAAAAGCAGTCTACGAGGGTAAGATGGCAGTCTCACATCTGCATCCCAGTTGAGGCCACGCAGAGCAAAAAGTAAAAAGTTTTTCTGGACTGATTCTATACGGTCCTGGTGTACTTTGTACTGGGGGCACCATACACAAGAGCCGTACTCTAAAATCGGACGAACAAGCGAGGTATAGAGAGTCTTCGTTATGTAGGGATCGTCAAACTCCTTTGACCACCTTTTTATAAACCCAAGCACGCCCATGGCCTTATTTACCATGGTGGAAATGTGTTCAGAAAACTTTAACTTGGGGTCAAGTTTAACACCAAGATCATCAACCAATGTAATTCTCTCAAGAGAACCACCGCAAAGGGTGTAAGGAGCTAACATGGGGCTGGACCGATGAAATGTCATAACTTTGCATTTCGAGGCATTTAGGTGTAACATATTTGCACGACACCATGACTGAAAGTTATTGAGATCGGATTGCAAGCGAGAGTGAAATGAAATGTCCTTGTACTGGACACAGAGTTTAACATCATCCGCATACATGAGTACTCGAGAATTTGTTAATACTGAAGGCAGGTCATTAATAAAGAGTGTGAAAAGTAGGGGGCCTAGATGGCTGCCCTGTGGTACTCCAGAAGTAACCTTAACAGGTGAAGAGAAGGAGTTTTTGAAGAGGACTCTTTGAGACCTTGAACGAAGATAGCTAGAAATCCATCTCAAAAGATTAGGTGGAAACCCTAAAAGGTCAAGTTTTTGTGCTAGAAGGGAGTGGTTTACAGAGTCGAATGCTTTACTGAAATCAGTGTAGATAACATCCGTCTGAAAGTTACATTGGAAGCCTTTAATGATAAAAGAGGTAAACTCTAATAAATTTGTGGTTGTTGATCGTCGCTTTATAAATCCGTGCTGAGATGGAGATATAAGTGATTTGCAGAGATGTTGCAAATGCGGAGTTAAAATTTTTTCAAACATTTTAGGAATAGCGGATAACTTAGATATACCTCTATAATTATTAGCATCAGACTTGCTACCTTTCTTATGGAGAGGAATAATAAAAGATTCCTTCCAGATCGGGGGGAAGCATGAAGAATTAATGGATAGGGTGAATAGTTTAAGCAGGGGTCCACACAGAGTGTCGGCACAGTACCTGAGTACACAGCCGGGAACTCCGTCAGGACCTGGTGAAAACACCGGCTTAACTAGTCGAAGATCATGAAGCAGTGAACTTTCATTTAACAAGGGGCTGAAAATGCCATTCGACCTTGGTAAACTGTATGGATACGGCTGACCAGAGTAGCTGTCATGGGAATAGGTTGTTTGGAAAAATTGGGCGAAAAGATCGGCGATTGCCTGATCATTGTTTGCCGTCATGTTTAGAAATGATAGCGAGGATGGATGTGCGGACGTTCTACGCTTACTATTTACGAAGCTGTAAAACTGTTTAGGGTCCTGTGAAAAGCGTATCCTGCATCGAGATAGGTAATTTTTATAGCATTGAGCATTAAGAACGGAGAACTTTGACCGAGCTAATACATAGCGAGAGAGAGAAGTCGGAGAACCAACTTCTTGAAATTTTTTATATAGTCTTGATTTTAAGTTTTTTAGACTGGATAACTCTTTGGTAAACCAAGGAGGCTTCCCAGATCTAATCGGACAAGAAAGTGGGACACAAGAATCAAAAAGTGTATCGAGTACATTGTAAAATATGTTTGTGCCTTTCATAACGTCAGTGCACACGTACAGAGCGGACCAATCAAAATCCCTAATGAGGTTATTAAGCTTCGTAAACTCGGCTTTGCGAAAGCAACGGACACGTTCAGACAGCCTACCCGTTCGATTGTTTTGAAAACAATATTTTTTTTTAATTTATGAAAATTAATAAAAAAATAATAAATTATAATATCTATATAATTGTCATTCATATAATGCTGCATTAATTAGATTCTATTTGTCTTCATTATTTAAAAATTTAATTTGGTTTTTTGCTCTCATATTGCAATGTTTGCTTCGAGTTTTCTGGCAAACTACATCAAATTGATATAACTTTATAGCCTTTTTACACTGAGCGTATCATTGGATTTTTCCTTTAAATGGAATATGCGACAATGATGCCCATAAGAGCCCTGTGGATAGAAGAAGCCAATGATGCAGCGCATTTTAAAGCCTAGTGACGCAAGGTGAATTTTACTTATAGCACATGCAAATAACAACAAACAAAGAGTGCTATCTCTTTCCAGCGCTTGTCTCTCTAAGAGTCGAGAGAGTGAGTTGAAAAGTGCACCACCGCGGACGACGTCACCTTATTACTAAATTCATCTTGCTCCAAGCAGCATATCTACTCTATATTTATCAATTAATTTTGTCTCACAAACATTCACTTTTGCACTTCATTTTAAGTTTACCCGACGCTAGCCTATGATGAAATTATGTAGTTGGTCTCGTTGGATGCGGAATTGTTCGGTTTTGGGACCCTTAAGCCGACTTTTTCTAATAGATATGGGGCTTTAAAATTCTTTAAATAATTATGGTTTTTTTCTATGGCAGAACTTTTTTTTAAGAATTTTTGAAGTCTGATATTTTTTTTAAATTCTTTTTCAGAGGTATCGCTTTCTTTTTTACACATAACTTAAGTATCTTATGTCTGGTTGTAAAGAACTTTTATATTCTGTAAAGATAATTCAAACAGCTAATTTTTGAGCTAAAATTCGTTGAATAAACCTAAAAAATTAAAAAAATTAACAAAAAATACCTTTTGGATGGTTGCGGGTCCAACTGCCGATTGGGAACAAAGCAAACGAAAAGGACTTGTATTTTTTGGTAGCTGATCGCATTCCGACAGTTGGGCCCGCAACCTTCAAAAAGGTATTTTTTGTTCTTTTTTATGTTTTTTTAACAAATTTTAGCTCCAAAGTTTTCCTAGCTTCAAAACTTCTCCGAAACAAAGATTTGCCATAAAAAAAAAATTATCATCAAACCATTTCTAAGCCCCAAATCTTTAAGAAAAATTTGGTTTAGTTCCTTGAGGAAAAATCGTGTCGGATAGTGCTATCAGCAGAACCAGATGGCGACGAGCCGTCGCACAGTGGGGCCTCAGCTGCAAAGAGGTGGCAAAAGTCAATGCATTTTTTGAACGTTTTGGATAAATCCAATACACGAATTCGATAGAGTATTTTCCAGAGCTTTTAAAAATAAAGTTTAAAAAGAATCGGACTTTTAGTTTAGGAGATATGAACAATCAAAGTTGAAAATTATTTCCGTGTGCAACAATTTATTCAACTTTTAGTGACATGCTGCTTCTTTCAGGTAGAATAAAAATTGAACTATGTTAGGTATCATTTTGTTTTTGGTATCATTTACTAGGTGTATTCATTTTTATCAATATTCAATGAACAACTGCTTTGTTGCACAGACAGTTCTAGAGAAAAACGTACTTTCCAAGCCATCTAAATTTTTCTTTGTGTTTCAACTTTGACTTGAATTTTAAAAAAAGTATATTTTTTGCTTTTCCGAAATATTTTGTATACGGGATCTTTGTATATTTCTTTACTCAAATCAAAGGTCCATTTCCCCATTGCATGCAAGAATAAGATGTATGGAGTTTATTTAAAAACTTGCATATACCATCCCGCGAACGGAAGAATTTTTTGACGATAGCATGCCAGCCAAAGAGAAACATAAACACAGGAAAATGATTCAAGACGAATTCTTTGCGTAACTTGGACCTGCCCCAAATATGGATACGGGAACACAAACGATGGAAACTCATCCCGGAAACTCTTTAAGGAACACGAAATTACAGCAAAAATAACTGGAGTGGATGCCTTCAGCATTATCCAAAGATTGGCTGTAATTTTGAATATTTTAAACTGCAAGGACAAAATTAACACCCGTAAATTTGGCGAATATGCCTCGAAGACTGCAGAGTTGTTATTTGAAAAAGTATCCAGAAAAGAAGCTTACTCCAAGGCTTCATAAAATTTTGGCACACGGTCAAATTTTAATAGAACATCAGAGCTTTCCAATTGGAGAGATGTCAGAGGAGGCCCAGGAAACGAGAAACAAGGATTACAAGAAATTCAGGTACTTGAATACTTGTAAAATATCACGAACAAGGCAAAACCAGGATCTTTTCAACATGTTGGCAGCCTCTTCAGATCCATTTATTTCATCTATTAGACATGTGAAATCCAAAAAAGAATTAGAAAGTATTTATTCTTCAGAAATTTTAAGATTATTGGATATTCCTAACGATCCATCGGAAATAGATGCATGTTTTATAGTAAACCAAAAATAAGAACAATTAAAAAATTTTTTTTTCCTTTTTTGTAAATTCTGTTTAAGTTAAAAATTAAATATAAAAAATTTTTTTTATATAGTATAATAGGCCATTAAAAATTCTTTATCGATCCGAAAAACTTGGAATTTATCATTTTGCATAGGAAAATATGCACTGGTAACAAAGTTCAACTTTGGCTATTTATTGTAAAGCTTCTAGATATTGTAGCACCATGTACTTTTGAAGACAAAATTCGGAAAGTTTTTTCTTTTAAACGCAGTTTATTTCATAAAGATATCTTGATTCGTTCGGAAGTTATTAATTTAGCAAGCTGAAATGGCCAAAGGCCCCACTGTGCGTCGCCGAACACCGTGAACACCGTGAAGACAACATGTTTTAAAAACAATATTTTTTCAAATTCATGAAAATTAATAAAAAATAATAAATAATAATATCTATATAATTGTCATTCATATAATGCTGCATTAATTAGATTCTATTTGTCTTCATTATTTAAAAATTTAATTTGGTTTTTTGCTCTCATATTGCAATGTTTGCTTCGAGTTTTCTGGCAAACTACATCAAATTGATATAACTTTATAGCCTTTTTACACTGAGCGTATCATTGGATTTTCCGTTAAATGGAACATGCGACAATGATGCCCATAAGAGCCCTGTGGATAGAAGAAGACAATGATGCGGCGCATCTTAAAGCCTAGTACTCAGATCCAAAAACTGTTTGGTAGCGAACTCATGTCATATGATTCGCTAGCGGCCATGTGGTGTGACCAGAGGTGTGCACTGCATTCCGTACGGTTACACTGCTCAGACAGATGCTTGGTTTTGTTGAAAGTTAATGTAATGCACTTATTCGGCTGACGTCGCCCTTCCCCAGGCATATCCTGGGCTCCCCAATATTTGATTGGCAAGGTAGTTTGTCTAACTATCAGCAACAGCAGATGGCGACGCCGACCACCGTGAAGTACATATTTAAAAACCATATTTGATTTATATTCATGAAAATTAATAAAAATAATATATTATAATATCCATATAATTGTCCTTCATATATCGCTGCATTAATTAGATTCTATTTGTCTTCATTATTTCAATATTTCATTTGGTTTTTTGGAATAGTTGCCTCGAGTTTGCTAGCAACTTATATGCAATTTATATAACTTTACAGGGGGTAGAAAGATACCAGCAATTCCAGCAAATACTATCGGATACTTTTCTAGTATATACTAGAGCCCTGCATGAACGGGCAAATGAATCGATTCGCAGTGATTCGGGATTCACTTCGTCCGATCAAATTGAATCAGCGATTCGGCTTTCTCAGTGATTCGAGTCATTTGCCCAAAATGAACCGAACGGATCACGATTCATAATTTTGTACTGTGAGATCCGAGCAGTTCAGTTTTTTCTCTCTTTTACTCTCCATTTGATTTTCAGGTAGAGAGAACGAGAAAGCAATACACAAATTTGTCGGTTTTTTTGCCTTGCTTTCGGGGTGGAAATCTGTAGTTGTGTGTGTGCCTTTCTGTGCCTGTGTGTGTACGTCAACAGTGCGTGCTACGCATACTTACGTATAAGATCTTGCCTTTAAGCAGGGCTCGCACACACACACTGACATGTTTTTTTAGTGAGGCCTGCGGAAGAAACCGGTTTGTTGCTTTTACACTGCGACCGCAAGAGCCGAAGTCGCATTGCCGAAGCCACACCACACGAAGGGTCGCTGCCTTTCGGTACGTGTGCCGGCAGCGACGTGGCAGCGCCTGTTCCTTTGAGTAAGAAAACAACAATTTCGGTTACAAATACAGTCAAAAAATGCACAAGTATTTGGTTCTGTGCGTACGCTTTTTTTCGTAATACTGTACATGTGCACGCATACAAAGGAAGATTCTTCGTAGTATGTTTTGAATCAGTTTTTGAATCATGCGACGAATCTTGCTGATATTGATTCGCAGTACTCTGATCCGGTTTTTTAGTGATTCGGGTGATTCGAATCGGACTGAAGGGGTGATTCGTAATGATCGAACGCATTGAAGGGGCATGAGTATACTGTGATTTTTTGAATCATGTGGATTCGTGCAGGGCTCTAGTATATACCGACCATGTTTTTCTTGAACTGAGTACTGCCACTAACCATACAGTATATAGATGTGCCAGTTCATACAACGAATGTGTTACAGAAAAATTTGCAGGTCCAGGTCCCCCGCTCTCATTGCCTGTGCTCTCGGGGACCTGAGAGAGTAAGACTATGCTCTCAGGGTTGTGTGGCGCACGATTTTTTTTATGTCTTCTTCTTCCTGAAAAATAAAATTCTTTCTTTTACTATAAATATTTTTTTAAATTTTGTTGTATTTTCTTTAACATTTGTCAGAATTATGAATTAAATGTCAGTATTTGATTTTCATTATTTCGATTTATTATTTTTTATATTTATTTATTAGAGAAAAATGTTCTCGCCTGCCAGCGGGAGAAGTAAAACACTTGCTATCTCTTTCTAGCGCTTGTTTGTCTCTGAGTGGCGAGATATTAGGGTTGAAAATATTTATGGTCCATTTTGCAGCTATTTTCCTCTCCAGGTCAAAAGTTCTTTGGCTCGGGGACCGGGACCTGGGCAATTCGGCATGTATGTGTGTGTGTACACAGACACGACAAAATTTTGCCAATGTTTACGTTTCGAAAACTCGGTTTTGATTTTTTAGTTTCCTGGTTACGTGTTTGTGTGCCACGTATTCACAGATACTGTGCTTGTGTGTGGGCTCTACAATTTTCGGCCGCTTGAACTGAAATTAGTTTTTTGTCTTGTCCTAAGGGCTGATGTAGCGATCTGAGCTGACCTTCCGCAACATAAATGAGGAATGGGCAGAGTGGGCGTGGGAAATAAATAAAATATAAATATAAAAGCTGATATTTGTTTTATTTACTTGAAATTGCACATTTATTTACATATACATATCCCTATTTTATATTTGTTTTGGTTTTTACGATCCATATATGTATTTTTGTATATATTTGTAGGTATATGCATATATGTAAAAGGGTTACATTACATGTGTATAGAATTGGCTTATATATTTACATATTCTATATTATATATACCTTAATTATGTACATACATATGCATGCCAATATGTATATACATATGTACATAAAGTCATGTATGGGTGCTCCAATACATGGCACATGACTTTATGACTTTATACGCTTATGTCATCGAGCTGAATGACGTTGTCATCGATGTGTCGTCGCTTACACATCGATGACCCGTACTGCAGGGTATGTTTGTAGGTATATATTCATAGATCATATATATATTTATACGTAGGCATATACAATTATTTTAATTAAAATCACTAAAATCACCAATTTCCTGAATACATATATATATTCATAAAAACATCTTTAAATGTACATATATGGATCGTAAAAACCAAAACAAGTATAAAATAGGGATAAGTATATGTAAATAAATGTGCAATTTCAAGTAAATAAAACAAATATCAGCTTTTATATTTTTATTTTATTTATTTCCCACGCCCACTCTGCCCATTCCTCATTTATGTTGCGGAAGGTCAGCTCAGATCGCTACATCAGCTCTCAAGACAAGACAAGAAACTAATTTCAGTTCAAGCGGCCGAAAATTGTAGAGAACACACACAAGCACAGTATGTGTGAATACGTGGCACACACACACGTAACCAGGAAACTAAAAATCAAAACCAAGTTTTCGAAACATAAACATTGGCAAAATTTTGTCGTGTCTGTGTACACACTAGAGCCCTGCATGAACGGGCAAATGAATCGATTCGCAGTGATTCGGGATTCGCTTCGTCCGATCAAATTGAATCAGCGATTCGGCTTTCATGATGATTCATGATTCATAATTTTGTACTGTGAGATCCGAACAGTTCAGTTTTTTCTCTCTTTTACTCTCCATTTGATTTTCAGGTAGAGAGAACGAGAAAGCAATACACAAATTTGTCGGTTTTTTTGCCTTGCTTTCGGGGTGGAAATCTGTAGTTGTGTGTGTGCCTTTCTGTGCCTGTGTGTGTACGTCAACGCGTTGACGTACACAATACATACTGTACATGTGCACGCATACAAAGGAAGATTCTTCGTAGTATGTTTTGAATCAGTTTTTGAATCATGCGACGAATCTTGCTGATATTGATTCGCAGTACTCTGATCCGGTTTTTAAGTGATTCGGGTGATTCGAATCGGACTGAAGGGATGATTCGTAATGATCGAACGCATTGAAGGGGCATGAGTATACTGTGATTTTTTGAATCATATGGATTCGTGCAGGGCTCTAGTTCACACACATATGTACATGCCGAATTGCCCAGGTCCCGGTCCCCGAGCCAAAGACCTTTGGACCTGGAGAGGAAAATAGCTGCAAAACAGACCATAAATATTTTCAACCACAATATCTCGCCACTCAGAGACAAAAAGCGCTAAAAAGAGATAGCAAGTGTTTTACTTCTCCGCTGACAGGCGAGAACATTTTTTGCTAATAAATAAATATGAATAATAATAAATCGAAATAATGAAAAACAAATACTGACATTTAATTCGTAATTCAGAAAAATGTTTAAGAAAATAAAAAAATTTTAAAAAAATATTTAAAGTAATAGAAAGAATTTTATTTGTGAGGAAGAAGAAGACAGAAAATACAGAAAAAAATCGTGCGCTACACAACCTCTTTCGACGCCGTTTGACAAACGACTGGCAAAGAGGTATTGTTGCACCATGGCCGTGCTCTCTCTTACACTCTCAGGTCAGAGACATTTTCGTAGCCATATGCAAGCAATTTTTCAGCAAGCGACGAAAATCGCGCCATCTCTCTCGCACAAAATTTGGGAGCGTACGAGTCTTAAAATAGAATCCGCTTGCATGTGTGAGTACACACAAAACCAAAGAGTGCGTTTGTGTGCGAAGCAGACGATTTTCAAGCAAAAACATTTTTATGAGTTGAGAAACGAATAAGCATTTTTTTCACACGTGCACGCTGAATACCCTAATGACCCTAATCATGTATTAAATAGGTATTATGTATTTTTATATATGCATATCCGTTCATTATTATCGAATATACTATATTAAAATAAATTATCATATAAAGGTTATACAAAATAGGAGTTTTTTAATATTCGGGTGGTAAGCGTCTTGCAAAATTAACTTAGCATTTATAAAGTGAAGGGTATATTTCTTCAGCGCTGTAACATATGCACTATGGGAAATTTTACCAATTTTCTGGTCAAATTTTGTGAATTTGATTTTAAGGCGTGTTACGCCCTCTTGAATAAAATAAAAACAACATTTTTGTGTTTTTAGATTTTGAGCATAAAAAATTAAAATATGTTTTTTTATTAAGAAAAAGGCGTTGCCACGCCCATTTTTCCAAAATACCTTCCTCATGCTGTTATTAACTCATATCAAAAAACTAAACCAAAAAATATTGTTTCGTTTGGTAGTTATTAATTATTGCCACAAAAAGTGGTCAAAATTCCCATAGTGGTATGTATGCAGGCAGATCTACCCTGCAGTTCTGGCTGTCACCGCATGAAATTGTCATAGGAAAATTTGTTCAGGCTCGACGTCGACAAAGGCAGCGACGTCGACGTCAGCATGAAATTCTGTCCGGCTTCCACTGCTGCAGATCGAAACGGACGCGGAAGAAAGAGAAGCAGATATCCATATATTTCCCTCTCTCTCATATTTTTAGTTTCTATACCTACATTCGACCCTAACTCTTCTACTCTCGCTCATTTCGTCTCCTCAAAGGTATGAAAAGAGAAAAACCGATTAGTTGGTGCAAAATTTTGTTGCGAGCGCCTTTGATTTTTTGTAGTTGCGCGTCTATTTACATGTTTATTCCTTTCAAAAGTGGTTTTTCAGTGTTTTTAAAGTCAGGTAAGTGGATTACAGTGATTACAGTGCGCGTTGTTAGTTAAATTAAATTGTTACATGGGTTTCGCAAGAAAAAATATGTCTGCAATCTAGATTCTAGAACATTCTAGCCGCGTGGTCTCGTTAACCAAGTGCGTCGCTGCGCGTGTTTGTTTTTGCTCGAGAAAACCCATGTAACTGAAAATACAGCATTTTTAATTAAAAAAATATATATGTGCAATTTGACTTAATCATTTACAGATCCAAACATTTATGAAGTTGCTGGAGAAGGACTCATTGCCTCAAAAGTGTGCTGGACGAAAAAGTAGTCCAGGAGTACAACCTGGACGGGACTTGCGAAAAAAATGTTTAAAATGCCGAGCCGGACTATATTCGGTTCTCAAAGGTAAAATCCAATTTCATATGTGTATTGCTTTATACAAATCACAACATAACTCAGAAGTTAGTTCAATAAATATTACATTCCGTGGCTAAAAATTTGTTTTTTTATATCATTTCAGGAGCATTGGTGCTTATTAACCCGATCAAGGCCCTACACATAATTTAAAATAATTAAAGCAACAAACAATCTAGAAAACTAAGTTAAATAAATATATTTACTTTTATTTGAATGAAGTGTTTAAAGAAATTTTTGGTTGGGTTTCACATATGAAACTATCCGTGAAATTTCGTTTCGAGTCACCAGTGATTTCATATGGGGACATTTCGAAAGTGTCCCGAGTGAAATCACTGGTGGCTGTCCCGAGTGAAATCACTCATCGCTTGTACGTATAAGCCACCGGTGAAGTCACTGGAAAACTCAGTGACAATTTCATTTGAATTTTCATGAGTGAAAAATGCGGACACGTCCATACAAATTTCATCTGGAGTTTCACCAGTGAGTCCCTACAGGCTACGGACATGGAATGAGTGATTCCCCGAATGAATCACCAGTGAAAACTGCCTTCGAAAGTGTCCCGAGTGAAATCACTGGTGGCTGTCCCGAGTGAAATCACTCATCGCTTGTACGTATAAGCCACCGGTGAAGTCACTGGAAAACTCAGTGACAATTTCATTTGAATTTTCATGAGTGAAAAATGCGGACACGTCCATACAAATTTCATCTGGAGTTTCACCAGTGAGTCCCTACAGGCTACGGACATGGAATGAGTGATTCCCCGAATGAATCACCAGTGAAAACTGCCTTTTGGAACTGCAGGGTAGAGTGCTTGAGAATATGTGTGCACACATACAGTCTTGTTTGAGAGAGCGCGCTCTAGAGCCAGTTGCTCTCGGCTGGCTCTAGAGCGCTGGCTCTAGAGCGCTCTCTCAACTAAATTTCAAGAGAGCCTGGAGCCAACTCTAGAGCCAGCATGAAAAATTCGCTTGCAAAAATTTTGTATGGCGTTACATATCTTATAGTTTTATTGTCTTTGCTCAGGTCCTACTGAGAGCATAGTCTTCCTCTCTCAGGTCCTACTGAGAGCAGGCCCTGAGAGCATAGGACCTGGAGCTGCAAATTTTTCTGTAACACATTCGTTGTATGAACTGGCACATCTATATACTGTATGGTTAGTGGTTCCGTACAGAGCCTAGAAAACAGTTTTCGACCGAACAAATTCCTTATCGGTTTCATACGAATATCAACCCTGATTCTGTATGCGAGGTGTTTTTTCGGATCTGAGTACTAGGCTTATAACAGGCCACTTTAAACCCCATGTTCCATCAGAACATCCCCATCAACACGCTCTATTGTTTTTACACTCAATCGCACTTATTGTAAGCATTTTTAAGGGTCTACTTTTTCCGACGAGACCACCTTATATAATTGCATCATGCGCTAGCCGAAGTGTTCGCCCGGCTGCGGCGCATCGTATGTGTGCGTGTATGTTACGTATTTATTCAGTTCTCTTTTGACAGCATAGGGCTCTTTCGACGTCGGGAGACCGACGGTAATACACACAAATACGTATGTATGTACATACATATATGTATATATTTATGCATTTTTATTTCTTTCGAACACGTATTATTGGAGCTTTTCTTGTACTTACCTCTTTACAATGGGAACAACTGCGAGCAAGAATCAGCATGATAGTCGGGTAACTGCAAGGTGTTTTTCTGGTTTTTTTCTTTTATTTTTGGGGATGCGTTTTTCTCACAGATATATATACATATATGTATGCACACAAAAAGACGAGCGGCTAAGAACTCTGACAAAAAACGCAGCGCGCTTTGGTAACACACATACACTACACAAAAAAGAATAAGTACATTTGTGTATGTCGTGATATGCATGTATGTACGAATACGTTCACACAAATGTACGAATCGAGAAATCGTTTTCGATTACTTTATAAAAGTATATGTGCAATGTGCACTCTTAATTTATGTAGACACTGGAAATTAATACAATTGTCACCACAGACGGGCACACAATAGGCTGGGTGATGCAAAAACGAGTTTATGTAGAAGTGGAGCTACTCCGGACTTAAAAAAAAGATAAAGGCGATTTTATGGTCTTCCACTCTGCAGGCATCCATTCAATGGTCCTCTTTCTCTCTCGCACTATCAATTAAAAATCAAACGCAGAGCTGTATGCAGTGCAAGGCACGCATCGTACACAGTCAAGACAGCGGAACGTAAAAAAGAGTGGTTTTCGATGTAGTATTTTAGCTCGCGGCATAAGTTAAAGTTTTTGACGTTTATGCACAGTATGCAATGTAGCGACGAAATTGTATTTAGTATTTATAAATTAAAAACGTGTGGAGGGAGGGGGATTTGCTTTGAAGAACGACGTGTGTCAGTGCGACCGCGGAATTATCGATACAAAATATACCGATTGACATATTTTCAGTCCATAAGCCTAGTACTGAGACGCGCTAAATTTTCCGTCGACCGAAATCAGGGATGATATTCGTATGAAACCGATAAGAAATCATCCCTGTTTTTCGGTCGACCGAAAATTTCGCAGCAGGCGTTTCGCAGATCGGTACGCAGTTCCGGCTAAATGCTATTCGATACATACTAGAAAAGCAACCGATGGTATTTTCCCATCTCGATCGGAAATGTGAAATATTTCCATTTACGTCGTCCAAATGACACACATACACACACACACACACACTCTAAAAATGGAAAGCAGCTACACAAGTGAAATAATGAAGACAAATGTAATCTAATTAGGGCAGTAGAATGAATACAGATTATATGGATATTATTATTTATTAATTTTATAACCGGTACTCAATTTAATCAATCGAAAGGAAATAAAAACAATTTTGATTGCATTTCTGTCCTGCAGGATCGGATTTATACAATATTGCAGTGTGCATTATCGTCCTCCAGCTCCACAGCGCCCACAAATAAGACATTTCTGCTTGCTTTAATACAACAAATGAAATTTTAACGGATTTCTGTTTGTAAACAAACACAAAACAGTGTAACCGTAGAGCATGCAGTTTGCCCACTTTGGTCACACTAGGCACCGAGCGGAATATACAACACTTTCGGTCGACCGAAAATTTAGCGCGTCTCAGTACTAGGCTTTAAGCCTAGTACTCAGTTCCGAAAAAACACCTCGCGAACAGAATCAGGGTTGATATTCGTATGAAACCGATAAGAAATTTTTTGGTCGAAAACTGTTTTCTAGGCTCTGTACGGAAGGCAGTACTCAGTTCAAGAAAAAACAGGGTCGGTATATACTAGAAAAGTATCCGATAGTATTTGCTGGAATTGCTGGTATCTTTCTACCCCCCTGTAAAGTTATATAAATTGCATATAATTTGCTAGCAAGTTCGAAGCAACCACTGCAATATGAGAGCAAAAAACAAAATGAGATATTGAAATAATGAACACAAATAGAAACTAATTAATGCAGCACTATATGAAGGACAATTATATGGATATTATAATATATTATTTTTATTAATTTTCATGAATATAAATCAAATATGGTTTTCAACATGTTGTCCTCACGGTGGTCGGCACGGGCGGTGTCGCTATCTGCTGCTGCTGATAGTCAGACAAACTACCATGCTAATAAAATATTGGGGAGCCCAGTATATGCCTGGGGAAGAGCGACCCCAGCCGAAGAAGTGCATTTCATTAACTTTTAACAAAACCAAGCATCTGTCTGAGCAGTGTAACCGTACGGAATGCAGTGCACACCTCTGGTCACACCACATGGCCGCTAGCGAATTATATGACATGAGTTCGCTACCAAACAGTTTTTGGATCTGAGTACTATGCTTTAAGCCTAAATAAATATTTAAATTTAAATATATCGGACAAAATAATATGTTCAGAGCTAAGGTTCCTAGCTAGCTAGTAATACTAAAGCGTATATACATATCGAGAAATATATTTTCTGACCATGAAAAAAAAATTCATTTAGTTCGTTCACTGCAGTTCATAGTTCTTTTTTGTTCGTTCGTTCATGAACGATCCAACACTAAACAAAACCGATTGATTTGTGTTCCAAATTTTACGTAATTCAACTTGCGAAAATGTCGCTCCTACGCCGAGTCATGTGCAGGACTACATCCTTTCAGTTGTAAGTGTCGTACTTCGCACATATTATATATGTTAACCATTAAATTCGTTTTTGGATAATGCTATAGATTAAACGCCAAAAAAATAGCAACTTCCCGCTGCTCGTCGACCAAAGATACTGCTCCACTCGACATAAAAACGGCCTTGGCCCGTCCAGAGGAGTTAGAACAGCGTAACAAATTGAACGGAACGATTACCGTGCCCACTGCCGTAAATCTTAGTCCCATTTCCGGAGTGCCTGCGGAGCAGCTTAAGGACCGTCGTGTGCGCATTCACATACCACCTAAAAATGCAATGCAAAGTGGCACCGACAACCTTAACAACTGGCAGATTGAGTTCGACAATCGAGAGCGATGGGAAAACCCTCTAATGGGCTGGGCCTCTTCGTAAGTATAGCGATGCGATTATTAATGGCCTAGTACACATAAAACTTGCGTATATCACAGTGGCGACCCGTTGTCCAATTTAAATGTGCAGTTCGGAAGCAAAGACGAAGCCATCACCTATTGTGAACGCAACGGCTGGCGTTGGTATATCGACAGCGAAGAGAAGTCCAAGAAGGAGCGCGTCAAGAACTACGGGGTCAACTTTTCCTGGAACAAACGCACGCGTGTTTCTACCAAGTAGACTGGGCAGTTTGATCACTCGAACTATCAAAGTTAAAATGCACGAGCAAAAAAAAAACAGGCCTTGAGATTCTTAATGTCCCGACGAGCGTTTCAATGAATGAGTTGCAAAGTTGAGCTTGAAATGGAAATGTGCATCAACTCCAATAAAATTTAACAAATCCAAATGTAGCTTTACGAACTGAATGCTCTTCATTTAGTGGGGGCTTGCTTTTACGATGCCGGGCTTTTTTTATTGCTCATGGTGGGTCACGACTCTCAGATCGATGAACGCAGGGTAGTCCCCTATAGGCTGTATGATCTCTTACCGTTTTTTTCTGCTGACCACAACATGCACAGCTGCTCTTGAACGAAACTTCTACTATCCATAGATACTATTTTAGTCGATATAATCATTGATCGCAATCACCGACAGCTAACATCGAATTCCAGTAGTTAACAATACATGTACATACATATATTTACAATCCTTACATTTCTGTTGAATATGTGGGAATGTACTCAAGTACATCCATTTTTACATATGTATACGTTTTAGATTTAGCTGTTCCTTGTAAGCCATGAATATGTCAAGTGACATTAATAAATTTTAAAGTTAGCTCCAAAAGAGAACAGTGAACGCCATCAACAGGCAAGCGGCACCGACCCAGGGCGACTTTCGCTCACCAATGCGCGCAAGCTTCCAAAACGTGCCCAGCAGGCTACAATGAAAATATAGGTATTAGAACGGGTATGGGGGGAGGTTGGAATGAAGGCGGGTGTTTAATGGGTCCTACCCAGTCTTTTTCCGGTCGATGATGCTGGGGAACATAGACCGCAAATAAGCACAGGTGCAGATCAGAAGCAGGATGACGGAAAGCAAGCTGTGGAAATTGAACAGGGCACTCTGGGGAAGAGAAATATTTAAGGATTACTGTTTTTTACGCAGGACTACGGTTTCCAAACCATTGTTGCTTCAAAAATTGATTATGGGCTGTGCTGGATGCTATGATTGTTAATATTATAGACAATAAATAGTGACGTGCCACATACATGTTCTTATGAACCAGTTCTTGATCGATAAAAAAGAACCTGAGTCAAGAAAAAAGAGCAGAATATTTTCTTGGAGTTATGGTGTTAAAAAAAGAGATAGGCCTTACGTAAGATTATTCTGTTTTGTATTTTTTTGCCTAGTACTCAGATCCGAAAGAACAACTCGCGAACGAAATCAGGGTTGATATTCGTATCAAAAGATAAGAAATTTTTTCGGGCACAAATTGTTTTCTAGCTCTGAACGGCAGGCAGTACTCAGTTTAAAAATAAAAATGTCGGTAGATTGTCGTTGGTATGTTCCTAGTCCATCAAAAAAGATATCAATGTTCTATCTTCTGCTAGCAAACAGGAATGTTGAGCCTTGTACTCAGATCCAAAAACTGTTTGCTGGCAAACAAATGTCATATATTCTGCTAGCGGCCAGTAATGTGGCCAGAGGTGTGCACTGCATTCCGTACGTTTACACTGCTCAGACAGATGCTTGGTTTTGTTAAAAGTTAATGAAATGCATTCTTCGGCTGGGGTCGCTCTTCCAAAGGTCCAGAACCATACAGTATAAAGATGTGCCAGTTAATACAACGAAAGTGGCACAGCAGAATTTTCTGTCCCAGGTCCACAGGTTTTCGGCTGGAGACCTGGGCCATTCGGGTCGTGGACATGAGACGTTCGGCTCTTGGACCTGAGACGTTCGGGTCGAGAGCTGGGCCATTAGGCATGTATGTGTGTACACAGACACCACAAAATATTTGCCCGCGCCCCACTCTGACCATTCCTAATTTATGTTGCGGAAGGTCGGAAGCTCAGGTCGCTGGCTGCAAGACAACCCTCAAAATAGGAAAAACTCAGAAAACAAAAATTGTAGAACTCATGCACAGCATGCGAGAACACACACATTTACTTAACCTGGAAACTAAAAAATCAAAACCGGTTCCGAAACATAAACATTGGCAAATATTTTGTGGTGTCTGTGTACACACACACATGTCCACGAGTGGCCCAGGTCCCCGAGCCGTAGACCTGGGGACATTGGACGGCAAATTCTGCTGTGTCACTTTCGTTTTATGAACTGGAACATCTATATACTGTATGGTGGTTAGTGCCCAGGCACATCCTGGGCTCCCCAATATTTTATTCAGGCAGGCTCCGGTTTTCACATTCACTTTGCGTTTTAATTTTTAGTAAAAAGTCATATTTTTCATATCAACGCGCTCTGGAATCCACTTTTTTGAATTCGTTTACTCTTTGTACTGTTAAGCGCGAAATTTACTGCTGTTATACCCACGCGATAGCGCTAGCTCATACAAAAAGGCCTCTGCTATGTTTAACAAAGACTTATCGAAAGAAAAATCGGGCTGCCACAGCTGTTCGGAGCAATTATCTTTTTTGTTTTTGCCCTGACCAATTTTGCAATTTTAAACAAAGAATTTTTATAAAAAGGGCACAAGCTCAACTGCCCAGTTAATGGTGTGAAATTCATGTCAATGCATCAATAAGTCATCTATTTTCCTTTTGCAATTAAGATTTGTTTAGTTGTATAAAAAAACGTTTACTTTTCATTTCGGCGAGGAATTTGTTGCCGTTTTGAAAACGGAAAAGTCTTGCATTTCACGAGTGCGCGGGAGCGCCTAACTTTTCGTTTTGAAAAGTAAATCGCATTTTTTGGTGAAAGTGAAAACCGGAGCCTGCCTGATTGACAAGGTAATGTGTCTGACTATCAGCAGCACCAGATGGCGACGCCTCCCGTGCCGACCACCGTAAAGACAAAATGTTTTGAAAACAATATTTGTTTTATATTCATGAAAATAATTTAAAACGAGAAGGAACGTGTGAGTCGCTTCTGGACGCGACTCTACTTTTATACCCGTACTCAGTCAGTATATAAATTTGTGAGCTTATGATTAAAATAAAAAAATAAAAATTTTAATTTTACATTTTACATTTTTTTGCTACATTTGTTAACTACATCTACATGTAAAATGTATATAATACATCTAGAACAAATATTCTACATCTACCATTTAGATTCTACATCTCCTCCGCTAGGGGTTGCTCGCGCATTGCACAGGGCAGAGTGTGTGCGAGCGAGACAGAGAATGAATAGCGTCAGCATTGGCTGAGGAGGGGGAAGCAACTGAAAATTAATTTCTTCATTCTGGCTATAATAATGATCCGATCTGATTCAGATTCGGCAATCTGATAGATATAGTCATTCCTTACGATACTGCGTTTTTAGTTTTATCGTATCTTCAAAATTGTGGCTGCCACAAATTTTCGTCCTTTGTGAAGGCGGAGGGGGCGTGGCACAATTTGGAAAGAAACTTGATTCAGTGTGATATCACATGAGTCTGGAAACAAAATTTGGTTACTCTAGCTTTTATAGTCTCTGAGAACGAGGCGTCAAACAAGACGGACAGACGGACAGACGGACAGACAGACAGACAGACAGAGACTCGGCTATTGATACTGATCAAGAATATATATACTTTATGGGGTCGGAAAATTTTCCTTCTCTGCGTTACACACATCCACTTTTACCACAAATACAGTATAGTCCTTAACTCTTTTTGAGTACGGGTATAAAAAAATATATATTATAATATTCATATAATTGTCCTTCATTTAATGCTGCATTAATTATATTCTATTTGTCTTCACTATTTAAATATTTAATTTGGATTTTGGTTCTCATACTGCAATGTAATGTATTAACTATTATGTATGTATATCCGCTCAATTTAATCGAATATACTATAATAAAAGAAATTATCATAAATAGGCTATACAAAATTATAGTTTTTTAATATTGGGGTCTTCCACTTAACTTCCAATTAACTTAGCACTTATAAAGTGAAGGGTATATTTCGACAGCGCTGTAAGAAACGTATGCATGCTGGCAGATTTAGAATGCTTAGGAATATGTGTGCACATATACAGTCGTCGCGACGACTCGGCTCGGCTGCCGCAGCGGAAGAGAAACAACTTCGTGTACCTTTGTATGCTAGAGCGACTGGGCTCTAGAGCGACTGGGATCTAGAGCGACTGGCTCTAGAGCGCTCTCTCTTAACAAAATTTCAAGAGAGCCTGGAGCCAGCTGAAAAATTTGTGTACCGAAATTTCGTATGGCGTTACGCATCACATTGTTATATTGTCTTTGCCACTACTCTTAGCACTACTGAAGACGACATTTCCGCTGTGTCCCGAAATGACTTTTTCTAATAGATTTCAAGATTTTAAATTTTTTAAAGAATTATGGTTTTTTTTTTGACTTATTTTTTTTTAAGAATATTTTAAAATCTGGCGTTTTTTTCAGAGGTACTGCTTCTTTTTTTCACATTACTTAGGTATCTTATTTTTGGTTGAATGTTACGTTGCAGTTCTGAAAAGCTGACAAATGCAGCTATAAATTAGACCTAGACACGTTGTAGCTATAGCTTAACGTCTGGAAGATCAGTAAAATCATTTTGGTCCATAGCCTAATAGCCTATTCCCACAGGCGACCATCCATTTCGGGGATGGTCCGTAAGCCGTTACGAAAATTTCCCAGTTATACCACCATCCATCTGGGATGTTCCTAATTCGCACGTTTCCGTGCTGTATTTTTTCGATAATTGTCAAATGCAACCATAAATAATACACATTCACAACGAAAAATCGGAATTCACTACGAAAATGTAAACAATGACAGACAGGAAAATGGAAAAAAAAACAACAAATCATCTGATATGTCAAAATTGTCTCAGGCTCAAAAACTCAGAGGTGCGATAGTTTATGGACTATCCTCTGGAAAATCGTTTATGATGAGTGTTTTGAAAAACTCATGCAGGAAATTGCGCTGTTGGCTGACAGCCTTTCGACTATTCCGTACTCAGAAAAACAACACAAATTACAGTTGTGAGCTGCCGAGCTTTTCCGACCGCTTGAATATGGCCCACAAATGAGTTACAACGCGAAATCGTTAAACTTAAAACTTGGCTTTATTCTTCGACAAATTATGCAGCGACAAATTCGATACGTGTGTTCGTGGCGGGGGTTACTGAACATATATATATTATTTGGCAAGGGTCGTTGGACATATATGTATATTACTCCGCACTCAAGAGATCTCTGCCCGCTCAACGCTATGCACTTGGGCCTTGCTCGGACCGCAAAGCATAATGTATGATTAGTGAGCGAGCGTGCATTATATTAAAGAGCGAGCGTGCATTAGATTTAAGAGCGACAGCTAGCGCACAGAGCTTGTTGCCAGCGGCTGCTCCGAACATTCTCCACCCTGCGGAATATCAGGGATTTCCGCATCAGCATCAACGGGAAAGACGCAGAGTTTGGTAGCAGCTCGTCGAGTAGTACCAGTTGCCGTACGAAGAACGGCAACTCTAATTACGCCGTCAGCTCCAGGGATGACGTCGACGATTCGAGCTAGAGGCCACTTCAATGGAGGCAGCCCTTCGTCCTTGATGCACACAATGTCATTAACCTTGACGGACGGCTCCACGGAACGCCATTTCGAGCGCCTTTGCAGCAGAGTTAAGTACTCCTCGCTCCATCTTCTCCAGAACATCTGCTGAATGCGGGTGACGTGTTGCCAACGATCAAGTCGACTGTAGCTCAACAACGATAGGTCCGGCTCCGGAAACGATGCAAGGGGCCGACCAATGAGAAAGTGGCCCGGGGTGAGAACGCCAAGATCATCTGGACTTTCTGAAAGGGGAACAAGAGGACGAGAATTGATTATT
Organism: Drosophila subsilvestris; assembly: GCA_035043285.1. Lineage (NCBI taxonomy): Eukaryota > Metazoa > Arthropoda > Insecta > Diptera > Drosophilidae > Drosophila > Drosophila subsilvestris. The sequence goes on along the minus strand of JAWNNB010001592.1, from coordinate 585,629 downwards.
CCCTGGATTTGGCACAGCAAGGTCTGAAGCTCTTCGAAACCAAGGATGCCCGTTCCGACTGAAGTGTACAGGTGCCGCTTAGTCATTTTGACAGCAGCCTCCCAAAGTCCGCCAAAGTGCGGGATCGAGGTGGGATGAAGCGCCAATCGAAGCCACTGCTCAGGCAGTTCGCATGAACATCGTCAATGTGTTGCTGACTTAAGAACAGGCGTTTTAAATCCTCCAGCTCATTCCTTGCTCCAACGAAGTTGGTCGCATTGTCTGACCAAATTCATCTTGGAATGCCTCTTGTGGCCGTTAAACGTTTGAGGGCGGCCAAGAACGAAGCTTTCGTCAGATCCTTCATCAGCTCCAGCCATACTGCCTTGGTGGCGAAGCAAATGAACACAGAAATGTAACACTTCTGTGGGGCCTTGTTGCGTACATCGGTCTTGTAGTAGAAGGGTCCACAGTAGTCAATCCCGGTCACCGTGAAAGCCGGTGACTTTTCCACTCGATCCTTTGGCAAATCTGCCATTATGTGTTTCACGAGACGAGGCCGATATTTGCTGCAGACAATACATTTCCGTAATGCGGGAGAAACTGTTTTTATTCCACCTATCGGCCAATACTGCAACCGAATCAAGCCGAGCAGCGACTGCGGGCCTGCATGGTGATGCTTTCGGTGAAAATGCTCAACGACGGCAAATGTCAACGGATGATCCTTTGGCAAAATAATTGGATGGCGAGCATCATTATCAAGCGTTTAGTGATGGAGTCGTCCACCTATTCGAATTAATCCAACCGAGTCCAGAACAGGAGACAGCGACGCAGTGCTGCTTGAAGAATCGATTTTTCTTCCATTCGTCAAAGCCTTGTTGTCTGGAGACAACGAAGCTCTTTGAACAATGCGAAGGAGCATGTGGGTTCCCCCACGAATATCCTCAAGCGTAAGCTTGTGGTGACCTAATCCTTTTGACGAATTTAAAAACATAGCCAAAAATTCGTTGCATCGTGCCAAACGAGTTGATATACTTGAGTGTACGCGAAATGTCCACTCGAGCCGAGGTGAGCAGAGCCCTCTGACGAACTTCAGGAAGGTCTCTCTCTGGCAAACAAGATCCTAGGCCAACTATCTTCCTCCTTTTGTAGAAACGAGACGACTGCAACAGTTCCTGCGGTGAGGCTCCCTTGGAAATTATGTCAGCCGGATTCAACGCGGTCGGGACATAATGCCATTCCATTCCATGTGTCAGCTGCTGTATGGCAGCGACCCTGTTGGCAACGAACACGTTGAATTTCGAAGATTCTTCCTTCAGCCACGACAGCAGCACAGAGGAGTCTGACCAACAATAGACTTTGCAATTAAGTGCTTCTATCTTCAAGACCTCGCTAACCAAGTGCGCAAGAAGCGCGGCACCACAGAGCTCTAACTTGTGAATGCCGATCGCGTTTAGAGGTGCAAGCCGAGATTTCGAACAAAGTAGATGCGTCAGAACTCCAAGTGAGGTAACAGTTCGCGTATAAATACACGCTCCAAACGCAGCGAAATGCATCAAAAAAGGCGTGCACCTTGAACATGGCTCCAACTTGAAGAACGTAGCGAGGTAACTCAACGCGGTCAACATCGACAACATCCTGGTAGAATTGGGTCCACTCACTCTCCAACGCCTGCGGCAAGCTCTCGTCCCAGTCCAACTTGCTTCTCCACATCTTCTGAAGAATTATCTTCGCCCTTGTCAACGTTGGTCCGATTAAACCGAGGGGGTCGTAACACCGTGCGATCACTGATAGCACAATTCGCTTTGTGTGTCGGCCGAGACTGATGTTGGGTGCAAAAGTGAATAAAAACTTGTCCCTGCGTGGATCCCATACGAGCCCAAGAGTCTTTGTAATGTCGCTCCCGTCGTCAAACTTTATAAGGGTTTCCTTGTCGGCCTCTGGAACATCCTGAAGCACCTCTCCAGAGCTCAAGCACCACTTTCGCAATCGAAAATTACCACGACCAAGGAGTTGTGTGGTCTGATGCATGACATTTCGCACTTCTTCAACAGAATCGCCTCCTGATATCATGTCATCAACATAGAAGTCCCGCAAAACGACTTTCGAGCCCAATGGATACGACAAAGACTGATCCATGGCGAGTTGTTGCATCGCGCGAATGGCCAAAAATGAAGCAGGCTTGGTGCCAAACGTGACCGTGTCCACTTAAAGACTTGGATATCATCTTTGGGTGAGTCACGCCACAAGACACACTGTAACAGTGAATCTGGCTCTGTCACGCGCACACATCGGTACATCTTACAAATGTCTCCGTTAATTCCAATAGGAAATGTGCGAAACCGCACTAGAGTGGTGAAGAGCTTCGCCTGAATCCAGGGGATTCAACGAGAATCCAGAATCGCCTAACAGACCTACATCACACTTCATCGGCAGATGAACGGAGTATGGGCAACCTACTGTAGTGCTGCTTGAAGTGCTCTTCACAATGAAGCTCTTCTGCGGACATCCGTGAGATTGGCTCGTAGACATGTTCTACTTCCCAGAACTGACGAACCAACTCATCTAACTGGAGAACAGGGGTAGGCGCAGGCGTTGATCTTTGCGATGCAACGAATGATGACGACTGGGGCAGTCGATTGAAGCCTCCCGAGAACACCCATCCAACGAGTGTTTTTTGAAGCAATGGCAACCCCGAAGCTAAATGGATTTGGACAACACACAGCAATTCAAAAAAAAAATCTGCTCTGATGAGCAAATCAATTCGCTGTGGTACGAAAAACGATGGACCAGCAAGCTGTATATTCGATGGTACGCTCCAAGATTCTATGTTAAAGACCTGGTTAGGCTGCTGGTCTGTTATCCGCGGAGCTACAACGGCCCTCATGGTTGTTGCGTACTCCGAGATGCGAGATTTCAGGACGAGATCGACTGAATATCCTTCTGTTGAAAAACTGACGTCTCCAATGAGACTGCAGCCAATGATTTAATTTTGCGAAGTTTTAGCTTCTCCACAAACCGATAAGTGACGAAATGCACTTGGGACCCAGAATCTAAGAGAGCCCGACATGGTACAAACGTGCCAGGCAGATCCTTGATGAGCACAACAGCTGATGCTAGAAGCACCACATCAGACGAGATACGAGAGGACTTGGGCGCGCTGGGCGAAACTGCAACCATCGAACTAGGTTGGGCAATGCTGGGGATAACAACGGCAGATTGATCCATAGACCGCGTAGATACGGGCGATAGCATATAATGAAGCATAGAATGGTGCTTTGATTGGCAGCTTCGGCAGGGACCTGATCGTCAATCTCGCATCTGATGGCCTTTATGCAAGCAGTTGATGCACAGTGCCAGTCGCTTGGCCTCCTTATGCCGCGCTCTCGGAGACATCTTCTCAAAGCGCTTGCATTGCGAAATCAAATGGTCTTGGGCACGGCATAGCTCACAAAAACATATGCCCGCCGATGCGACGAATGACTTTTTAGGGTACGTACTCACGGTCTTTGCTGTCTTGCTGACCTGACCAGAATTTCCATGCAGGGCGTAATCAACGTTTTCCAGGGTACGACATCTTTTGTCCAGAAAGGCAGACAATTTGTCCCACGAGGGAAGCTCTTGATTCGAGGAGCCTTCTTCCCATTTGGATTGAGTCGCCCTGTCCAATTTCTGAACGACTGCGTGAACGATTACGCAATCGGCGAGCTCCTCCTTTGTTGCCAGCGCTTCCAGCGCGCGAAGATGTGCGGTGACGGAGTCCGTAAACGCCCTCAGCCTGCCAACCGATGAGTCCGCGCGCTGCCCAAATACCTCTCTGATGTGTGCCTGTAGGATGAGACGTTTATTACAAAATCGTTTTTTAAGGATATCTAAGGCAGTCGTATAGTTGGCCTGGTTTATCTCCAAGGAACTAATGGTGTCCAACGCCGCGCCGCTTAATCTTAAAACTTAATCGCAAATGCTGTAACTTCTCGATACAGGTCAGTTCAGCTTCACTATCAATCACAGCCGTGAACATTGAATATAAACTTGCCCAATCGCTCCGCTGAACTTGGGCAGCTGCAGCTGCGGCAAGCGCGATCGATTGGCCACATACGTTATAGATTGCGTTTCGTTAGGATTCATCCGAAAAGTGGAACAATGCGTAGGCCTTGAGTGCTTGCCTACCTCACGCTGCGGAAGGGTTTTCATTTTAAGCAAGGCAACTCGCTAGTAATAGCTTGAAAATCCTGCTCCTCCAATCGGTCATGCGCGACATATAAATTCGACTCCAATTTGTCCAACAGATTTAGAAAGCCTTTTAGATCATACTCGTCCAAGCTGCGCAATTTTTCAACGTCCAATTGGGAGCACAGGGCCTGAAGTCGGTCGAAGATGGCCCTTGTCTTGAGGGTCAAGAATGCAATCCGGCTAGTAGCTGGATCAGCACTAGCCACCACTTCACCAACTGGAGCGCCACTTGACGGAGTGCCATCCGAGGCAGACGCGATGTTTATATTGTCATCCCTTATTTTGTTTAATTTTAGTTTATTTATTTGATTGTCTAGTTCACGATAAGCTCTCCACGAAACAGAGTTTTTGAGCCGTCTGCGCAGCTCTAACGGCGGTCAAAGGCAACGAATGCAGGTAGAAAGCTGGAACTACGAAAGCAACGGCAAACGCCCGTACGTATGTATGTTACGTTTGTATGCACTGCAACAGCACCGAGGGCGAAAGCGAAGGCCGAAAATGCACCGGAATCAAACAGTGCACATACGATTGTGCTGTATATAGTATGTACTCAAGCGGTTCCGATTCCGTTATTGCTGCTGGTAGCACACAATAATGTTTGTACAATATATCAAACTGCTGACTTGCCGAGTATGTTTATGTTTTCCACGACACCACGATATACACGAAATCTCGGTAGAACCTCCAAATGTTGTGAGCTGCCGGGCTTTTCCGACCGCTTGAATATGGCCCACAAATGAGTTAGAACGCGAAATCGTTAAACTTAAAACTTGGCTTTATTCTTCGACAAATTATGCAGCGACAAATTCGATACGTGTGTTCGTGGCGGGGGTTACTGAACATATATATATTATTTGGCAAGGGTCGTTGGACATATATGTATATTACTCCGCACTCAAGAGATCTCTGCCCGCTCAACGCTATGCACTTGGGCCTTGCTCGGACCGCAAAGCATAATGTATGATTAGTGAGCGAGCGTGCATTATATTTAAGAGCGAGCGTGCATTCGATTTAAGAGCGACAGCTAGCGCACAGAGCTTGTTGCCAGCGGCTGCTCCGAACATACACAATGCTATGGCGATATACAATTTTCATTAAAAATCGCATCGTTTTTTTCAGCTACATCTTTCTCCCAAATTGTCCGGAACCGAAAGACATGGCATATATATTTGTATATAAAACATTGAATGGATTTAGTGGAAGCAGTCACAAATGACCACGCTTCAGTGTTTTAAAAAAAAAAAATTTCGCTTATATTATATCTTCTCCTCGTGAAAGTTGTCCTCATCATCATCATCATCCATGTCCAGCAACATCATTTTTGGCTGAACCACATGCACAACCATTGCAATATTATTAATATTCATTTTAATTAAAGACGTAAATAAATTTCCGCACGCAATTATGAGCATCAGCTGTTTCTCATGGATGGTGGATGGTGCCAGTGGGAATCGAAGTTTCACATTTGTCGAAAATTCCCACCGTTCCTCATAGATGTGCTGTGTGGGAAAAGGCTATAAATAAAAAGTTAAATTTTGTCGAGTAGTGTAATCAGTCCAGAAAAACTTTTTCCTCTGCGTGGCCTACTTTTTGGAGCCGCATAAACTTCACGATTCCCATTAGATCCGCTAGAAACTTTGTATATCAAATAAATTCTTGCATGAACCGTTTAATGTATTATGCTCGGAATTTGATTGAGATCAACGAGCCGAAGACCGTGGTAGCTCTCGCAGCAAACTCGACAGTTATAGCCTTTTCACACTGACGACCATCCACCATCCCCCATCCATTTCTGGGATGGGCCGTAAGGTTTTGCCGTTCCAAAAATTTCCCAGTTGTTCCGCCATCCATCTGGGATGTTCCTAATTCGCACGTTTCCATGCGGTATTTTTTCGATAATTGTCAAATGCAACCATAAATATTTGACATTCACAACGAAAAATCGGAATTCACTACGAAAATGTAAACAATGACAGACAGGAAAATGGAAAAAAACAACAAAACATCTGATGTCAAAATATTCTCAGGCACAAAAACTCAGATGTGAGATAGTTTGTGGACTATCCTCTGGGAATTTGTTTATGAGGAGTGTTTTGCAAAACTCATGCAGGAAATTGCACACGCTGTTGGCTAACAGCCCTCCGTCTATTCTTTACTCATAAAACAGCCCAAAGTATACAATGCTATGGCGATATAAAATTTTCATTAAACAGAAACTTTGTTTTCGGCTACATCTTTCTCCCAAAATGTCCCGAACCGCTTCTAAAAAGCCCTATCATATATATTTGTATTTAAAACATTGATTGGATTTTGTAGAAGCAGTCACAAATGACCACGCTTCAGTTTTTTCAAAACAAATATCCATTCTAATATCTCCTCCTCGTCCACATCCTCATCATCCATGTGCAGCAACATGATTAGTTTGGTCAAGAATATGTTTTGCTGTTGAATCACATTTACAACCATTGCAATATTATTAATATTCATTTTAATTAAAGACGTAAACAAATTTCCGCACGCAATTATGAGCATCAGCTGTTTCTCATGGATGGGGGATGGTGGATGGTCGCAGTGTGAATCGGAGTTTCACATATTTCAAAAATTCCCACCGTTCCTCCGGGATGGGCTCAGTGTGCAGAGGGTATTACCATATCCTTATATAACCTATTCACTGAAGGTAGTACTAGGGCCTTAGCATCAAGTGTAGTGCAATAAGATCATCATAAAATAAAACCAATATCGATATATATATAAATATCTATCGATATTTTTACTGATATATTTTTTACACCTGGATGGAAGTAGGGTTGTCAAATATTTGAAAAATATAATATTAGTGATATATTGTTTTTTAAAAAAATATCAAAACGATATGAGATATATCACCAAAAAAATATCGATATATTCGATATTTTTGATATTTTTTGTTTTTTAACATAACAGCAATCCTGAAATTGAATTCCCATACAGAAAAGACAACAATTTTTCATATCCCATATCTTATTTATATTTCTTCGTTTTCATATACATAGGTATTAAATTCTAATAAACTAAAACATATTCAAGGAAGCATCCAAGGAGCTGGTCTACATACAGATACATATAACTCAATAAAAAAAACTAAGCTTTCGCGCGAAATCTTCGACCGGGGCACATACACCTAGACTCAAACACACACACAACGATACATATGTGTAAGTGTTTGTGGTTATTTTGGTTAAAAACACAGGCTTGTTAAAAGTATGAAAACCTGCTACATCACATTTCTCTCACGCTCGGACGTAATGCTTTTCTACACTACAGTTTGTAGAGGAGTACGACTATAACAAAATGGCACAAAATTTTAGCAAAAGTGTGTTCGCAGATCACAGCAGACCGCCTGCACATTTATTTCACCACGCGAAACTTTGTATTTGTTTTTGAAAATGTAGGTGGACCAGTGGACCAAAACTTCGTAAACGATATCGCAAACGGAAGTTATGCGGAACTTAAACGGGTAAAACTATCGAATTTGGGTCCGAAAACGATACGAAAATGAATCACTAGTCGCTCAGTTTGTGGCAGAGAAAGTTTCGTTTTCGGTAGCTGGCAGAGGTATCGTTTGCGGATCTTTTATGATATCTTTTGCGGACCTTTTATGATATCTTTTGCGGACCTTTTATGATATCTTTTGCGGACCTTTTATGATATCTTTTGCGGACCAGTTCTAATATCAATAACGAGTCAAAAATAATATTATTTGTAATTTACTTTTAATATTAATAGTAAATTACAAATAATATTATTTTTGACTCGTTATTGATATTAGAACTGGTCCGCAAAAGATATCATAAAAGGTCCGCAAAAGATACCATCTGCGATAGCTTAAAGCGTTTCATTCCATTTTGTTCCAGTAATAAAAATATTTTTGTTTTTTTTCATTTTTGTGTGTTTATTTGTAGACATTTTAAATAAGTGATATGATATATATTGAAAAAAAAATTAAAAGTAAATGGGCATATTTCAATATGAAAAAACTTAAAACCTAAACAAACTAAAACTAAAAATAAATGAACATTTTTCAATATGAAAAAACTTAATAACTAAACAAACTAAAAATAAATGAACATATTTCAAGATGAAAAACTTAATACCTAAAAAAACACTTAAATCTAAATTTTAATTATTTTTTGGGCCTTGGACACTCGGTCCTGCGCGTATTGAAAGAATTTTTGTGTTACCCTGTCAAAATCGGCATCTTCAAGTGAGAATCTTTGTTTAAATCCCACTGTAAGAAACAAATTAGATGTTAGGAAATTGAAATATAAATATACTTTTTTAAATAAAACTTACTACGGATTGCTAGGGTCACACGCAAGCCCCAGATGCACTTTTTAGCTTCGGTCCCGCGCCAAGAGCACTGACGTGTGCACATACATTTGTGTGTAGATTGTTTTATTTGTATTGTTGTTAGTAAACAGCATTAAACTAGACAAGATATTAGAATTTACTTACCGATTTGATATTTTTTCACAATTTTTCACTTTCACACGTCTGTCTGCGGCAGGTTTCCAATCACAAAAGAACGAACAAACGAAAAAAGGGATGAAACCAAACACGCGACGCGTGCCGAAACATACAACTTCGGCGGTTGTCGTGCTCGACGATGACGTCATCCGGTATTTCATGCGCATCGTACTCGTTTTTAAGTCCGTTTGCGATCCTCCGACCGTACCTACCTATTTTTCCGTTACATTTTTGTTGCTATCCACACTCAATGTCCGCAAGCGGACTCAAAAAAGAGCATTGAGCGGACACATTTTCGAGCGACGGATAAACTATCACAAAATTATCGCAAGCGGACTCAAAAAAGAGCATTGAGCGGACACATCCTCGAGCGACGGCTAAGCTATCACAAAATTATCGCAAGCGGACTCAAAAATGAGCATTGAGCGGACACATCCTCGAGCGACGGCTAAGCTATCACAAAATTATCGCAAGCGGACTCAAAAATGAGCATTGAGCGGACACATCCTCGAGCGACGGCTAAGCTATCACAAAATTATCGCAAGCGGACTCAAAAATGAGTGGAAACTGGGCATGAAAAGGGAAATATATGCCGCTCGTTTTTTGTCCGCTCAATGCTCTTTTTTGAGTCCGCTTGCGGACATTGAGCGAGGCTTCAGTAATCGCTCACGGATTTTTATCATTTCTAAGTCCGTTTACGAACATTTTGCGATAGTTCCGTTTTACTATCGTCTTGTGGTCCACTGGGTAGCGTTGTATTTCTGTGTGTGTGTGTTTTAGGTGTATGTGCTCCAAAATTCAGATTTCAGATTTAGTTTGCGAACTTTCCAGTTTTTTCAGTAAAATCTGAAAAATAATTCCCTGCAGAAGACATGTCGAACATATCAAAATATATCGAAATATATCAAAAATAAAAATATATATTGATATTTTGCCAAAAAAAATATCCCGATATAAATATATTTTTTTTTGTGAAAATATCGATATATTGATATTTTGATATATTTTTGACAACCCTAGATGGAAGCTGTGGGCTCCTTCTACTCTTGCAAAATTGACAGTGACCAAGGACAAATAGTTAAAGTTGTAAACTGATTGAGATTTTTCGTATTAAAAATTATACACTTAAGCTGACATGGGTGTTCCGAAGTTTTTCCGATATATCAGCGAAAGGTATCCGTGCCTGAGCGAATTGGCGCGGGAGCACAGCGTACGTTGTGTGTCAATGTTATCTCCCACAACCACGTCATCAGCTGTTTCCTATCCTTTTCATGCTTACAGATTCCTGAATTTGACAACCTTTACCTGGACATGAATGGCATCGTCCATAACTGCTCTCATCCGGATGACAACAACATACACTTTCACATGGAGGAGCAGCAGATATTTCAGGAGATATTCAACTATGTGGATAAGCTATTCTACCTGATTAAACCTCAGAAACTCTTCTTCCTGGCTGTGGATGGAGTTGCCCCGCGGGCGAAAATGAATCAGCAAAGAAGTCGTCGCTTCCGCTCTGCTCGCGAGGCTGAGTTGCTGGAGGCCAAAGCGCTGCAAAGAGGTGAACGCCGGGAGCACGAGCGCTTTGATAGCAACTGTATCACGCCTGGTACTGATTTCATGGAGCGGCTGCAACAGGGTCTCCGGTGCTTCCTCAAGACAAAGATCTCCACAGATCCACTCTGGCAGAAGTGCTCTGTGATTCTCAGTGGACAGGAGACGCCCGGCGAGGGTGAACACAAGATTATGGACTACATACGCTATATGAAGGCCCAACCCAACTTTGACCCTAACATCAGGCACTGTTTGTATGGCCTGGACGCAGATCTTATCATTCTGGGTTTGTGCACGCACGAGCTGCACTTTGTGGTTCTACGCGAGGAGGTCAAGTTTGGGCGCAATGTTAAACGTGCTTCCGTTGAGGAGACGCGCTTCTTTCTCCTGCATCTCGGATTGCTTCGGGAGTATCTCGAACTGGAGTTCCACGAGCTGACGACCGCTCAACAGAAACTAGATGTGGCCCAGCTAATCGATGACTGGGTCCTAATGGGCTTCATGGTCGGCAACGATTTCATTCCCCATCTGCCCTGCCTGCATATCTCCTCCAATGCCCTGCCGCTGTTGTACAAGACCTATATACGCATTTACCATTCCCTTGGTGGCAACATCAACGAGCACGGCAAGCTCAACCTGCAGCGACTGCAGACCTTTATGACGGCTCTTAGCGAGGTAGAGCTGGAGCAGTACAAAGAGCACGCTGAAGATCTAAAGTACACGAATTCCAATACAGAGGCCTTCGACATAGACATTCGAGAGATATCCTCCTCCAAAAACTACGATTCTGACCTGGAAGCCCTGATCGATGACAGCATAAAGGTTGTACCGTCCTTCTCTAAATCTTCTATCAAAAGTAGTGTCTTTATTCATTGTTTATTCTGACTTTCCCGTAGCTCTACAAGGACGACAGTGAGGAGGATATAAGCGACGAAGAAGGTGGAGTGATAAAAGAGTTCCGAAACTACAAGCGTAACTATTACCGTAACAAGTTCAATTTAAACTCGCGGGGACAGAGTCAGCTGATCACAGAGTTGGGTCACCACTATGTAACGGCGCTGCAGTGGATTCTGGATTATTATTATCGGGGCGTGCAATCGTGGGACTGGTACTATCCCTTCCACTACGCCCCTTTCATCAGTGACCTGAGTACTATCGAGACTGTTCAGATGAAGTTCCAGCTAGGGACGCCCTTTCTTCCCTTCGAACAGGTTTATGCTGTTCCCCTTTAGTTGTAGTCCAAAATTCTCATATACGCTTTCCATTTCAGTTGCTCGCTGTTTTGCCGGCAGCCAGTTTTAAGCTCCTTCCCACTGCCTATCACGACCTTATGCTGAAACCGACCAGTCCGTTGGCAGACTTTTACCCCACGGAATTTAAGAGCGATCTAAATGGCAAGAAGCATGACTGGGAGGCTGTCGTTCTCATACCTTTCATAGACGAATGCCTACTACTCGGCGCAATGCGGCCGTGCGAAGTTCAGCTATCGCCCGTGGAGAGAGCTCGAAATAGGCATGGACCGATGTACCAGTACGACTACAGTTCCAACGATGTGGGTTCGATGGCAGCCCTGCCACCGCTGAAGGCTCTGCAGCACGTCAACTGCACTGAAGTGGCCCGGTGGGCCGGAGAGATTGCTCTGAATCTCTCCCATAGCGTTTGTGTTGAAATGCCGAATGCGGCTCGCCACGTCTTCTTTCCCGGCTTTCCTACTATGAAGCATCTGACCTTCAATGTGAGTTTGTGTATTATTTTAGTATGCAAGCGCGGCATCTTATTTGTGAATCTTGTTTCGTTAGTTTGAACTGCGGCACGGTCGGGTTAAAGTCTTTGAGCAAGTCAGCCGCAATCAGAACATGATGCTGATGCCACGAAAGCAAGCGATAGATGATTCTTTGGAGGCAATGGCTGCACGCTTTTTGGAACAGGTGGTGCACATTGGATGGCCCCATCTTATAATGGCCAAGGTTGTGAAGGTAGCCACACGAAGTCAGTGTATCGACAAGGAGGGAAAGTCTTCCAACGAGTCGCGACGCTTTGATATGGAGTGCAAGACGCTGCAAGAACAGTTGAGTGCTGCCTTTTTATCCGGGCTGTCAGATTCTAATGTCTATGCCATTCGCTCTATTAAATACAGCTTTAGTACGCGCATGGGCATTCAGTTCGACAACTATGATGTTCTCGTATATGTGCGTACCTACGCCGGTAGTTCCGTCGATTTTGGCCCCAAGGGCACCGTGCATATGAAGGATGCCTGGAGCAACAGTATTACTCAATACCCTGCTCAGGGCGTGGTTTGTGAGCTTTCTGTGCAAAAGAACATGCGTCAGCAATTCTCCAAAATAGAGCAACTTTTCCCCTCCGGATGCTTAGTATTTTTCATCGGCAGTCCTTATCATGGTAGCGAGGGTACTGTGCTGGACCCACTGCTCGTCTATAGCTGCGGCCGCATCCAGGGTAAGCGTGTGTAGCAATTGTAGCAGCTTTATACTGTTTGTCTCGACAAGCTTTGATATAAACTGAGTATTTTTTAGTCAATATTCGGGTTCATCCCGAGCCGAACCTGGAGGAAGCGCGTCTGGAGCAGGAGCAACGCGACAAGGACTATATAAACACCTTCGACGTCTGCCGCCAGCTGAACATCAATGGCAGAGCCCTGGGCCGTCTGACCGGCACCTTCTGGGTGGTGCTAGGACCGCGGCGCGAAAAGATGGAAAACGTAGCCAAACACAATATCGGGCTGCAGCTGAAGTATCCCCGACAAAACGAGGAGCGGGCCGGTTACTGCCGTCGCTCAAACAACCAGTGGTTCTACTCTAGCCTAGCCCTCGAGCTCATGCAAAGATACTGCGAGCGCTTCCCTGAGGTGGTCAGCTACTTCGGCGTCAGCAACGACAGGAACGAGTACTTTTTTGAACAGGACATTTATCCGGATGCCATAGGCCAACACAATATTGAGGATCTGGCTAATTGGGTCCGTCAGCAACCGCACATGAAGGTGGATCGCATTGCCTGCGGCTCCAAGACAGTTTGTAAGGAGACCGTTGAACTTCTGATTGGCGCCGCCGAGGAGCTGCGATCGATGCCCGTGAAAGATGTAACGCTGCAGGTGAAGCCACACCTTCTCATTAAACCAAATGTCACACTGCCCGAAGTATATAAGTCACGTTGTCCAGTGCGCCTGTTCGATCGCGTCATTATCGTCCGCACCATCTACATGGTTCCGGTCGGCATCAAGGGCACCATCATTGGCGTACACCCTGTCAGTGACCCCAATCCTGTTCGACTAGAGTGCGTTCATGCCATCGACACTTTCTGCGAGGTGCTCTTCGACCAGTGCGTTCCCAACTGCAACGACATTCACGGCATAGCAGAGGAGCGTGTTTACAAGATACCAGAAAATGCTCTCGTAGTAATTTGTTTAAATGGTGAGTAGTACGCCCAAGCTCAGGCCCACGCCCCCAACCACTTACCCAGAAGTCAATTTCGATAGCCACAGCCATAGCCAAGAACAGGTACCTTCCCCCACCTGTTTCACTTCTTACCCACGGATAACGATGTTTGCTAATCCCCAAAATTATCTCGCTTAGAAAATGGACAGAATCAGCAGTCCGGCCTGCAGTTTGAGAAGAGGCGCCAAAGCCATCTTTCCAACCAAACAAATGCCCCGCGCATAGAGAAGCGAGAACAGCAGAATTGGCAGTCACAAAAACAGCAGCAGACAAAAAAAGAGGAGCAGCAGCCTCCGGCAACTAGCAGCCGGTACGTTACGGCAGCAGGGTCGAACTGGAATCCAATCACGATGAAAACGCAGATAGCAGATGAGTTTGTCAAGCCGCGGTCCGATCTCCCGCTTAGCTCTAACCAGCATCAGTCAAAATGCTCTACTACCAATCGTTCTACCTTGCTAACTAAGTCGCAAACGGAGGTCGCAAATGAAAGTTGTGGCCAGAGTTCTACCCGACTTCAGGTAGGCAGTGTTGACGCAGACCCTAAACTAACCACAATATCGCCAGCAATCACGACGCCGCAAGAACAGACTCTGGCTCTTATGTCGCTGCTGGGCTTGAATAAAGATAAGGACACGTTGCATAAGCCATTTGGCCATGTAACACGTATTTCCTCGCAGCAGCCGCTGAAATCTCAATCGCAAATACTTCAGCGACCACTTCTTGGACAAATGCCTGTGAGTTAAATGCCGAATGTGTGTGGATTAAATATTTTTTAATTTCAAACTCGTAATTTTGACATAGAAACTGCCACAGCCTCCGCTCTTTTGGCAGAAGGAGGCTCAGCAGCAACATCAAAAACAGCAAGCACAACAAGCCAACCGCATTCAGACCCAACAGTGGTTTAGATCTATGCAGCCACCAGAGGTAAGTCTTCATCAGAAAGCTGCGTGTCTGCCAAGGCAGCAGCCTAATCACCAGCAACAAATACAACAGCGGCATTCGCAAAAGATGCCCTCCCACATTTATCAATTGACTTACAACAACGGGAATCAGCCATGTTATAATAACACGCTGGGGCATGAAGTCCATAACAACAACCCTGGGACAACACTTGAGCAGAAACTGTATCAGACACAACATCCCCAACAACTGCAAGATATCAGTACCAGACCTCGTTATTCATCCATACAGGACTTTGTGCCCATACAGGCATATCGTCCCAAGATATCGCATCGCCCTCAACCAATTGGTCATACAGAGGCGGAAATGGTGAGTTAATTGAACAAATTTTCAAGTTATTCAATGTTTCATGCTGTTTTATAGCCATCGTCGACAGCGGCAGGAGATGTAAACTCCCGAGCTAGTCATCGGGAAGCAGTACCAAACGAAGGGACTTCTGCGCTGATGCAAATACTGAACACTCAAGTAAGAATCAGAGAAATCCACGGACGAAATCTCCATTAATCTTCATACATTCATCTCCATACATCTTTTCCTCCAGCCTTCGACATCACAAGCTAAATGTAGTACCATCTTAGCTGCGAAGGTCGATGCAAATGCAGATGCTGGTGCTGGTGGAGAATCCACTGCATCCCAAGTATGTGGAATCCCCTTAAACGCTGTTTCGCTCACTCAACCTTTCTCTATGTGTCTCTTTCTTTTTTATGTAGTTAAAGATGAGGAAACAACGAGTGCCTCGCATTGGCGCCAAATTCGATTTGGATTATATTATTCATTGACCTCAAAATAGGATAAAGGAGACTTAAAAATCACAAGCAGCTCATTGAAATTCATTATCTTAATATTAATATGTGTATATAGCCACTTATACATTTTGTTATCATCTTACGTCACTTATAAAGAACCTCAACCCTACATTCTTTAAAAAATTACTCTACAGATTATCTATGTCTGTCCATAAGAGCTTTCATGCATCGCCTATCAGCCACATTTTTTCATAGTGTGCTTAGATTTTCTCGATGTATTTTAGGGAATAGTACCTCATAGCCTAGAAAAAGGAATTCTAAACTTGGTCTGAATTAGAAACGCAAAGAATGAAGCATGGCGTCGGACTATATACATCTGTATGTATTCCTTAACAGGAAGAACAGCCGTGATGCTATACAATTTTTAATTGATGGAGTCATTTATAAATTTACAACTTAATTTTTGGCACAGAATGAATTTTTATACCCGGTACTCAAAGATTATAAAGGTATATTAGATTTATGTAGATGTATGTACAGTGGCTCAATCGCATAATCGGACAAGATTTATTTTTATAAGATTTTATTTTTTTCACAATTATATTATAACTTCATATAATTGTCTGTCCAATACCTAACGAAAACTCATACTTTTTAGTGAGAAACTTTAAACTAAACACAAAAGAACCTAATTTGTTGAGGCTTAACGAATAATCGCACGTTTCAAACAGACAATGAGAATAATGGATTAATTGATTAATAATTATCTTGTTGCGCATCGTTTTGTATTCAGAACAGCCTCCAAGTAATTTGGAAAGGATTTTCCATGTTCATATTTAATATTATATAGAGCCACTGTATATAACAGACAGATGAAAGCCTTTCCGACCCCATAAAGTGTTTACCTACATTCTTAATCAGCTTTTTTATTCGGCTATTGATCCGAGTCAATATAGCATTGTCTGCCTGTCCGTCCCGTCTGGTTTGTTGCCTAGTTCTAAGAGACTACAATTTTGAAGATACGTACAAGAGAACCGAAAATGCAGAATACTCGACAAAATTAAATTTTTATACCCGTACTCGAAGAGTTAAGGGGTATATTGTATTTGTGGATGTGTGCAACGCAGAGAAGGAAACGATACCGACCTCATAAAGTATATACATATATTCTTGATCAGCATCAATAGCCGAGTCGATATAGCCATGTCTGTCTGTCCGTCCGTCTTTCCTTCTGACCGTCTGTCAGTCTGTCTGTCTGTCTGTCTGTCTTGATGAGCGCCTAGATCTCAGAGACTATAAGAGCTAGAGCAACTAGAGACTCATGTGACTCACTACTACAAGTGTATTTCAAAATTTCGGCCCACCCCCTTCCGCAGCAACAAAGGACAAAAATCTGTGGCAACCACAATTTTAAGGATACGATAAAATTTAGAACGCAGTATCGTATAGAATGACCATATCTATCAGATTGCCCAATCTGAATCAGATCGGATTATAATTATAGCCAGAATTCAGTTGCTTTCCCCACCTCCTCTGGCGTTGCTGACGCAACTTATTCTCTTTCTCGCTCGCACACACCCTGTCCTGTGCAGTGCGCGACCGTTGCGGAGAAGATGTAGAATCTGCATTACATATACAATGTAGAATCTACATTTTATATGTATAATCGACATTGTAGATGTAGATAAAAGATGTAGCAAAAAAATGGAAAATGTAAAATATTTTAAAATTCTGACCAATTTATATACTGACTGAGTACGGGTATAAAAGTAGAGTCGCGTCCAGAAGCGACTCACACGTTCTTTCTCGTTTATTTACACTTCGAACCAACCCGACTTTTCTGATAGATTTGGAGCTTTACATTTTTTTAAAGAATTATGGTTTGCTTTCTATGACAGAGTTTTTTCACATTACTAGGTATCTTACATCTGATTTTAATGAACTTTGCCATTCTTATAAGATAATAAATGCAGCTATAAAGTAAACCTGAACGCTTTGTAGAACGCTTGCTAAATTAATAACTTCCGAACGAATCAAGTTATCTTCATGAAATAAATTGCGTTTAAAAGAAAAAACTTTCAGAATTTTGTCTTCAAAAGTAAATGGTGCTACAATATCGAGGAGCTTTACAATAAATAGCCAAAGTTGAACTTAGTTACCAGTGCATATTTTCCTATGCAAAATGATAAATTCCAAGTTTTTCGGATCGATAAAGAATTTTTAATGGCCTATTACACTATAAAAAGTTATTTTAAATTTAATTTTTAACTTAAACAGAATTTAAAAGAAAAGAAAAAAAATTTTTTTTAAATTGGTTTTATTTTTGGTTTACTATAAAACATGCATCTATTTCCGATGGATCGTTAGGAATATCCAATAATCCTAACATTTCTCAAGAATAAATACTTTGTAATTCTTTTTTGGATTTCACATGTCTAATAGATGAAATAAATGGATCTGAAGAGTCTGCCAACATGTTCTATTAAAATTTAACCGTGTGTCAAAATTTTATGAAGCGTTGGAGTAAGCTTCTTTTCTGGATACTTTTCAAATAACAACTCTGCAGTCTTCGAGGCATATTCGCAAAATTTGCGGGTGTGAATTTTGTCCTTGCAGTTTAAATATTCAAAATTACAGCCAATCTTTGGATAATGCCTTCATCCACTCCAGTTATTTTTGCTGTGATTTCGTGTTCCTTAAAAATTTCCGGGATGAGTTTCCATCGTTTTTGTTTTGGGGCAGTCGACCCTCCAAGTCGCTACCTCCCACGAAAAACGTCAAAATTTGGATTTTGTATGGGAATTTGAGCTGCGACAGCCCATTTTTGGCCGTTTTTCGTGCGAGGTAGCGTCACTGTTATCGATGTAGAAGCCACAAAACCCAAAATCGCACGTATGGACCTTTGATTTAGGTAAAGAAGTATGCAAAGATCCCGTATACAAAATATTTCGGAAAAGCAAAAATGTAGTTTTTTTTAAATTCAAGTCAAAGTTGAAAAACAAAGAAAAATTTAGATGGTTTGGAAAGTACGTTTTTCCCTAGAACTGTCTGTGCAACAAAGCAGTTTTTCATTGAATATTGATAAAAATGAATACACCTAGTAAATGATACCAAAAACAAAATGATACCTCACACAGTTCAATTTGTATTCTACCTGAAAGATGCAGTATGTCAATAAAAGTTGAATAAATTGTTGCACGCGGAAATAATTTTCAACTTTGATTGCTCATATCTCCTAAACTAAAAGTCCGATTCTTTTTAAACTTTATATTTGAAAGCTTTGGAAAATACTCTATCGAATTCGTGTATTGGATTTATCCAAAGCGTTCAAAAAATGCATTGACTTTTGCCACCTCTTTCCGGCTGAGGCCCCACTGTGCGTCGTTTAAGGAATTATTCATTAAAATCTATGGAGAAACGGCTGAGCTAAAATTGGTTTACCAACCCTCCGAAAATCACATTTAACTGCTTGTGAAACGTTGCTGGCCCAACGTTTTGGGCTCTTTCAAATCTTTTACTCAGAACCTGAAGCTCATATATCAACAAAAAACATAACGTTGACAAGAAATTTGTACCACCTTTCACAGGATTTTTGATTCGTGGTGATAGAATGGATAAACCAGATATAGCGAATCAAAGTTGACGTTTTCTAACATTTTAACAGTTTCTGTAACATTGGCCTTTAAAACTAAAATTGTTCGTAGAGTCTTGGGTTTCCGAGCGTTATATTCCCCTACAAATTCCTTAAACAATAGCCAGTGGTGAAGTGCTATTTGCAGTGCCCACTGAATATAAATATTGTAACCTCTTATGATTACGCACACGACAGCAGCCGTTCTTTTGCATCTTTTTATCGCTGTCTTCGTTTCGATACTGCAGCTGCATCATCTGTGCTGTTCTTTCGCACTCTTGCACTCTATCTATCTATCCATCTATCGCTCGTACTCGGCTCTGCAGCAGCCCAAGCTTCTATCGCTTCTTTCGTTCTCTCTCTCGCTTGCATAAGGGCACCGCAATTCATTCTGCCTGTCTTTAATTGATCGTCATCATTAGCCCTAACGTTCTATCGTCTTGATCTTGTCTTGCACCTGCAAGAACATCCCTTCGCACTTTATATCATCACATTGTACATACATAGAAGCATATATTCGGTCTCAAATACGGACATATAGCCCCTATACCGCGTAATAAATAAACTAAATATATTTAACAAAGCCCAACGACTTTTTATTCATTACAAAAATTGCAACAGCTAGTGAAAAAGCTCGCTAGCTCAACATAAGGGTATGGTTTTATTTTCAGACATAAACTTTTTAGCGGCATCTATTCTTAAAAAAATAAATAAAATAACAAAATAAATGTTCGATATACGGGCCTATGCTCATAAAATCGTGAAAAAATACCCACGACGGACTGCGATTTATCAAGAATTTAGGTGCAGAAATTATTTGGCGGTCGGGCATGTTTCTTTTTTATACCCGTACTCAAAAAGAGTTAAGGGGTATACTGTATTTGTGGTAAAAGTGGATGTGTAACGCAGAGAAGGAAAATTTTCCGACCCCATAAAGTATATATATTCTTGATCAGTATCAATAGCCGAGTCGATAGAGCCATGTCTGTCTGTCCGTCCGTCTGTCTGTCCGTCTGTCTGTCCGTCTGTCTGTCTGTCCGTCTTGATGAGCGCCTAGATCTCAGAGACCTTAAGAGCTAGATCAACCAAATTTTGTTTCCAGACTCATGTGATATCACACTGTTACAAGTGTATTTCAGAATTTCGCCCCGCCCACTTCCGCCTCCACAAAGGATTCGTCCAGGGAGCAGTCTGTGGCATCCACAATTTTAAACATAAGATAAAACTAAAAACGTAAAGAATGACCATATCTACCAGATTGCTAAATCTGGTACAGATCGGATCATTATTATGGCCAGAATGAAGAAATTAATTTTCAGTTGCTTCCCCACCTCCTCTGGCGTTGCTGACGATATTCATTCCCTGTCTCGCTCGCACACACTCTGCCCTGTGCAATGCGCGAGCAACCCCTAGCGGAGGAGATGTAGAATCTAAATGGAAGATGTAGAATAGCTGTTCTACATGTATAATCTACATTTAAGATGTAGATGTAGTTAGCTGATGTAGCAAAAAAATGTAAAATTAAAAATTAAAATTTTTTTTTTAATTTTAATTATAAGCTTACAAATTTATATATTGACTGAGTACGGGTATAAAAGTAGAGTCGCGACTAAAAGCGACTCACGTTCCTTCTCGTTTTTAATTGAATTTCAAAGTTTCATTTTTGCCCATACAAACATAGTCAGCTATGCGCTGCAGACGGGAATTTTTCGTTATTTAAAATCGGGAGATTTTTATCCAACAAATTGTACTTTGAAAGAGGAGGAGGGTAATGAGAAGGACCTAAAAGGTGAATTTACCGATAAAAACAGCGAGAGACATTTTACAACCCGGGCAACCTCCCATAACTACAAAATAAACATCTTTCGACGAAACTTAATACTTCAATGTCAAAACTCATATAAAAAAGTGTGCAAATTTTGACAATTTATTCAAAAGCACACCTGACCGACCGCCAAATAATGTATGCACGTAAATTCTTTATAAATCGCGGTCCGTCATCGGTTTTTTTTTTTGGCATATGGCATGTATATTGAACATTTACTATCAAGTTTTTTAAAGAATACCAAGAGTAAGTTATGTAGTTGGTAATTAAAATTTTGCTACATGTAAAACTAAAAAATGTCAAAACAAGCATTGCTTTAGGCACTAACCATACAGTATGTAGATGTGCCAGTCATACAACGAATGTGTTACTCAAAAATTTGCAGGTCCAGGTCCCCCGCTCTCATTGCCTGTGCTCTCGGGGACCTGAGAGAGTAAGACTATGCTCTCAGGGGACCTGATTTTTTTCTGTCTTTTCTGTCTTCTTCTTCCTCACAAAATAAATTCTTTCTATTACTATAAATATTTTTTCTTATACATTTTTCAGAATTATGAATTAAATGTCAGTATTTGATTTTCATTATTTCGATTTATTATTATTTATATTTATTTATTAGAGAAAAAATGTTCTCGCCTGCCAGCGGGGAGAAGTAAAACACTTTTCTGTCTTCTTCTTCCTCACAAATAAAATTCTTTCTATTACTATAAATATTTTTAAAAAATTTTTTTTATTTTTTAAACATTTTTCTGAATTATGAATTAAATGTCAGTATTTGTTTTTCATTATTTCGATTTATTATTATTCATTTTTATTTATTTATTAGCGAAAAAATGTTCTCGCCTGTCAGCGGAGAAGTAAAACACTTGCTATCTCTTTCTAGCGCGTGCTTGTCTCTGGTGGCGAGATATTAGGGTTGAAAATATTTATGGAGCATTTTTCGGGTTGGGGGGGGAATTCGGCATGTATGTGTGTGTGTACACAGACACGACAAGATTTTTCCAATGTTTACGCTTCGAAACCGAGGTCGGTTTTGATTTTTGAATTTTTTGGAGTTCCAGGTTACGTACATAAATGTGTGTGTGCCACGTATTCACACATACTGTGCTTGTGTGTGGGTTCTACAATTTTTGGCCGCTTGAACTGAAATTTGTTTTTTGCAGCCAGCGACCGAGCTGACCTTCCGCATCATATTTGAGGAATGGGCAGAGTGGGTGGGGTTGGGCGTGGGAAATAAATGAAATATAAAAATAAATGCTGATATTTGTTTTATTTACTTGAAATAGCACATTTATTTACGTATACATATCCCTATTTTAGACATGTTTAGGTTTTTACGATCCATATATTTACATTTATAGATGTTTTTATGTATATATATACGTTTCAGGAAATTGGTATATAAATATATTGGTAAACAAGTGATTTTAACTAAAATAATTTTATATACATGCATACCTACGTATATATATATGTATATATGATCTATGAATATACAAACGTAACCTGCAGTACGGGTCATCGATGTGTAAGCGACGACACATCGATGACAACGTCATTCAGCTCGATGACATAAGCGTATGTGTAAAAATATGTATAAGGGTTACATTAAATGTGTATAAAATTGGCTTATATATTTACATATTCTATATAAAGTCATAAAGTCATGTGCCATGTATTGGAGCACCACATACATGACTTTATGTAAATATGTATATACATATTGGCATACATATGTACATAATTAAGGTATATTTCACATTTCTCCCCGCTGGCAGGCGAGAACATTTTTCTCTAATAAATAAATATAAATAATA
Organism: Drosophila subsilvestris; assembly: GCA_035043285.1. Taxonomy (NCBI): domain Eukaryota; kingdom Metazoa; phylum Arthropoda; class Insecta; order Diptera; family Drosophilidae; genus Drosophila; species Drosophila subsilvestris. The sequence continues at coordinate 562,929 of JAWNNB010001592.1, read as the reverse complement.
ATAAATCGAAATAATGAAAATCAAATACTGACATTTAATTCATAATTCTGAAAAATGTATAAGAAAATACAAAAAAATTTTAAAAAATATTTATAGTAATAGAAAGAATTTTATTTGTGAGGAAGAAGAAGACAGAAAAGTGTTTTACTTCTCCCCGCTGGCAGGCGAGAACATTTTTCTCTAATAAATAAATATAAATAATAATAAATCGAAATAATGAAAATCAAATACTGACATTTAATTCATAATTCTGAAAAATGTATAAGAAAAAATATTTATAGTAATAGAAAGAATTTATTTTGTGAGGAAGAAGAAGACAGAAAAAAATCGTGCGCTACACAACCTCTTTCGATGCCGTTTGACAAACGACTGGCATTGCACCATGGCCGTGCTCTCTCTTACTCTCTCAGGTCCCCTGAGAGCATAGTCTTACTCTCTCAGGTCCCCGAGAGCACAGGCAATGAGAGCGGGGGACCTGGACCTGCAAATTTTTCAGTAACACATTCGTTGTATGAACTGGCACATCTATATACTGTATGGTTAGTGCTTTAGGCCAGGGCTCGACACGGCCCTATCTTAAAAACATAGGAAAAGGCGCTGCCACGTCGCTGCCGGCACACGTACAATATCAAAAGGCGACTTCGGCTCTTGCGGTCGAGCTTGATACCCAAAGCGAGAACAAAAACGAGAAGGAACGTGAGTCGCTTCTAGTCGCGACTCTACTTTTATACCCGTACTCAGTCAGTATATAAATTTGTGAGCTTATGATTGTAATTTAAAAAGAAATTTAAAAATTTTACATTTTACATTTTTTTGCTACATTTGTTAACTACATCTACATCTAAAATGTAGATTATACATCTAGAACAAATATTCTACATCTACCATTTAGATTCTACATCTCCTCCGCTAGGGGTTGCTCGCGCATTGCACAGGGCAGAGTGTGTGCGAGCGAGACAGAGAATGAATAGCGTCAGCATCGCCAGAGGAAGTGGGGGAAGCAACTGAAAATTAATTTCTTCATTCTGGCTATAATAATGATTTGAACTGACTTAGATTCGGCACTCTGGAAGATATAGTCATTATCTACGATACTGCGTTTTTAGTTTTATCGTATCTTTAAAATTGTGGATGCCACAGATTTTCGTTCTTTGTGAAGGCGGAGGGGGGCGTAGCACAATTTGGAAAGAAACTTGATTCAGTGTGATATCACATGAGTCTGGAAACAAAATTTGGTTGCTCTAGCTTTTATAGTCTCTGAGAACGAGGCGTCAAACAAGACGGACAGACGGACGGACGGACAGACGGACAGACATGGCTCTATCGACTCGGGTATTGATGCTGATCAAGAATATATATACTTTATGGGGTCGGAAAAATGTCCTTCTCTGCGTTACACACATCCACTTTTACCACAAATACAGTATACCCCTTAACTCTTTTTGAGTACGGGTATAATGAGATCAGTTGTGTTTAGCGGCAGGCCTCTTCGGGTTTTTTGACTCACACAAGCGCACTAAAAAAACATGTCAGAGTGTGTGTGCCGAGCCCTGCTTTAGGCCATCAAAGTTCCAAACGGTAAAATGTGATTTTTGGTAGGTTGGCCAACCCACTTTAGCTCAGCCGTTGCTACATAGATTTTAATGCGCAATACCTTAAACGACGCCGAATTAATGCACTAAAGTTAAAAAAATATAAGGACACAGGATATCATTTTAAAGTTTAAAGTTAAAATTTTGACTTTAATTTTACATTTGAAAGCTTAATATTTCCCAGAAGGTAAGCTGAAGCTACGAAGTGCTCAGGTCCACTTTAGAGCTGCAAATATTGGCTTTTAAGAATGGCAAAGTTAATTATAACCAGATGTAAGATACCTAAGTTACATATGTGAAAATAGAATGCCATGTAAAATACAAAAAAAATAAAATCATTAGGCGTGTTTAATGCCCCAAATCTGTATCTATATCTAGTCTATGCCCCAAATCGAAGCTGAACGAAAAGGATCATGTGAGTCGCTTCTGGTCGCGACGCTACTTTTATAACCGTACTCAGTCTGTATATAAATTTGTGAGCTTATGATTGAAATTTTGATAGAAATTTTAAATATTTTATATTTTAAATTTGTTTGCTACATCTGTTAACTACATCTAAAATGTAGATTATACATGTAGAACAAATATTTTACATCTACCATTTAGATTCTACATTCGGCACAGGGCAGAGTGTGTGCGAGCGAGAAAGAGAATGAGTAGCGTCAGCAACGCCAGAGGAGGTGGGGTAAGCAATATCAGTATAGCAGTATCGTAGAGAATGACCATATCTATCAGATTGCCAAATCTGGTACAGATCGGATCAATATTATGGCCAGAATGAAGAAATTAATTTTTCAGTTGCTTCCCCCACCTCCTCTGGCGTTGCTGACGATATTCATTATCTGTCTCGCTCGCACACACTCTGCCCTGTGCAATGCGCGAGCAACCCCTAGCGGAGGAGATGTAGAATCTAAATGGAAGATGTAGAATAGCTGTTCTACATGTATAATCTACATTTTAGATGTAGATGTAGTTAGGTGATGTAGCAAAAAATGTAAAATTAAAAATTACAATTTTTTTTTTAATTTTAATTATAAGCTCACAAATTTATATATTGACTGAGTACGGGTATAAAAGTAGAGTCGCGACTAAAAGCGACTCACGTTCCTTCTCGTTTTTAATTAAAGTTCAAAGTTTCATTTTTGCCCATACAAACATAGTCAGCTATGCGCTGCAGACGGGAATTTTTCGTTATTTAAAATCGGGAGATTTTTATCCAACAAATTGTACTTTGAAAGAGGAGGAGGGTAATGAGAAGGACCTAAAAGGTGAATTTACAAATAAAAACAGCGAGAGACATTTTACAACCCGGGCAACCTCCCATAACTACAAAATAAACATCTTTCGACGAAACTTAATACTTCAATGTCAAAACTCATATAAAAAAGTGTGCAAATTTTGACAATTTATTCAAAAGCACACCTGACCGACCGCCAAATAATGTTTGCACGTAAATTCTTTATAAATCGCGGTCCGTCATCGGTTTTTTTTTTGGCATATGGCCTGTATATTGAACATTTACCATAAAGTTTTTAAAATAATGCCAAGAGTAAGTTATGTAGTTGGTAATTAAAATTTTGCTACATGTAAAATTAAAAAATGTCAAAACAAGCATTGCTTTAGGCCAGGGCTCGGCACGGCCCTATCTTAAAAACATAGGAAAAGGCGCTGCCACGTCGCTGCCGGCACACGTACAATATCAAAAGGCGACTTCGGCTCTTGCGGTCGAGCTTGATACCCAAAGCGAGAACAAAAACGAGAAGGAACGTGAGTCGCTTCTAGTCGCGACTCTACTTTTATACCCGTACTCATTCAGTATATAAATTTATGAGATTATGATTAAAATTAAAAAAATTTCTAATATTTTACATTTTTTGCTACATTTTTTAACTACATCTACATGTAAAATGTAGATAATAAATCTAGAACAAATATACTACATCTACCATTTAGATTCTACATCTCCTCCGCTAGGGGTTGCTCGCGCATTGCACAGGGCAGAGTGTGTGCGAGCGAGACAGAGAATGAATAGCGTCAGCATCGGCAGAGGAGGAGGGGGAAGCAACTCAAAATTAATGTCTTCATTCTGGCTATAATAATGATTTGAACTGACTTAGATTCGGCACTCTGGAAGATATAGTCATTATCTACGATACTGAGTTTTTAGTTTTATCGTATCTTTAAAATTGTGGATGCCACAGATTTTCGTTCTTTGTGAAGGCGGAGGGGGCGTAGCAAATTTTGGAAAGAAACTTGATTCAGTGTGATATCACATGAGTCTGGAAACAAAATTTGGTTGCTCTAGCTTTTATAGTCTCTGAGAACGAGGCGTCAAACAAGACGGACAGACGGACAGACGGACGGACGGACGGACAGACAGACATGGCTCTATCGACTCGGCTATTGATACTGATCAAGAATATATATACTTTATGGGGTCGGAAAATTTTCTTTCTCTGCGTTACACACATCCACTTTTAGCACAAATACAGTATACCCCTTAACTCTTTTTGAGTACGGGTATAAAAACGAGAAGGAACGTGAGTCGCTTCTAGTCGCGACTCTACTTTTATACCCGTACTCATTCAGTATATAAATTTATGAGATTATGATTAAAATTAAAAAAAAATTTTAATATTTTACATTTTTTTGCTACATTTGTTAACTACATCTACATGTAAAATGTAGATAATACATCTAGAACAAATATACTACATCTACCATTTAGATTCTACATCTCCTCCGCTAGGGGTTGCTCGCGCATTGCACAGGGCAGAGTGTGTGCGAGCGAGACAGAGAATGAATAGCGTCAGCATCGTCAGAGGAGGGGGGGAAGCAACTGAAAATTAATTTCTTCATTCTGGCCATAATAATGATCCGATCTGATATCAGATTCGGCAATCTGGTAGATATGGTCATTCTCTACGATACTGCGCTTTTAGTTTTATCGTATCTTCAAAATTGTGGCTGCCACAGATTTTCGTCCTTTGTGGAGGCGGAAGTGGGCGTGGCGAAATTTTGAAATACACTTGATAGCAGTGTGATATCACATGAGTCTCGAAACAAAATTTGGTTGCTCTAGCTCTTATAGTCTCTGAGAACGAGGCGCTCAATCAAGACAGACAGACGGACAGACGGACGGACAGACAGACATGGCTCTATCGACTCGGCTATTGATACTGATCAAGAATATATATACTTTATGGGGTCGGAAAATTTTCCTTCTCTGCGTTACACACATCCACTTTTACCACAAATACAGTATACCCCTTAACTCTTTTTGAGTACGGGTATAATGAGAAGGAACGTGAGTCGCTTCTAGTCGCGACTCTACTTTTATACCCGTACTCAGACAGTATATAAATTTGTGAACTTATGATTGAAATTTTAAAAAAAATTTGTAATTTTACATTTTTTTGCTACATTTGTTAACTACATCTACATCTAAAATGTAGATTATACATCTAGAACAGATATTCTACATCTACCATTTAGATTCTACATCTCCTCCGCTAAGGGTTGCTCGCGCATTGCACAGGGCAGAGTGTGTGCGAGCGAGACAGAGAATGAATAGCGTCAGCATCGCCAGAGGAAGTGGGGGAAGCAACTGAAAATTAATTTCTTCATTCTGGCTATAATAATGATTTGAACTGACTTAGATTCGGCACTCTGGAAGATATAGTCATTCATCTACGATACTGCGTTTTTAGTTTTATCGTATCTTTAAAATTGTGGATGCCACAGATTTTCGTTCTTTGTGAAGGCGGAGGGGGCGTAGCACAATTTGGAAAGAAACTTGATTCAGTGTGATATCACATGAGTCTGGAAACAAAATTT